>ML675761.1:861908-916197 GCA_007922155.1 Mesoclemmys tuberculata
CCTAGCGCAGTGGGGCTAGGCACTACCTTAATATGCCTGCTGCATCACATACAGCGTGTAGCACTAAGGGGTTTTGGGCCAGGGCTGAGGCTCCTAGGACGGTGCTCTCTGTGGAAAGATGCTTCCCCCTGTAGAAACACAGATACCCCAGACTCAAAACTGAGGCAACCTCATAGCACCCCCTAGCGCCATGCTTGGGCATTGGCTTCTGTGTAAACTCAGACAAAACCTCACCCCCATTCAGTCACACAGCGCCCTGTCTGTTCCTGGGAGATTGTCGATCTGTAGCCCCAGCCTCGTGGGATCTGATGAGCTCTCAGTCGAAGGTAGGGTGGCGACAGGCCTTGTACCCGTTCACATCCTCCCTCCGCATCCTGCTGAGAACATCCCAACAGCCACATCTCAGGCCTGGCCTCTGATGAGCTGTAATCGTTTTGTAAATCAGGCGTTTACGCAAAGCAGGGTCTCTCCTCCGCTGGAGCGTGGTGCCACAGCTGGTGGCTTTCTATTCTGGTCCCTGTGGGTGTGTTTTCCATCTACCGGGGCTCTGAGAGAGAGGAACCTTTAAAGGTCAAAGCTGGTGAGGATGTGGCAATACTTGAAGCATATAAACTTGTAATATAGTTTGGGAGAAAAAATTTTGCCCAGAGGACTGGAAGAAAGGTGTGATCTGAAAATTACCACAGAAAGGCAAGTAATTGGTGTGTGATGCCTGGCCAGAAATAACATTATTTTCAGTCCCTGGAAAAGTGTTTGGGAGTGTACTATTAGATGGAATTAAATTGGTCAGGTATGAAAAACCACATAATGAGCGAGCAGATTTCAGACCGAAAAGACTGTTTGTAGAGCACATCTTTGCCCTGAGATGGTTGGTTGAAAAAGGGCTTGCCTAGCAGAGATTAGTCTTGAACTTCACAGAGTTCATCAAAATATTCAGCCGCCTTCCTACCGAGTTGCCATGAAAGATCTGGCAACAGTATGGCTTCCTAGAAAGGTAGAGTCACTGGTTAAGATGCTGTATGAAAAGGATCAAAGTGCTCTGGAAGGACAGAAAGTGGGGAGACCGACTGATCTGATTCTCATTGCTGGAGCGCAGCCGGGTTGCATCTCTTCACCCCTTTTTTCCTGCCCGATGATAAATTACATGATGCCAACGCAGCGCCAACGGAAGAGCCGGGAGTTATGTCAAGGAGAGGAAAATGTCAAGATCTCGATTTTGCACATGCCTTTGTTCCATTGGACACAGATGAGGTTGCCATGGAAGAGGCCCCCTCCCTCCCCCCAGAGACAAACCTGAGGTTGTCGAAGTAGCAATAAGAATTAGCCGAAAGAAAACAAAAGTAGTGCTTGTTGAAAGAAGAACCAGCACTGATCGGGTGTCTGTGATTGACAGTGAAGAATATGACATGGTGAACAGCTTGTATACCTCGGAAGCCCAATCAGTTGTTGATGGCCAAGGAGTGGAAGTAAGACCTGGGAAGGCAGGTGGAGCTGTTTTGAGGCTGGCAAATATATGGGAAAATAAGGAGATTTGGGCAAGACCCAAGATAAGGACGGCGCTTGGGAAACATGAGACGCCCCAGCAGGAAACAACGCATTCCATCAGAGACGCTTACGGCGAATAGTTGGCGTCCAGTGGCACTGATGTGTCCCAAAGGACTGGCCAACAGACGTAGAGCCACTGATTGGAGAAAGAAGGCTGAAGTGGTTCGGGCCCCGTTGTATGGATGCCAAAGAACCGTATTCTTAGACAAGCCCTTGACCGGATCCCACTTGGTGGAAGATGAGAAGAGGCCAACCGTTGCCGTGTAAGAAATCCCTGCAGCCCAAGCCATCGCAGAGCGGGACTCACCTTCAGTCGCTGTTTTCTGCCCCCCTAACAGGAAATGCTATCGGCTGGGTTTCACTTCTGCTAACTGGTCCCCCAGCTGGGAGCAGGGTGTGGTGCATATGGTAAGGCGGGTAGTGACCTTTGGCAGGGCTGGGGGAGGGAGGTAGAAAACCGCTGAGCTCCTGACAGAGTCAGGCTGTCGCTGGTCCCCACAGACGTCCTTCGAGTCCATCCGCGGGGGATCGAGATGGCTCAGCTGAGCGACTACGGGAACTGGATGGGCCATCATCAGGCAAAGGGCAAGAAGGCAGCAGGACGCAAAGGTAAATGGCCAGTGATCCAAGCAGGGGACTGGCTGTCGGCCCCTCCGGGGGCTGTCGTCTTGGCAGATCTCACATGCTAGCTTCTCGGATGGGAGACCTCAGAGGAAAACCCAGGTTGCTGCCAGGCTCACAGAGGAGGAATTCGGACGGGCATTCTCCACTACGAGTCTGTGCTGTCACAATGTCCCAGCCCCGTGCTAGGCGATGCTGTGTTGTAGGGAGCAGGGTGAATGCTCTACCCCACGAGGTGCTAGGGGATGCAGTACTGTCTTTCCCGCAAGTTGTGCAACCAAAGTCTTGACTGCCTGTGGCTGTTAAAGATCCCCTGGCCCCTTGCATAAGAGGCAGGGTGTTACCCTTAGTGTCCTGGCCAAGTGCAGCCCAGCTGATTCTGTCTGTCCCGCCATACCCCCCATTGTGGTTTCAACTGGGAAGTGGATTTTCCCTTCCCACCCTATAGTGCTGCATGCACAAATCTAGTGCCCATCTACAAAAAGGGAAATAACCTGGGGAATTACAGACCAGGCAGCTTAACTTCAGTACCCAGAAAGGTAATGGAGCAAATAATTAAACAATCAATTTGCAAACATCTAGAAGATAATAAGGTAATAAGTAACAGCATGGGTTTGTCAAGAACAAGTCACGTCAGACCAACCTAACAGCTTTCTTTGACAGGGTAACAAGCCTTGTGGCTGGGGGAGGGGGTAGATGTGGTGTATCTTGACTTTAGTCAGGCTTTTGATATTGTCCCACATGTCCTTCTCTTAAACAAACTAGGGAAATACAACCTAGATGGAGCTACTATAAGGTGGGTGCAAAACTGGTTGGAAAACCATTCCCAGAGAGTAGTTATCAATGGGTCACAGTCATGCTGGATGGGCAGAAAGAGTGGGGTCCCACAGGGATCAGTTCTGGGTCCGGTTCTCTTCAATATTTTCATCAGTGATTTAGATCATGGCATAGAGAGGACACTTATTAAGTTTGCAGACGATACCAAGATGGGAGGGGTCGCAAGTGCTTTGGAGGCTAAGATTATAATTCAGAATGATCTGGACAAACTGGAGACTTGGGGTTGAGGTAAATGATCTGGAGGATGGGGTAGATTGCACCCTCAGCAAGTTTGCAGATGACACTAAGCTAGGGGGAGTGGTCGATACCCTGGAAGGGAGGGATTGGATACAGACGGACCTAAACAAATTGGAGGATTGGGCCAAAAGAAATCTGAGGAGGTTCCACAAGGACAAGTGCAGAATCCTGCACTTAGGATGGAAGAATCCCGTGCACAGCTACAGACTGGGGACCGACGAGCTAGGCAGCAGTTCTGCAGAAAAGGGGATTACAGTGGATAAGAAGCGGGATATAAGTCAGCAGTGTGCCCTGATTGCCAAGAAGGCTAATGGCATATTGGGCTGCATTAGTAGGAGCATTGCCAGCAGATCGCGGGAAGTGATCATTCCCCTCTATTCGGCATTGGTGAGGCCGCATTTGGAGTATTGTGTCCAGTTTTGGGCCCCTCACTATAAAAAGGATGTGGAGAAGTTGGAGAGAGTCCAGCGGAGGGAAACAAAGATGATGAGGGGGCTGGAGCACATGACTTATGAGGAGAAGCTGAGGGAACTAGGCTTGTTTAGTCTGCAGAAGAGAAGACTGAGGGGGGATTTGATAGCAGCCTTTAACTACCTGAAGGGGGTTCCAGGGAGGATGGAGCTAGGCTGTTCTCAGTGGTGGCAGATGACAGAATGAGGAGCAATGGTCTCAAGTTGCAGTGGGGCAGGTCTAGGTTGGACATTAGGAAAAACTTTTTCCCTAGGAGGGTGGTGAAGCCCTGGAATGGGTTCCCTAGGGAGGTGGTGGCATCTCCATCTTTAGAGGTTCTTAAGCTGCAGCTTGAGAAGCCCTGGCTGGATGATGTAGCTGAGGTTAGTCCTGCTTTGAGCAGGGGGTTGGACTAGATAACTCCTGAGGTCTCTTCCAACCCTAATCTTGTGTGATTCTATGAAATAGCATGATATTCAATGACAAATGCAGAGTACCCCTCTTGGGAAGGAACAATCAGTTGCACACGTACAAAATGGGAAATGACGGCCCAGGAAGGAGAACTGCGGAAAGGGGTCTGGGGGTATTAGTGGACCACAAGCTAAATATGGGTCCACAGTGTAATGCTGTTGCAAAAAAAGCAAACACGATTCTGGGCTCTATTAGCAGGAGTGCTGTAAGTAACGCACAAGGCGTAATTCTTCTGCTCTACTCCGCGCTGATTAGGGCTCAGCTGGAGTACTGTGTCCAGGTCTGGGTGCCACATTTCAGGAAAGATGTGGATGAATTGGAGAAAGTGCAGAGAAGAGCAGCAAAAATGATGAAAGGTCTAGAAAACATGACCTAGGAGACAAGACTGAAAGAACTGGGTTTGTTTAGCCTGCGGAAGAGAAGACTGAGCCGGGACATGATAATAGTTTTCAAATATATAAAAGGTTGTTACAAGGAGGAAGGAGAAAAATTATTCTTCTTAACCTCCAAGGACAGGATGAGAAGCAATGGGCTTAAACTGCAGCAAGGGAGGTTTAGGTTGGACATTAGGAAACACTTCCTAACTGTCAGGGTGGTTAATCTCTGGAATAAATTGCCTAAGGAGGTTGTGGAATCTCCCTCACTGGAGATTTTTGAGAGCAGGTTAGACAAACCCCTGTCAGGGATGGTCTAGATATTTACTTAGTCCTGCCATGAGCACAGGGGACTGGACTAGATGACTTCTCGAGGTCCCTTCCCACCCTAGGATTCTATGATTCTATGCGTGTTAAACAGCCTCCCAATGTCCCACCCCAGAGGTGGCTGCATCTCAGCGCTAGGTGAGGGATCCCTGTATAAACAGACCAGTGTCCCATCCCAGAGGTGGTTGCATCTCAGGCATGGCCAAAGTGCTATATCAATAGAAATACACTCAGAGCCCATGAGGTGCCTGGGGATGAATGAGAAATTCAAGAGACTGTATCGGTGTGTGTGAGCTTGCTCCTGTCCTGGGTGAAGCAGCCCCTGCCCTGGCTTAGCCAGCTCATCTGCAGCCCATAAAGAGCATCCCCCCACCCTCCCTCTTCCTTCCCATCCAAGGGGGTTCTTGTGACCAGCCATCTCTTCTCATGGCTGGCTCCTGTGGAGGCCACTGTCCGTGCCCCCAGCTGCGGTGAGACCGAGGGGGGTGCGTTCCTGAGTTGCTCTGTAATCTCCAGGCGCGGCCCATTACTCTGACGATGAGGACGACTATGAGAACGTGACCCTGGAGAATGTGGGATGTCCCGCGCCCCCGCCCCTGCCGCACAAGAAGAAGGTGAAGGCGGCCGCGCCAAACAAAGGGAACAAAAGAAAAGCAGGTACCAGGGAGCCCCAGCTGTCCCACTCTCCGGGGATCGCCCGCGCTCAGAGCGTGGGAGGCAGGGGGGCTGCGCGTCAGTGGAGAACCCGCATCCAGCGCCCAGCCCCACAGCTGGGATCTGATTGTCCTGGTTGCTCACAAACTGGCCAAGCTGGGAATGGCTGGGCAAGCTTGCGGGGGAGGGAGAAGAGAGGCATGTGGCAGCGCAGAACAAGCAGGCTCGTCACACAGAGGGGAAGGCTGGGCCTGTGGCTCATGTGGAGGGTGGGTTCAAGTCCTGACTGCCATTGATTCCCTCGGGGACCCTGGGCACTGGCTGGGTCCTTGCCCAGAGACTCAGCTCCTATCCCGGTTAGGTGCCTCTGAGAGATGGGCCAGCCTCAACCTTCTCTCTCCTCTGCAGACCCGGCAGCGGAGTGGTGCGACCCCCCCAAAACCGGTGAGAAACCTTCCCGCTCCTTGCTGGGGGATAAGTGAGGCCTAGCTATAGAACAGCAGCAGGGCCGCTCAGCTGAGAGCCCGTCACGTACGGTCCCCATCGGGGGACAGAACTTGCGACCTTCTGCTCTCACAGACCAGCTTTGAGGTGTCCCAGCCAGCAGGGGGCAGTACCACACACACACCTGAGCAGCTCTGACCCGTCCCCCCGAGACCCATCCCCATACCAGGGCATCACAGGCTTTACCTCCCCGGCACCCTGTGTCTCAAGGTGCTGGAAGGAACGTGTCCCCCCCAGTGCTATGGGGCCGCCCTGCCCCCAGGATCCCAGCTCCTGCCCAGTTCGGGGTGGGGGATCTCTGTGCTGGGTGCTTGCACGGTGTAATCCCTCCTGTTTCCTTTCAGGCCCAGCCATTTCAGTGATCTCGGGGGACCCGGCCCTTTGGCCTCCCAAGCTTGGTGAGGATTCGGAGCTCTGCTTGGCTTGCGGCAGAACTCCCCCTGCTCCCTCCACCCTGGCCCAGGGCAGGACCCGTCCCTCCAGGCTGTTCCCCAGGGCTATTAATCCTGGCTGGTCCCCATCTGGCCCCTTCGGGGTCCAGATGCTTCCTGGGTGGCCAGGGCAGCCAAGGGCTAGTTGGTGGGGAGACGGGGGGGTTCCAGCAGGGGCAGTCCAGTAGGGACCCCAAGCAGCTCAGTGCAGGGAGCCAGGGCAGGTCGGGAGGGGGACACCCACCAGTGTGGACGGACACCTGGGGAGCCCCTGACCCCCTTTGCAGCCCAGCATGGAGAGGACAATTTTATGGCCTTCGCCAGAGGAGCTGGCAGAGTTAATGCTCTTTGTCCCCCACGCCCAGGGCTGGACCTGTCATCTGTAGCCGTGGCAGCTGCCTTCCAGTCCCCGGGAAAAGGTGAGTAGCGTATGCCAGGGTGGGGGGGGGGAGGGTGGCACCCTCCTGCTAGCCTGGCTCAGGGGAACAGGGTGTGTGGGCCAGGAGTCTAAAGCCGATCAGGTCTGGATTGCAGGGGAGAGTGAAGGAAAAGTCACATTCCCTCTCTCTGGATTCCACCTGCCCTGTCAGCCAGCCAGGGGACTCGCCTTCCCGCCGTGTCCTACGCTGTAGCGCACCGTTGCTACACAGCCGTCCAATGGCCACAGCACTCCACCCCAGAGATTGCTGCATTGAAGTGCTGGGGGAAGCGATCCCTGGATGGACACAGATGGGCAGGGGGGGGGGAGCCGTGGGTCCCGTTTCTTGCTCTTACCAAATGGGGGTGCTCTCCGTGGAGTTACCCAGCTGTCCTGTGGGATGCCCCATAAACTTCTCAACTGGAGGCCGACATTTCCCAGTCAGTCACCCACTGGAGGGCGAGTCCGTTCTTAAAACCTGCCCCTACTCATCCCTCCTTGCTTAGCTGCCCCGCATACAGATACCCTTTTCCTTCCGAGAGCTAACAGCTGCTGCTCCCCACAGATCTGCCGCTCCCTGTACCTGCCTCGGGCAGAGGCTTTACTCGAAGGTCCATGCTGATCATGTACGTCCTGCTGGGTGTTTGCTTCCTCATGTGCAGCGTGTTCCTCACACTGGCCCTCATGAAACGTGAGTCTGGCACGGTCCCGGGCGCATCAGAAGGGTTGTGGGTGGGTGACGCTGGCTGGGTTCCCAGTGCCAGAGGTGATTCGTCCTTGGGACGAGGTTTGCTTTGGGCCAGAAAATTGAGGTATTGATTCAACAAAATGTCACGAACGGGGTCGGTTTCCATATGAAAAAATGTTGCTTTTCTCAGAGAAAAACCAAACCCCAGAAAGAAGAAATATTGCGGTTCAAAAATGCTGCCTTGGGGCCTCAAAGGAGCTGAGCCCAATTGCCAAGTGTCCCTGTTCTCCTCTCTGGGCTGGGCTCCTCAACTGGACTACACCTCCCATGATGCAGCACTGCCAGGGATTCCCATGATGCACTGCCTCCACTTTGCAAGAGGGGAGACCACAGTGCATCATGGGAATGAGGTGCCTCATGCTTCTAGCCACTGCTCTAGTGCCTGTTCCCTGGTTGGACCATTAACATCTCGTGGTGCGTCATGGTCTCCCCTCTTGGAGCGGGCAGGCAGTGTATTATGGGAGACGAAGTCTGGGTCGGGAGCCCAGTTCCTACAGGAGAAGGTGTGAGGCATCCAAACTACTCCCATGAGGCACCGGGGCAGAATTTCCCAATCAGAGTTTTTCAGTATTTGGATTTCCACCATAAAAAAAAGTCGATTTCACACGAATTTTAGTCTAAAATGTTGTTGTTGTTGCGTGTGTTTGTAAAAAATGCCTGTGGGATGAGTCTGGCATTTTTCAGCAAGCTCTATTCGCAGACGAGGTCACCTGGACTTGGGCGTCACCAGATCTGAAGGGTGGGGGGATACATTTTTAGGAACCCTGCATCTCACTAGTGGAGACTGTGCCCCAGAGCTAGAATTCTACTCCAAAAGCACGTTATGCACATTAGGCTGCAATTTGGTTCTCACTAGCCCTGATGGAAATCAGGAGCCACTGCTGAAATCGGTGGAGTAGCTGTGCTACGTGTTCGGAATCTGTCCCAGAGAGCAGGATGGGTCTTTGCTCCAAATCTAAGAGCCCCAATTACAACTCCACAGGGCTTCCATGCCTAGGGTTTTTCCTTAAAGCCCCAGCTCCCAGAGTCCTGGGATGATGGGAGACTCTTCGCTCATTTCAAAACACATCAATACCTTTCCTGCTCTCATGACTGGGAAAGGAAAAGCTCTTATGCTTGTGTGTTAGATCCTCTCCTCCTACACTACGTCTCTCTCAGCTGTGTAGATTGTAAGCTCTGTTGGCTCTGTTTGTGCAGCACCCAATACAAGGAAGCGCCCATCTTGGCTAGTCCTTAGGCACCACCTTCATGCACATGATGACTAGTAACTCAAGAGACCGCAAAGCAAATAGGAAGAATCCCCCAAAATCATTTTTAAAAGTTTCTTTTGGGGGCGACAGGAGTGGATTCAGAACTTTTTGAACACTTGGCATTGGAAAAACTGTCAATGACTGCACCCAGGGAGGTGGGGGAAGCTTCATCTTACAAGGTTTTAAGGCCTGGCTTGACAGAGCCCTGGCTGGGATGATTTAGTTGAGGTTGGTCCTGCTTTGAGCAGGGGGCTGGGCTAAATACCTCCTGAGGTCTCTTGCAACCCTCATCTTCTATGATTCTCTGACTCCCCTTCCTCCCCATCTGACCGATTCCCCCCGCCCAGGAAAAAAAACAGGCCAGTTGGGAGAATGAGCAGTTTCTAGTGCAAAGGATGCCCAGGAAAATCATGGCTCTGCTGCTTGCTCTTTGTTTCTCTCCCAGGCTCAGATCAGCAGCAGGAAACCGAGGAGCTGAACTCCCACCTTCCCCAGAGGGCATCTAATGGTAGGTAAAGGCTCCCAAGCCAGCCCACCTTGTTCGTCTCTGGGTAAGCATAGACGCTGGCTGTGTGGGGTCTCTGTAGCTGATCATTTTGTTACAGTTAGTTGTTTAGCTGCCTGCAAGACCCGGCCAGATTCTGATTCGTTCCACCTGTGTAAATCTGGAATAATGCCATTGGCTTCCATGGGATTATTCCAGCTTGATGCTGGTGTGACAGAGCTCAGAATGCAGGCCAGCAGCAGAAGGCCCCTGTCTAGAGGCTAGCTGTGATTCCACTGGTGGAGGTTTGGGCTTTTAATTTAAGTTACAAAAAATGTGAAGTTTGAGTTGTGAAAGTCCCACTGGGTTTCAAAAAGAGACTCAGCTGCTGGGTTTTGTTTTTCCATTTTAGAGGCGCTCCTTGCAGGGGTTTGTCTCTCCAAATTTTTTTTAGAAACTAAAAATGTCCTCAGTGTCCCAAGCCAACATTTTGGTTTTCAAAAAAATGCCCCCAGGGAATGGATGTGGCCAGTCAGGTGAGGGCGAGGGGCACGTTCACCAGGACAGGGAGCATGGCAGCATGTTCGAGGAGATCTGAAGTAGTGAAACACTGGGAACACATTTCCATTTCAGAAATTAGAAAACTTCAAGAAAATGTCAGTGGCTTCCTCAGTTTTCTCATTTTTTTAGGCTAATGGTCATTATCAGAATGAAATGAAAACTTTAACCAGCTCTAGCTGCTGTTAGTGTCATCAGCTATAGTAAATGGCTCCAAACCCAATTCCCACCATCACAGACCCATGCACGTGGCTCTCTCACACACCTTGAGAGGGCACCACCCACAAGCCAGCGGTAACCGTCTCTCCCAAGGCACCATTTGATCACAAAACCCAACACACCTCCTGCTCTGAGAGGTAACACTCAATTTATATCCCTCTGGCATCTTACCCAGCATGCCTTGCCAGCATCTAACCTCGCTAGACTACAACTCCCAGAATCCCTCACGGTGGGCAGGAGGCGGTGTTGGACGAGGTGGGGGGGCTCTTTTAAAGGGCCAGCACACAATGAGCTGCCCTTTTTGCGGTAGATTTGCTTCTGGGGTCGTTTGTAGCTGGGAGTTGCAGATAAATCCATATGTTGATTCCCATGGCATCCTTAGATGCTTTTGACTGTCACTGGCTGGATGTGGGGTCCCAGTATGAAAATGGCTCACCCAGATCTAGAGAGGTGCCAGCTGCCGGTCAGCAACAAACCCCTCCACTACCAAATTAATCCTCTACCTGGAGACAGGGTTAAAGCAGCTGCTGGCATCCCCTAATGTTAAAAGTGGGCACCTCAAACCAGGCATGGCCACGCAGAACCCCACCTTTCCCCCACCATCTCCTGATCCCAAGGGCATTTCTGTTTGCAGCGTCCCAGCAGCTACCGGATATCGGACAGGAGAAGAAGAGCCGAACAGGGACTGCAGCGCTGTGGCAGGCCATCAGTAAGAGAATTGCCAAGACATTTCTGCCTTTCATCACTAGCTGGGAGGTTGGGATTGCGGGTTCTGTATCCAACTGTGGACTTGGGCAAGTTTTTTAGTAGGAGTTTCAAGGTAGCTTCTAGGAGTCCCAGCCAGGGCCCAGGGCCCCAGTGTGCTAGGTGCTGTACGAACACAGACTAAAATCTTCCAGCCTGTGCAAGTCCCATCTCTGATCCACAGCCTGGAGAATCTGTCGCTGCTGAGGGCTCTGTGGCTGTCACTAGCCTACCCCGCTGGTGCTCTCTGAACGCACAGTGACTGCAGGGACGTTGCCTAGCAGGTCTTTGACATTTTCTGGCATGGGCTGTGCAGGGGGCCAGCCTAGATGAGCGTAACTCTCCCTTCTGGCCTGAACATCCGTGGGTGAAATCCTGGCCCTCCAGAAGTCAGGCAGGGTTCTGCCCCTTCGCTATTCCCCTCTGTGAATCTAGAGAGATCTTTCTGCTTCAAAAGCCAGTCCCTACCTCTTCCGCTGGGTCTGGGCCACACACCGAGTTGTACCACTGTAATTATACTGGCCTGTGTAAAGCAGTACAGCCCAGCTAGTAGAGATCCGGTTATACTGAAATAAATGTATTTATACCATTACAGCTATTCCTATATGGGAAGGGGAACGCATATACGCATAAAAGGCACCTTTGCATCAGTATAAATGGATCTGTTCCAGGGATTGTACTCGTATACCTAGATCAGTTTTAAAAAATAGTCATATCCCTAAATGAAATATTTATACTAATAGAAAGCTGCATGTGAGGCAGGTCTTAAGGGGAATCTCCATTAGCAGTATTGGGTCTACAACACACAGCTAAGCAGTACAGGGCATTAGAGGAAAAGAAGCTATAATAATCCCTCCCTCTTCTGTAATGCTGTTTATCAGTAGATCAGAAAGCACTTTACAAAGGAAGGCATTATCCCCACTTGACAGATGGGGAAACTGAGGCACTGAGAGGGGGAAATGATTGACCCCAGATCACAGCTGAGACTTGAACTCAAATCTCCTGAACTCTAGACCAGTGTGTTATCCACTAGCCCAAACTGCCTCCCTCCCCGCTTGCTCAGTTCAGTAGATTAGGTACTCACCCACCTCCTGGTTGGGCTCTTCTGAGCAGTGGCTTCCCAGGAAGCAGTTGAGACAAACTTTCAGGGGCGCCCTTTCCTGGTTGAATTTAGGGGAGAAGCAATTAAAAAAAAACCTCCCGAGTGATCAGTTTTTAAACAAACAAGCGCAGAAAATGGGTTTGTTAATAAACTCTCAAGCAGCTGGTTCAGCTGCCCAGGGGCCAGCACTTGGCCAAAAGGCTGCCAAAGCCCTATTTGGGCCTTTAAGTAGGACCTAAGCAGCCTCCGCAGTCTGCTAAAGGGACTGATCCCGAGTCACACCGTGCCACACTGGTGGTGTAAAGGGGCCGGAAATTGCCCCTGTCCTGGGCAGGGGCAATCACAGGTTGGTGTGGTCAGAGCCCTGCCCCTGCCCTGCCCCCAATCCCCAGTCTAAGGGACAGATCGGGGGCTTGAATGGAGCGCAGTGCACTATGGGTATTCCCTGCTTCCCAGAGGAGTCAGTGTGTGAGTTAGAGCAGCCCAGCGGCTGCTCCGACTATCGCCAGGGGCCCAGGTTCCAGGCATGGCAGAGGAGCATTAAAGCTGAGAGCCGGGGCTGTGGAGTCTGCAATCAGCCGAGCACTGGGGCTGTGGCAGATGCTCTGAGATGACCGTGCCATCCCCGCTAACCTCCTTTCCTCCACTAATGCAGGCGCTGTCAATCACTCGGTGGCTGCTGTGAGGGATTTCAGCAATAAAATCCAAGCGCAGATCACGGAGTTACAGAAAAAAATCAGTGAGTGACACAATGCCAGCTGCAAACCCCACCCGAGGAGGGGGTGCCCCCCTCCCACTGCAATCAGCAGGAGGTCGTGGGGTGGGACAGAGGGGGAGGGCAGCACCGACTGGCCCATGGGACTAGGTGATCAAGAGAGCTCCCAGCACACATCAGCTCCCAGTGCTCTCAGTGGAGGATGCTCTGTTGTTCTCTGTAGGACGGTGGGATTCTTTGAGCCAAATGCCGGCTCTCCGAGGATCTCTCTCAATATGTCTACACTGTGTCCGGCCTGAGCCTCACAGCCCGGCCAGCAAAGCAGTGCCAGCAGGGCTCGCAACAGTGCGTTCGTGACGCTGTGTGGAATACGACTGACCATGCACGGTATTACCAACAGCAACATCACAGAGTTGCAAGGCGTATCGTGCAGGCTGGGCCATGCAAGGGATTGAGGGAAAAGTCATGGCTCGCTAAGATTGATAAGCACGTATCAGCTTTGTGTCGTGAGTTCTAGGTGTGTCTGGTGTGTTTGAATTTTACACTTCTGCTGTGTCTCTGGGTGACGCCCCCAGCCAGGACAGCAGCAGCACTAAGCCTGCGGGATGGCCCCTCAAGGGAACTCAAATGTACAACGAATCCAGTGAAAGAACCCAGGGGACATGTAGGAAAAGGCCTACGGACAGGGGACTCTGCAGCTTTTCCATGCCATGTGCCGAGGGGCTGCATTTGGAACAAAGGAAGTACAAGCCTCATGGCAGAAACTATAAAAGGCCACTGCACCATCTCCACCTTGTCTTCGTTCCTGCTTCCTACCTCTGGATCAACTCATCTACAACTGAAGCTGTGAAGCAAAGGATGGAGATCCATCCAGGGACTGGATGGACACCAGAGGAAGTGTACAAGCCTACAAACTCCAGTACTGCTAAGAATCTGATCTACATGGACTTTGAAATCAGTTGTATGTATCTGATTGCTTTGATCATTTAACGTCTCTCATCTTATTTGTTTCTTTCCTTTTATAATAAACCTTTAGTTTCAGTTACTAAAGGATTGTCTAGCAGCATAGGATTTTGGGTGAGAGGTATCTAGTCCAACCCCCTGCTCAAAGTAGGACCAACCCCAACTAAGTCATCCCAGCCAGCGGTTTGTCAAGCTGCACCAGGAAAACCTTTAGCTCCTTGATAACCAGTGTAGAAAATCAGGAGCACTGTTTGTGACTGGCCGGTGAATCTAACTTCAGTGTTAGCCACCAGTTCTGGGAGAATCTGCTCTTCTTTCGCAGACTGCCCTGCCCGTGGCATTTGCAGGTGGGGTACTGAGACACAGACAGGTCACATTGGCGTAGTCATAGCGGGATCCACAGGACCAAATCATTTGGGTTTTGAATCAGAACCCATGCTGTTCCATATTTAAAATTTGATACTGAGCGTGTTAAAGGTTTAACGTTAGTCACCACAAGTGATCTGTGATCATATGAGGCTCTGTACGCAAAAAAAGCTTAAACAATTATGCAAAGACAGAACAATAACCCTTAAAAGGGATCTCAGAGGAGAGAATGAAAGATTTGCTCATGGGCAACGACTAGAGAGCAGGGACTCTGCTCTCACCTGTCCCAGATGCAGTTGCTGAAGCAGAAACAGTGAAGATACTAGCAGTGAAAAAGGAGCAACAATTTGAACATGAAGAAAAAATGGCAGATCTTTGATTGCAGCAAAAGCAAAAGATAGCGGAAATGGAAAGAGAAGCTGAGGAGAGCCCATCAAAGGCAGATAGAAAGGCTGGCTGTTGAGGAAAGGGCTCATCAAAGACAGAGGGAAGCAACCAGAATCCAAGTCCAGATCCTGGAAGAGAAGAAAGGGCTGCCACTACCTGACAAGTTCTCTCACCATCAAAGATTTGGAAAGGATTTGTCCCTTTTACAAAGATGATGAAGCTGTTGAGGAATTTCTGTCTACGTGTGAAAGACTCTGTGATATTCATCGAATTCCTGATGAGGGAAAAATGCCTGTTCTCCTCACCAGACTGACCGGAAGGGCAGGGAAGGTATTTAATGGAATGGAATTAGACAATGCATTAAATTTAAAGTTAAAGAAACTACTGCAAAGGTTTAAAATTACTCCTGAGTTTTATAGGCTGAAATTTAGAAATATTAAGTTATCTGATAATGTTACCTATGTTGGAACTGCTTGGGTAGGTGAAAAAGTGGATTGGGGGGGCAAAGGCTTGTGATATTTATGGTAAAGTAATTTATTTATTTGCTACGGAGCAGCTCCTGGAAACAGCTCCTGACCATATCAGGGCAGCAGGGCATGATAAAAACCCCGATACTGTTTTGGAAGCTGCACAGATTGCTGATGCTTTCGTAGAGAATTGGAACTGTGAGAGGCATGAGCCTCAAGGGAAAAGCAACCTCTATATTCATCACCGATGAAGAGGGAAGATGGGTTCATGAATAAGACTAGCCCCAATGTGGCTAGGACATCTTATACAAACCCAGATTTTACAACCTCTCGCCTGGGAGGAAAACCTGTTATATGTCACCTGTGTGGCCATATAAAGCCTGCTATAAGTCACCTCCTTTGGCCATACAAAGCCAAATTGTCCGAACCGTAGGGACAAAAACACCCGAAGACCAGCAGCGCGCCAGCCCACAATTCAAATGCTGTTACTTTAAATACAGACTGGCCTAGAAATGCAAATGCTGCCACCTTGTGTTCAGATACGAAGGCTGCAGGTATTCATGCTATCACGTTAGCGCTCCCAGGTGGGAGGGAGGAAAGTTACCTCCCTAATTATGTTAGGGGGAGATTCCACCTCGGACGTTACCTTAGTTAAAAAGGAATTAGTCCGGGAGGAGGGTTATTTGCTAGGTTGAAGTGTGAACCTGGTGGCACTTTCTGAGTACACCGTAAAGGTGCCCATAGCAAAAATCCATTTCTAATGGGAAGAATTTAGGGGTGCCCTGATAGTTGGGGTCAGGATCTGGGGCCAGAGCAGAGCTCCCAGCTCCCAGCAGAGCTGGGCTGTGTGGTGCTCCCTCTCTGTCCCCTGTGGGGGCTGGCCTAGGCCCCGCTGTGCCCACCCCAATGTTCCTCCATGCCTCCCTAGGGAGGCGCATCCCACAGTTTGGAGATCTCTGCCCTACAGGGAAAAGCAGCCTCACGGTAGGAACTGCAAGCGGCTTGTGGTACCTGAGAGATATAGAAGTGATTTTTAAAGCTGGCTCACGATGGTCCTTTTGCGGGACACCTGGGCATAGAAAAACCCTGTGACAGGCTGAAGCAAACCTTGCGTGTGTGACACAGCGAGGGAGCATTGCAGAAGCTGTGATTTCTGTCAGAGGCACAAGAGTTTTAAGGGTCCTAAGAAGCTGCCGCTACAGCCTTTACCCATGTTCGGGGAGGCGTTTGCCAGAGTGTCTGTGGCTCTTATGAGACCCACCCTAAACCTTCCAGGAGTGGGAAGAAGGATATCCTGGGGTTGATGGATTTTGCCACCGGGTACCCTCAGGCTGTAGCTTTATCTAATGTCGAGGCAGAGGCCACGGCTTGGTTTACTATTTTTAGCAGAGTGGGTTTTCCCCAGGAAATCTTGTCCGACTGTGGTGCCACTTTTATGTCAATTGTATTTAAGCAGCTATGGGAGATGTGGAGCAAGGCATCTCAGAGCTGCCCCTTACCATCCAGAGACCGATGGTTTGGTGGCACGGTTAAATGCCACGTTGAAGGCTATGCTAAAGGTGCATGTGGACAGATGCAAGAACGACTGGGATGTCTTGTTGCTGTATTTGCTGTGTGCATACAGGAGCGTATCACACACATTACAAGGATTGCTTCCTATGAGCTGCTTTACAGGAGCAGGTCAGGGGATCCCTGGATCTGACTTGGGAGTCTTGAGAGGGCAATGAAGACGTGACAGGATGGTGGAGTATGTGTCACAGTTTAAAGAAAACTTGCAAGACATGCTGGATCTGGTTCAGGAGAACCATAAGAGAAGTCAGGAGCTCAGAATGCATGATGTGATGGGCACACTGAGGAAAAGGCATGTGAAATAGGAGAGACGGTGCTCATGCTAGAGCCGGTGAGAAAGAATAAGATGCAAGATATATGGAATGGATCTTATGAGGTAGTGGAGAGAATTGATGAAGTTACATACGATGTGAAGAGACCCCATGGCAGGACGGGTTTGCAAATGGTGCATATGAACAGGTTGAAGGCCTACCAGCAGAGGGAGGTAGGTGTAAATATGATTTGCTGAACTGAGGAAGAGAATTGGTCTCTGCCTTTGGTCCATACGGTTACAGAGAGCAGAGGGGAACTGCAGCTGGAAACCATTGAGATGGGAGAGGATTTAACTCTCGCTCAAAGGGATGAAAAGTTAGCTGTACCGAGGCACCGCAGGCAGACATGCTCCAAGCAGCCAGGACTGACGGACATACTAGTGCACTCCATTCAACCTACCGGTCTCCACCCAGTAGGGCATACAAATCCGAGGGAGAAATGCAAAGCCACATTCAGGAGGAGGTGGCTAGCATGTTATCCATGGAAATAGTTACTACATCTAAAAGCCCATGGGCGTCCCCTCTTGCTATGGTACCCAAATGAGACAAAACCATGAGATTCTGCGTGGATTATAGGAAGCTCAGTGTTGACACGCAATCTGACCCTTACCCCGTGCCCTGAATAGAGGATCTGCTAAATTCACTAAGGGGAGCAAAGTGTATAAGCACACTGGATTAACTCGAGGGTATTGGCCATTTCCCTTAAATGCTGACGCCTGAGAAAAATCCGCTTTCATAGTGTGGTCTGGCCTGTATGATTTCAAAGTCTTACCATTTGGGTTGCGAAATTCCCGAGCCACATTCATGAGGCTGCTACATGAAGTCTTACGGGGTATGGAATCTTTTGCAAGACCACCTGTCCTAAACCACGTGGGATTTGTGTTGCAAGGCTCAGAGAGGTGAACTTCACCATTAAGGTTTCTAAACGTAAGATGGGAGCCTCAGAGGTGTCATATTTGGGATACAGGGTCGGCAGTGGGTTGGTCCGCCCTGAACCCTCAGAAATAGAAGCCATTAAAACGCTGGCCTGCCCCTAAAACAAAGACGCATGTCCAGTCCTTTATTGGCCTAGCCAGCTACTACAGGAAAGTTGTGAAGAATTTAGTAACCTGGTTGCTTCATTTACAGACCTTACCAAGAAGGGAAAGCCAGACAAGGTGATATGGATGGAGGCCTGTGAAAAGGGCTTTCAAAGCATTAAAGAGGCGTTGTCTAAAGAAGCTGTCCTGGCCAACCCTGATTTTGAAAAACCATTTCTGCTGTGCACAGAGACTTCCCATATTGGGTTGGGGGCAGTGCTAATGCAAGAAGGGGAGGGTGGGAAAAGACATCCCATCGCAGATCTGAGCAAGAAACTGACACCCACTGAACAAAGTTATGCCACCATTGAAAAGGAATGTTTTGCTCTTGTGTCAGCTGTTAAGCAACTTTGGCCCTATTGATATAACAGGAATCTCACTGGGTTAAGCTATCATGCACCCCTAATGTGGCTGAATCAGGCTACGGGAACCAACTCTATGCTACTTCAGTGGAGTTTAGCCCTTCCAGAGTACGAAATGGATATTAAGGGGAAGGAAAACACAGTGGCAGCTGCACTGTCTGGGCCAGGGACTGTGTATGATGCATTCAGCAGAGTCTAAGGACACCCCTTTCTGCATCAGTTTGGTGTGGGGGTGTGATGCTGTGTGGAGTATGAATCACCATTCATAATATTACCGATAGCAATATTACAGAGTCGCAGTGCGTATCGTGTAGGCTGGGCCATGCAAGGTATTGATGGAAAAGTCATGGTTTGCTAAGTTTGATAAGCACGTATCAGCTTTGTATCATGAGTTCTAAATCTGTCTGGCATATTTGAATTTCACACTTCTGGTGTGTTTCTGGGTGACACCCCCAGACAGCTAAGCCTGCTGGATGGCCCCTCAAGGGAACTCAAATGTACAATGAATCCAGTGAAAGAACCTAGGGGCTACATTTTATGAGTCACCAGGACATGTAGGAAAATATCTACGGACAGGGGACTCTGCAGCTTTTCCATGCCATGTGCCATGGGGCTGTGTTCGGGACAAAGGAGGTACAAACCTCATGACAGAAACTAAAAAAGGCCGCTGCACCATCTCCACCTTGTCTTCATTCCTGCTTCCTACCTCTGGATCAACTCAGCTACAACTGAAGCAGTGAAACAAAGGACGGAGACCCATCCAGGGACTGAACGGACACCAGAGGAAGTGTACAAGCCTACAAAGTCCAGTACTGCTAAGAATCTGATCTATGTGGACTTTGAAGGCAGTTGTATGTATCTGATTGCTTTGATCATTTAACGTCTCTCATCTTGTTTGTTTCTTTCCTTTTACAATGAATCTTTAGTTTTAGTTACGAAAGCGTGGCTGGCAGCGTGGGATTTTGGGTAAGATCCAAACGTATATTGATCTGGTCCTGTGGCTGACCCTTTGGAGATTAGGAGAACTTTTGGTGAAGGGACTAGAGTTTTAAATACCTTATCTCTTCACTGGACCTAATTGTTGATAGGGAGCCAGAGACTGAAATGCAAAAAAGGGGGCTGCGTAACTTCTTGTTTTAGCCCCTGGAGAACCAGTAGGGGAATCAGGAGCACTGTTTGTGACTGGTTGGTGAATCTAATTGCAGTGTTAGCCACCAGTTCTGGGAGAATCTGCTCTCCTCTTGCAGCCTGCCCTGACCTTGGCATTTTCAGCTGGGGTACCCTAGGCACAGAGAGGTCACCATGCTAAAAATAGCCATGTGGACATTGCTTTGACACTGCAGCCTGGGCTGGAGGCTGAGGCTAGAGAAGGGGCTGGGAGCCAGGACTGTTGGGTCCTTTTCTTGGCTCTGCCAGATTCCCTGCCTGGCCCTGAATTGGGTTGTTCTGGGTTTTGCTTTTTAGATTCTGTCTGCGGCCAGTGCCCATCTGACTGGAAGTGGTTCCGGAGAAGTTGTTACTACTTTTCAGAGTCTACCAAAACCTGGGCTGATGCCGAGGCATTTTGTTTGGAGTACAGGGGTCATCTAGTGATCGTTAACACCAAAGAGGAGCAGGTAAAGCGGCTTGCCAGTCTCTTGGCATACAGGGGAATTGGACAGTTACCCAGCAACAGAAGCTGCTTTACCCTGGGAATTCCTAGCGGGTGGGACTCAGGTGACCTGGGAGCCGGTGAGACCGACTGTGCCTGTCTCTTAAAGTGTGGCTCTTTTAAAGATCGCCAGATTTGTCAAAAACTGCAAGCGAAAAGAGCTGTGCTGACTGCAACGTGCCACGGGTTCACCAACCCACCATAAGCAGTGAGGACAACCCTGGGCTAATATTCCTAGTGGAGAAATAGCAGCATTGTTGACCCCTGAACACATGACAGAAAACCACCCAAACCAAAAGCCTAAATGGCGGGGGGAAAACCTGCAAGAACAGGAGAATATAAGCTGGGGAGGCGGGTTTGAATTGGCAGCTTGTAAGGACAGCTTGGACAAACACCTGTCAGGGATGAGCTAGGTTTCCTTGGTCCAATCACAGCATAGGGAGAGGAACTAACTCAATGACCTCTTGAGGTCCCTTCCGCCCTGACATTTCTAGGATTCCCCATGGAGTTTTGGCTGTTTCTGTTGGGAGGGGAATTGCTGGTTTGTTTTGAAGAGACCAGCCTGACGAACGTACATGAAAACCACCCTGAACCCCAGTATTTCTCCACCCCACCCCAGCATGACTCCTCCATGCTCCTCTAGGAGCTCAGCTCCTACACCCCCATTCAGACCTCCTATTGCTCATGACTGAGACCACACCAACTCATTTCATGAAGCAGCCACCCACCAGCCAGGAAAGTCCCTCAGTTACTGGTGGATTTGAGGGGTGACATATCTTTGGTATTTATGGGACCCCCCCTTACCATAGTACCTGAACACCTCATACTCTTCAATGAATTTATCATGGTAGCACCCTCAGGGGCTGGGCTATCATCCATCTGGGGGAACGGAGGCAAAGAGAGATGCAGGGACTTGGCCAGGGTCATGCAGGGAGTTAGTGGCAGAGCTGGGATTAGAACTTGGGTCTCTTAAGTCCCAGCCCAGCACCTTGCCCCCCAGGCCATGCTTCCTGGAGCTGGCAGAGCTCATGGCCTGTCCCTCACCCATTTACCCCCCATGTCTGTTCTCGTCTATTATAGGAGTTCCTGGTGAAGAGCCGCGTGACGTCCCGAGTATACTGGCTGGGGTTGACTGACCAGAGAAAGGAAATGCAATGGTACTGGGTGGACGGCTCTCCTTTGACCCTCAGGTGCGTGGGATGAAAGGCTCCATGCCCTCTGCCCCACCCCCACTCCCTGCTGTGGTCTCTATGGGGCTCTGTCTTCTCCACAGCTTCTGGAGCACGGGGGAGCCCAATGACTCCAGGGGCGAGGACTGCGGCACCATTCAAACCGACGGGCGCTGGAACGACATCGACTGCCACCACACCGACTACTGGATCTGCGAAAAGGCCTGGATTTGCTAGGGCCTGGCTTGGCTGCCGGTCCCCCACCATCTGTGAGCCACGGGCTGATCAGTGGGGCCAGGCCCTGCCTCCTCCAGATCGCCCTGTCCCAATGGCCCATTAAACACCGTAGTACAATGTGTTTGCTCTGCCTGGCAGACGACACTTTCTCCTCTTGCCTGAGGTGAGGGAGGGATGGGAGTAATGGAACGTTACCAGAAGGCAGAAGAAAAGAAGCAGGAGTCTAGAAAGGGATTCCCAGGGGATGGCTTTCTCGGGGCCAGAACCAGTTTGCACCAGATGAAGGGAAAATTAGGCTGACCTAGAACAGGGGCAGTTTAGCAACCAGCCAGGTGTCCAAACCACTGCTAATTGTTGGGATGGACTATCAATTATTCTCCTTGCTGCTTTTAGCCATTTTTGGGCTTCCATAGGCATAATAAGGCAAACCCGGAGAGGGGGATTTAGACAATGAACACATGAAGTGAGCCTGGCTTTATGTGTCCTCTCTTTCTCTGAATATGCTGGGGCAGATGCCTGTGAAAAACAGGAAGTCTGGGTATATTTTAGGATTGAAGCAATGGGGAAATTATTGCTGGATTTATAGCTTAAGACTGCTTGCTTAACAATATATTTTTTAGGGTCATGTCTCTGTAACTCCTGCTTCAGCCCAGTGATTGATTTGTTTGGTATGCTGTGTAACATTCCTTTGATTGACATGTAAGAGGGAGGTAGCGAGGCTGCGTCAGGCGCATTGCTTCGTGGACACATTGAAAAGATCTCCCAAGTGCAGACGGAAGGATCGGCCATCTGGAAATCTGTGACTGATTCACCCGACGACTGTCTCAGATTTGTGGGGTAACGATCAGTGCTGGGACACTCTCACAACCTATTGTATTTGTATGTGCTTAAGACTAAGAAGTGGAGACTTCTGGTAAAAGCATTCTGATGGGAATTGCTGGAGACCAATAAAGAAAAGCTTTCAGTGAAGAACACTTTGATTTGACTTGTCCATGCCAGCCATATAGCAGGCGGACGTGCTGTGTTTCCTTTGGCTTATTTCCTGATACCGACTCACAGAGATTAAAAATTACTGGGTTGAGGAACCTGGGTAACAGACCCACCTATATTGCTCAGGCATGAGAACAATCCACATCCCTGAACGATGTAGTTAACCTAACCTGACACCCCGTGTGGACGGTTAGGTTGGCGGAACAATTCTGTCGTCTTAGCTCTCCCCATCTCAGGGGGGTGGATTTCCTACAGTGATGGGACAACCCCTCCTAGCACTGTACATCCACACTGTAGTGCTGTAGCTGTGCGGGTGTAGTGGTTTAAAAGCAGACAAATCCAAAGATGAAAGAGGCTGCAGAGGCAGGCAATGGCAGGGAGGACCTTGCCTGATCACGGATGACCCTCAAGGACTTCCATGGGCTAGCCAGGGACAATGTCTTGGTAGCGAACACATACGGTATATGCTATATTAGCATATAACACATTATACTGTAGGAGCAGATTTTTGATAGCTCAGAGCCCAGTAATATGCCTGGGGTATGTCAACACCTACGGTGGCAAATTCACTGCCGTCAGATCGATCGATCCAGTTCAATTGAGCGGAAGTGAAGACCCACTCAATCAATCTTCAAGTCGATCTAATAAAACCACCTCTGGAAAAAGAGTAATACTGTGCCAGTGGGTGCGCATTTCCCGTCAGCGCAGCATAGTGGAGACAGCGCGCAGAAGAGAATTTAGGAAGTTGACGTAAGTGACGCAAGCTACTCTGTGTAATTTGTGTAACTCCTGTTGAGTGCCACTGAATTTGCCGGTAAGTGTAGACCAGGCCCCCATCTCTGCCTGTAGCTAGAACACCAATTGTTACACTTATTGCTGAAAGCACCTAAAAGGAGGCCTTTCTGAAACCTTAGCCTTAGCCTGACTGAGCCAGGAGGGAAGGAAGCCTCTTGTTCAGCCTTTGTCTGACCCTGCGCCCGTCCCTGATGAAGCCTCTGTTGACCATGCCAGGATCTGTGATTTAGGAGAAAAGAAGCTTATCTATATTTGTCTTCTGGGATGCGTTTGTCAGGCAGACCCTGCAAGAACGCAGCTGGCTAATTAGTAAACTGAGGAAACCTCTTGCTTACCTTTTGAAACTGCTTGCCTGACAAGTTTTTTTATTGATGTATTGTCTGCTAACAAGGGTAAATAATGCTGGGAGAGGTTTAAACTAGGGACATCTCCTCTTGGACGCCTCTTGGGGTCTCCACCGGCAGACAGAAGATTGGCCATCAGAAGGCTGCCGGTGTACCACTCGAGAGCCATTCCAAACTCTGGTAATTATGGAGGGTCGGGGTGTTTTACTAATCTGTTGAGGATGTGTGTCAGTGCTTGAGACTAAGTAAAGTATAGCTTTAAGTGAGAGCACTCTTGCATCGCACTGTTTGTGCCAGCCATCTATTGGTTGGACAGCCGGGTCTCCACTGATTTATTTCCAGACACCTTCTTGCACAGAGTAAAATTACCAAGCGCTTGGGGTTGCCAGAATCCCAGGTAACAGAATTGGAGGCCTCAGCAAGGAATGGTGGAGAGGAAGGAGATGGATGGTAGAATCATAGAAGAAGATTAGAGTTGGAAGGGACCTCAGGAGGTCATCTAGTTCAACCCCCCTGGTACGCGGACTGGATTGGGAGGGGGGGGCATTTGTGTTATTTGACATCAGTATGTCAACATCATAGTAATTCATGTGAGATATACCATGTCAGGTGCTGTTAGAAAGGTTATAATGTGCTGAGTAAGAAGATAATATTTGTGTTCATGTGTGATATATGTGAAGAAAGTTATGGGGATCTTTGATATCCCTGTATTTCAAACTGTGCTGTAGAAGACACACCCCAGACAGAGAGGCCGCAGGACAATAGCCTGCTTAATGCCCCATCAAGACCTTTACAAAAGCCAAAGGCCCGGGAAGAAGCTAAAGGCATACCTGAAGAGTTACCAGGATTGGCCCATGTGACTGTGGACTCCATTTTGGTTCCTGTAAAATTCCACAAGCCACATGGCCAGTAACAGAGGGTATATAAGATCAAACCACAGAAACCATTTTGTCTTTGTCTTTTGTCTGGTTCCTTGTTCCTGTCCAGCTGCGGACACACCTCTGGATCAACACACTTTGCAACTGAACTGAAGGACTTAGACCCATCCAGGTACTGGATGTATACCAGAGGAAATATACAACTCCACAATTGTTCTAGAAACCTGATGTATATGGACTTTTAAATCATTTGTATATATCTGATTGCTTTAAGCCTTTAACACTTCTCTTATTGTTTGTTTTTCTTTTATCAATAAACCTTTAGTTTTAGTTACTAAAGGATTGGCTGGCAGCGTGGTATTGTGGGTAAGATCCAGACTTATAGTGAACTGGTACTGTGGCTGATCCTTTGGGATCAGAGGGAATCTTTTAGTAAAGAGCATAGAGTTAAAGCAACTGGTCTCTTTACTGGACCTAGTGTCAGTTTGGGAGCCAGAGACTGAAATGCAGTAAAGGGGGCTGTGTGTATTTGCACAGTGGCTTCTTGATAACCAGTGTGGGGGAATCAGAAGCACTGTTTGTGGCTGGTTGGGAAGTCTGACTGCAGTGTCACCCACCAGTGCTGGGAGAATTTGCTCTCCTTTTGCAGCCTGCCCTGACCCTGGCATTATCAGTGGGCTACCCTGGGCACGGACGGGTTACAGCCAGAATCCCAGGTAACAGAATTGGAGGCCCCAGCAAGGAATGGTGGAGAGGAAGGAGATGGATGGTAGAATCATAGAAGAAGATTAGAGTTGGAAGGGACCTCAGGAGGTCATCTAGTTCAACCCCCCTGGTACAAACAGTTTGTAGTTTGTCTGTTGCAATGGGAGGTAAAAGGCAGTGTGTGTGGGGGGTTTGCCCGTGTTGCATTTCATGAGTTAATACAATTTATGGATAAATTCTGTTACTGGGACTTAAAACTCAAGCTGATTTCGTTTCTGTGACACACTGCATCCCCATGTACACCCTTATGGTGCGATTGTGTATCATTCGTATTCAGTCGTATAGTTTATTTGTGTATTGTTTAGTGCAAGGTACGTCATGTAGGATGTTTTTGGAATGCTCACAGTGTACTGAACATTACTGTTAAAGTGATATGTTCGTTGCAGTGTCATGTGTATGGGTTTGAGACTTTGCTGTGTAATATTCCCATCTCTGTGGCTCATGGCTTGAGAAATATCTAGGCAAAACTCTACAGAGCTGAGGAGCAATTCACACCTCGTTAGGGCTTGTATAGCACAGCCCAGCCCAGCATTCCAGGAACAAAAGACTGGCCCAGATGTCGACAAAGGAATCCACCAAGAACCACAGTGACGCAGGGTATGGAGGAAACTGCATGGGCACTGTTTGTCTCCTGACCCTGAAAGAGGGGGCAAGGGCCCAGAGGGGTGCGATGGAACATATTAGAAAGGGGAGACATTTTGCAGTCCTCTCTCTTCCACCTCCATCTGCCAACACCGCCAAGCAACGGAAATGCTGATCACAGTGAGAGGCCTGGCTGGAGACAGACCAGCCAGCCTGTGGCGAGAATCATCTGAATATGGAAGGTGGCTGAAAGCGTGAAGCTTAGTTTCGAATGCATTTGGCTTTTGTTTCATCTTGAGGAAATCTGACTTATTTTTCTTTGACTTAAAATCTTTCTGTACTTAACACGTTTGTTTGTTTGTTTTATCTAAAGCAGTGCATTTGGTTTAAAGTGTGTTAGGGACTCCATTTGAAGTGACAAGACTGGTGCATATCAATTTCTTTGATAAACTGACGAACATACGAGCTTGTATTTTTCAGTGGGCAGTTTCAGACGGCAGTTTGTAGGATTGCATCCGGGACTGGGGGTAGTGGCTGGGGTCATGCCATTGCATAATACCGTGAGTGGCTGGCTAGAGCACTCACCCACTGCGTTAGGGCCAAATTGCTTGCTGGTGGCTGTGCGTGAGTGAGGGATTGAGGGTGACACAGTGATTCATCAGTCCAGATTGCAGAGGGGATCGTCACAGTGCTCAAGTGAGGAATTATGTCCAAAGCAAAAAGGAACGCCCGGAAAGGGAAACCTGTTGAAAATGAGGCTGGGAAAGAACTTGACGGATTTTGTACTTTGTTACTGATAGCGCATACCCAGCCTATTACTTTAGCTTAGGCCTCAGATCTCAGACTTGGCCTGTTATCCTAGGCTTCCTGGTTCAGGCTTTCACTTTCTTCTACGTTCCCCCACTTTTTGTTATCTGATAGGGAGGACATTTTACTCATTGTCCCGGAAAAGCATAATGCATGGCCTGAAGGTGACCCAGTGGGCTAAACACTGTTATGTGCCCACCTTTTATTAGCATTCACTCATTTATGCCCATCTGCCCTTTGGTTTGCACATTCCCTTGTATGACTGAGGGATGGATTTTATTTTTTAATGATTTTTAGTTCCTTATGGTGGGCCTAGGAATGTCAGGTCCAGGACTTTGATTGAGGAATGTAGTTTTATGATTGAGCCTTGGGGGACTCCCAAATTGTTAATATGTATGGAGATGGTGTGTGTGTGGGGGGGTATATAGGTGTAGGATATATGTGTACATATGACACCACCTCATATTTATGTATTACCGTTTATTTTCAATTTGGTGTTGTAGTTTGGCCCTTTCACTTTGGAACTGCAGATAGCCACACACTTTTATTAGGGCAATTACAGTTACCCCATGTGTTATTAGTGGGCTAGTGTTTTGGAAATACTGGAATAGACTTTATTACAGTGTGTCTCACAGTACATAGGTATATAAGAAGTAAAACAGAAATTTGGAGCAGTTTCATTACAAATGAGGCCTTTATATATACATTTCTAGTGATTAGTTACTACATTGTACTGTCTATCTGTGTTAAAGTGGCCCGTGGGGGTTTTCAAAGTGGCCCGCAACTCCCCTCCTGCTGGCTGTAGAAGGGAGCCGCTGCCTAAGGACCCAGGCGGTGTGTGTTTCTGTGGGGTTACAAGATCGATGCAGGCTCCTTGCTGCAGCCAAGAGGATGGGAGATCAGTGCTCCCATCCCCTGGCTCCAGCAGAGAGCAAAGCTCTCCGCCTGGCTCACTAGGTGCTGGGGTCCCTGCTGGAGCCAGAGGGAGGCGAGCAATGATCTTCTGTCCCCCTGGATGCAGAAGGGAGCCACTGCAGAGGAACCCAGGTGGAGTGCAGGGGGCTACGGGACGCGTGCATTTCCCTGCAGCAGCCAGGAAGACAGGAGATCATTGAGGAGGCAGCCTCCTCGCTGAACTACTTCAGTCTGTCTGCAGTGGTGGCAGGGATCCTGCTGGAAGAGACTGGTGGCCCTTCTGGGTTGTGAAAATTATATCTGTGGCACTTGAGCCAAAAAGGTTGGGAAACACTGGGTTATCCCTACCCCTACGGCTGGTTGTCACCCAGTGGTTAGCTTTGTTGGGCAGGAAACAGGAACGGCTAGCTTTAGGCAGTTCAATATCTTTTAAAGTCCAAAGTCATGGCTGTGACCGGGGCAGCCAGAACCAGGAGAATGGGGAGAGATTCTGGATTTTTTTTTTTTTTTGGGTAACAAAGGAGCACAAAGGAGCTGCAGATAATGGACATACCTGGCCAGCAAACAAATTACTTGAAACCAAAAGGCTCAGAGTTCAACTCTCCAGAAAAAGGGAGGTGGGAAAAGGAGTCAAGCTTGAGAATAAGAGGGATAAATTAATCCTAAATGGGAAAAGTGTGTGTGTGTGTGTGTGTATACACACAGTACTGTAATCTGGAGATAGATACAAAAGCAATAATCTGCCACCGCCCCCCAAAGGGGTAGAAAAATGTTCTTTTGTCTTTCAGAACTTTAGGAAAAGCTGGCACCAGCTGAAGAGCAACTGAGAACCCCATGGATCTGTTGTGACAAAGCTTGTGTTTTATGTTGCTGCTAGCATTGTTGTGCCTTGTGTTTAAAAAGGGGATGTTGCATTAGGCAGAAAAGAATCAGTGAGCACTGTAACTGTATTTACAGAAACGTCCTGTATTGGGTAGGGAAGAGAGGAAATAAAGGGCAATTTCATTCAATGGATTTGGGAGGAGAAGGGATCCTGGGAATTGAGGTTTTAAGGGAATTAAGGGTGGTGGTTACCAGATAGCAGCCCTTAAGTCATCTGAGTGGCCCCCAGAAGTCCTAAAAATAGCAGAAAAACACCAATAGGTGTGGGCCAAAATTAAAATAGAACGTGGAAAAATTGATGCCGAAATCCTAGTCACAGACTCTGATCCCTGATCCCAGAAACAGTATCGATAGCCAAAGGAGGCAGAAACTAGACTAAAGGAAACAAGTGATGGGCTGTTGAGCCAAGGAGTTTTAGTGGCGTGGTCAAGCTCCAGTAATACTACTGTTGGCCAGTCCTTAAGAGTGACGGCAAAACCTGGAGGCTTCTGGGAGACTTTCACCCCCTTAACTGGGTGACCCTACCACCGGCCCCTGGAGTGGCTAAGTATCAGGAGATGATGGCTTCCATGGAAGGAGAGGCCCTGTGGTTTTCCGTCTTAGATTCGGCCACTTTCTTTGCTATCCCTTTACACTGGGACACTTACTATAAATTTGCTTTCACCTTTCAGGAAAAGCAGTTGTGTTTTTCCAGGGTTCCCATAGGCCGAGTAATGTCCCTGTTGTCTGCCGGGCCCAGGCAGTCAGAATGTGGGAGGCCTGAAGAATTGTGATGACTTATGTGGATGATATCCTGGTTTGCACTCAGACTAGGGAAGACAATCTGAAGACATTGGGCAGGGTGTTACAAAGATTCAGGAAACTGGGTGTAAGGCAGAGATCCCCTGTGGGGGTGTGTCCCCTTGGGGGTATGAAGGAACATTGGGGGGGTTGCGGTGGGCATGAGCCAGCCCTCATGGACGCAGAGAGGAAGTGCCACCAAGCCCTTCTCTGCCACCATCGCCACTCCAGCCACACACCACCAGGCATCTATGAAACTGAGGTCTAGTCTACCTATATCGGTATAACTACATTGCTCAGGGTATACCAACCTACCTCCCTGTGTAGACAGCACTAGGTCGGCAGGAGAGCTTCTCCCGTCGACGCAGCTACCAGCTCTCGGGGAGGTGGATTAACGAAGCTGACGGGAGAAGGTCTCTCCTGTCATTTTAGAGCATCTTCATGAAAACTCAACTATGTGACCCAGTCTCATGAGAGAACACCAGGGGAATGGGATGAAGTGATTTTGGGTGTTTAGTAATTTGAATGGGGGTAATTTCACTGTCTCTTAGTTGTCCTAAGCCTTCTCTGTGTTCCTTAATGTATTTCCTGGCAAAGTTTTCCAAAGCCATACTGCAGGCAACACCCACAGACTCTACGGTTCTTGCTTCGCTCATTTTAACACTAAATAAACTTGCTTAAAATCCAAAATAGAAAACTTAAACTTAGATGTAAACCTTAAACTTTATAAAACTCTATTGCCCAGTCACATTTTTAACACTATAGTAATAACCACTATATTTTAAACCTTAAAATCTCTAGCTCTAAATCTGAAGGCGTTCCTTCGATAACAAAAGAAGAAATGATCCCTGACCAGTCTCAACTGTTATTCCATTTTCTTCAGACAAGTTCCAAGAAAAAAAACTACAGAAGGGTGGGGGCGAGTTCCCTTCTCTTCCCTCAATGGTTAATGCGCTCTTAGATGATCAAGAGGTCTTTACCCAGTTGGGACCTACTGAACAGCCAGGGAAAACTGGTGATAAACCTATCTGGGCGCAGCCTGGGAGAGTTGTAGGGACTGAAAATGCTGCGGCCTTTCTGGCGGCTTAAGCAAAACAAAAATCAATTCCCCTGCCCCTTCAAAGTGTGGGTCACTGGGCCCTGGTGCTACTGCAATTACTTTATACTCCTGGGACCTCAATATCAATATTCTTTCTACAGTTCAAAGCCCCTAAACACGTGTATCACAGTAAACAGTACAACTTCCTCTTGCAAGATTAATTGCTACTCATTACTAGATGCTATAATGCAGTGAAGAATAAAAACACTTCTGGGACCACTGCCAAGAAACAGTCAAAGGAAATAAAGTTTCTGGTGTTTAAGGCAGCCTAACACACTCATACGCAGCCAGCCTTTTCGCTCTCTAACTCAGTTTACCTCAGGTGAGTCTCCCAGGTGACTGGAAACACCTAGAAAACCTAAAAGAATTCCTGTCACGCACTCCTTGAGCATCCTGGCTGGCTTGCCAGTCTGTTGCCTGATTTCTGGGTGCTTAGTCATTTGAATGGGGTTATAGGCTTGCTAGTTGATCTGATCAGAAGATAATGAGGTTCTAGTTCCGGAATCAGGCTCCAGAAGAGTTTTTACAGGGACCTCCAGGGTGCACAACACTGAAAACCAAATCTGTATAATTTTATAAGCTTTTATTAAGATAACATAAAATGATAGACAAATGACTGATTAAAAGAAAATGAATAATGAAATGGATGATGGGTAGGATTACAGTCTTATTCTAAAGATACATGTGATATATATATTTATACGGTATGTTTTGGATTAATATACTCACAGCCTTCCCTGATGACCTGGCTGAGAGAGATGTCGGGTTTCTTAACTCTTCAGTGGAGGGGTGGAGAGCTAGGCCCTGCTCACGAGCTAAGAACTATAAAGCTAAGACTAAGCCTACAAATAATGTTTCAAAAGTGAGCAGGTACAGAGTTTAAAGAAAAGAGCATTAGACATCCGAGCAGAGGGTACGGGTTATTAGTGGGTGTAGAGTTTGGAAGGGAGTCGGGGAGTGTGACAGAAGCATAACCCGTGGTGTCCTGGATGGGGTGTAGTAGTAGGTTTTATGGTAAACAGAGCATAACAGTAATTCGGGAACATCATGTATTACAAGGGTTACATGGGGTGCGGTGAAGAGGAAGCAGATAAGTCCATAATAGTGAAGTGTCCCTCATTGAGTCCGTGGGGTGGTGCAAGTAGTTGGTAGGTTGATAAGTTCCACACGGCGGCGCTCCAGCTTATTATAAACTAAAAACAAAAGATTCTAACAAACACTCACTAAAAGAAGCTTAAAGAAGGAGTCGCTGGTGATCACGCGCAAGTAACACGGTTTGCCCCTTTTTATACCCTGAACAATATGGGTCCTCCTTAAAAGTCCAAACTTGGCTTCTTCACCCCCAAATTACTAGGGTACATTTTTTCTACAGGCTGGCAGGTTCCTGCGTATTAATGACATATCCATATTCTTTCCAGATGGTTCACTCATCTCACCTTTGTTATTTCTGGCCCTTTCTGTGGGTTTTGTGGCGTCCCTGTGAAGTTTACTTGGGGCATAAACTGAGGCAGCCCTCCTGTCTTGATGCCTCCTGACTTATCCAGGGTAAAGGTTATAACCATATATGTCTTATCCTTTAATTCATCATTACATATCTGGGCCAAAGGTCCCGAACATATGTATGCTAACGGCCTTAGCTTTCATACAGGATGTGGCCTGTAAGGCACCTTGCATTACAGCTATAATACGTTAATATGAATCTATGACTCTAGTATAATAAAACAACAATACTTATATCTGGAAGGAAAGGTTTATATATGCAAGCAAGCAGGCTAGTCCTATAGGCTACAGGAGCAACGTTGTGAGTCAGAAGAGCCCACCTGGACGTGCCTGGAATCCTGTGTAGTAGGTACAGTCAAAAGATATAAATAAGGGACAGTGGCTGCATGCTTTGGCTTTTCTCCTCCCCACCTATGCTGGAGGCAATGAGAGCACTGAAAGACAGAAACTTCCACAGGAGACAGGTCCAAAGTTTCAAGGAGAAGCTTGTGCATTGAGAACTAGAACATCTAGTTGGGTGAGAAAAACTGCTTAATCTAGAGCCCACCTGGTGTTATCCTGGTTAAGATTGAGATTATGTGTTTTTCTTTTTTTTCTTTGGTACCCATCTCTTATGCCTACCACTTACACTCACTTAAAATCCAGGTTTCTGTAGTTAATAAATCTGTTTCAGATTTTAACTAACACAGTGCGTTTCGGCTGCAGTGTTTTGGAAATCTTAGCTCAGTTAACAAAAGCTTGTTTGTGTCCTCTCCACACTGAGGGAGGGGTAGACTAGGTAATAAACATATACTGGTCAGGCTTTTGGCTTGGGCAGGATGGTGCAACTTTGGGGTGCAAGGCAGGGAGCTGGGCTGAACTGGCTGGTGCCTTCCTCTGTGAGATTCACGAGTGGCTCAGGGAGAATTTGCAAGGTCTAGCTTGGTGTGGGGCATCACGTGCTGTTGGGTGAGTGATCACAGTGCCTGGAGGGCTTTGCTGCTGGTCCCTAACAAAGTTTTGTGAGGGACAGCCTGGGCTCAGGGGTCACAACGGTATCCCGCTGCCAGCTTGTACCCCAGGGCGTTAGATGGAAATAAATTATGTTTGCGTGTTCCTTCTCTCATTGTACATAGGGAAGTGATATGGTTAGACTCCATCTGGGATTTGGGATCCATTTTGAAACTGGCCTCAGACAGATAAGATGCTGACACTTGGCAGGCTGCCAGCAAGTGGAGTGTGCCCAGCAACAGCAAAATGTGGGAAAACCTAGAGATTGGTGCTGTATGCAGAGAGATCGGTGCAAGCCAGGAAAAATCTCAGCAGTGGATTGGCTAAATTCAGCCCCTGGGAAGTTATTTAAGACAGTGTGTACCAGGGCAAGGCGCTGCCCATCTTAGTGGTAGTGTGGCTAGGTACCGGTATTTTGCACGGCTACAGACCGAGGACGAGAAGCAGACGGGGCTCGGACGAGAAGCAGACGAAGCAAACTTACCTGGAGAGCTCCGGTTCCAGTGAAGGAGATCGTGATCAGCACTCCCTAGGAGGGAGAGAAAAGAAACTATAAATACTATCACAGACCAAGGGGACCAAAGGGGTTGTGTTCAAAGGTAGTGGACCTGGGGTTCACCCCCCCATCCTATTCTCGAGACCAGTGTTTTTCTCAAATTAATGTTATTGTTGTGTCAAGTGGGAATCGTGTTTCTGGCATGCCCCCAAATAAAAGCTGTTTGATTGTACCTTACTGGGTATCAGTTACAGTCAATTCACTCGGTGACAGATCCAGTAGTCAGGTAAAATGAATCAGGGAACATTTTGACTAACAGGGGACCCCCATCCCACCCAGCTCATCACTAGATGTTGGGGGAGGTAGAGCTCAGTCCGACCCCACTTACACAAGAATGAAGAGTGTGGTGGAAAAGTGGAGGCTTGTGTGTCTGAAACAGCTCCCTGCTCCGCCTAGCCCCAGACATGGCCACCTCTGCATGGGACAGAAAGCTGCTGGTTTATTACAAACAGCTGATCGCTGCTCCTTGATGTGGCTGAGGTGGGGGACAGGAGTGGGCGCGGTCTATCATGGGTGTGGGGAGCCCTGCTAGAACCACTCCAGCAGCTGGAATCTTCTACAGAAAACTCCAGAGTAACCCCAGTTTGAGGGTGAGGGCCCCTCTCCCCTGCACAGGGTGTTACAATCATAGGCAACACATGCAGAGAAAGAAAAAAATTCTTCTGGCCGGTTGCCATGTAATCCAGAAATCTAACAGTGACCCAAGCCTCTATTGATGCCAATTAGTAGAGGGCAGAAGGGTACTAAAGGGTTACAGGGAGCCCCTTGGTCTGGTGGCTACGTACTAGTCCACCAACAAATGTCATGTGAGGGCTCTAATGTGTCACATTGGTCACCAGAATCGTTGGGGGATCTTGGTATGGAAAATAGGAGAACAGGTATGTACGTATCCTGACCGTTAGCTTCTCTACATCTGTGCGTTAAGGCAGGACACTGTAGCAAGGAGCTGCAGCCTTCCTCGGAGCCTGGGCCCGAGGACCAGCTGCAACGCCCCTGCTGGGCAGATGGAGGCCCTGCAAACCAAATACCCTGGGAGCAGAGGGGTGGGGCCAGGACAGGAACAGGAGGTATAAAAGGCCAGCCTAGCAGCTCAGTTGGGGGAAGCTGTTGCCAGAGAAGGATGTGCCTTCCTTGGAGCTGTGGCTTAGGCCTGACCCAGGTCCCATGGCAGTGGAGACTGACCGGAGCCTCCAAGTCCTGCCTGGGCAGCTGGGCCTTCGTGCCTGGGAAGGGCTGCCAGTCCTGGTAGCTGGGAAATGCTATCAGAGACAGCCGACTCAGAGACACCTGCTGAGGCAGGCTCTGATCTAGAGGAGCTGCCCCTCGCCAGGGACCCAGTTGAGTTGCCTCAGCCTGGCGTTTTGAAGGACCCACTGGGACCTGGAGGAGCTGCCCACTGCTGACGACCCCAAGGAGTTCCCGGACCTTTGACACTATGAGGCACAACAACCATGATTCTGCGCCCTTCCTGTTTGGCAGGGCAGCTGGTTCTGCAAATGAGGATGTACAAGCAACGTTTGTAAAACAGTCAAATTCATTGCAAGTGGTCCAGGTTTCACAGCAGAATAAAAAGTTGACGTCACTTTTAACTGATTGTATCTAAGATCAGGCACTTGAAATTCAAAATCACATCCCCTAATTGCTACAACGCTACAAAAACATCCACTTGCATGAGGATTATACTCTATAAAATAGGACACCAGCTTCTGAGACGCACACAGGGATCCCCTACGTACACGGACAGAGCTATTAGTGGCAAAAGGGAAAATGGCACAGTGGCATTTGTCTTCCGTAGTTTCCAAACACACAGCCTGTGGCTGGAGGGCTTTCATATTTAATTTCACTTTTTTTTTTTAAACAGGGTTCCAATTTTACTGCATTACCCCCACTCCCCCATCATCTTTTACCACCCACAAAACACAGACTGATTTTTTTTTCCTGACTCCTTGCTATAGGTGCTTCAAGATCTTCCAGCATGCGCAGGATCTTCATCTGAACACTAAGCGCCACAACCTTCTCCCTCCCTGTCTGGGAGCTATCACTAAAACATTTAAGGTAACTGAATGAACTTTTATTCTCAGACCCAGCCTGGCCTTAAGCCCTTTTCTCCCTTCCCTTTTTCCCTGGGAGGGGTCTCTGGAGCTTTTAACTGTGCTTTGGGCATCCTGCCCACATGAGGTTCAGCACATTCATCACATCAGCCCGGGCTGGTTTGCTTAGGGCTTACTACAATTTCCAGAGGCTTTCAGGGTGTCACAGGAGGCATTTTTCATAGGATTCTGTTAGCAAAGTGAACCGGCACTTCACTTCATTAGTAAGGGCATTGCCAGCAGATGGCAGGAAATGATTATTCCCCTCTTTTCGGCATTGGTGAGGCCACATTTGGAGTATTCTGTTCAGTTTTGGGCCTCCCACTACAAAAAGGATGTGGAGAAGTTGGAGAGAGTCCAGCAGAGGGCAAAAAAAATGATGAGGGGGCTGGAGCACAAGACTTATGAGGAGAGGTTGAGGGAACTAGGCTTGTTTAGTCTGCAGAAGAGAAGAATGAGGGGGGATTTGATAGCAGCCTTTAACTACCTGAAAGGGGGTTCCAGGGAGGATGGAGCGAGGCTGTTCTCAGTGGTGGCAGATGACAGAACAAGGAGCAACGGTCTCAAGTTGCAGTGGGGGAGGTCTAGGTTGGATATTAGGAAAAAGTTTTCCCTAGGAGGATGGTGAAGCCCTGGAATGGGTTACCTAGGGAGGTGATGGAATCTCCATCTTTAGAGGTTTTTAAGCTGGGGCTTGAGAAGCCCTGGCTGGGATGATTTAGCTGAGGTTAGTCCTGCTTTGAGCAGGGGGTTGGACTGGATACCTCCTGAGGTCCCTCCCAACTCTAATATTCTATGAGTCTGGCAAGACATCTATTTTCAGGACCCTTTGCCTTCCAAATTCATTGAATTTGATTGCCCTTTATTTCTCCTCTTTCCCACCTGATAGAGGACATTTCTGTAAATATAGTTACCGTGCACCTTCATTCTTTTCTGCTTCATGGAGCACCTCACTTTTTTTAAAAAACCCAATACCACACACAGCAATGTTAGTAACAAGACAAACAGCACAAAACATGATCTTTGTTGCCACAGTAGATCCATGGTTTTCTTATTTAGCTGTTTTGCTGGTGCCAGCTTTTCCTGCAGTTCTGAAAGATAAAAAGAACAATTTTCTACCTCCTGTGGGGGGGGGGGGAATTATTGCTTAAAATATCCCTTTTACAAATCTCCCTGCTGACTGCAGGCAAAACAGAGGAATTACCCTCATATTGTCCTGTGGCTTTTTCTATAGGCAGGCCAGGTTTGTAATAACTTCCACCTTTTAAGGTTTTAGGGTGAACCTTCCTTTTTTTTTAATTCATGAAATTCATGAGGTGGTGTACCTCAGTTTCCCTTTTTATGCAGCAGGCCAGATGTGTAATGTTTTCTCTGCTGTGTCAAGCTTTAAGATTATCTACAGGTGATAGCTGAGAAGTAACATTACCATAAGTCTTTTTATCATGAGCTGTGTTTTCAGTTCCACTCTCCTCTCTCCCCCCTCCAACACTATACACATTATATATTGTTACAGAGTTCCTCATTAATGTTAAATTTCTTTCAAGGTTGAACAACAACAACATTAGCATCAGATTTATGACCAGTATTACAAGTGGGTGTTTGTAAGTATCTTGTTATACCAGGCCTTTTATGTAGACAATCTGTCTCTGGGGCCAAGGTGTTCAATATCCTTTTAGACTCCTTGCATAGGCTTTAATTTAATTACATCCTTGGAGTTCTGGTGGGGTTAAGTTTGTAAGGGACTCTTGTTAGGAGGGGCTTGTTTCTGACTTTTCTTTTGTGTCCATTATTTGCTGCAGCCCCTTTGTGCTACCATCTCTGGGCACTTTTCTTCTTTCCCTATCAGCTATGTAATGTGCATTAACAGACACCACTGGTTGTCAGTTTTTATGTGTGTTCTTAAAGCACACAGTGATCTGAAAAAGAAAACACAACCTATCCTGGCTCCTTTTTGAGCCCTTGTAGGATTTTAATTAAGTAGCAAGTTTGGTTTACATTTCTTTTAACCCTTCTACAATATACACTGTATATGTCATGGGAAAATGCACATTTTCTTTCATAATTTAACTTCGCTATAACATTACATTAACCATATCAATTTATACATAAGGTGTAACTGTTTTGTTTTGTTTCATGTACCCTTATCAAACTGACAGGCTGTTTACTCAGTCACCTTAAAGCTTTAGTGGTTTGCATCTTACCCCTGATGTTGCCCCAAGGAGACACTTTTCTTTTAATTTCTTATTATTTTACTGCATCTCTGATCTGCTATTTTGTTACCAAAAATAAAAAGAATCCAGAATCTTTTTTCATTCTTCTGTTTTTGGCTGTCCCTCCACAGCCATGGCCACATTCTTTGGCCCTTATTTCAAAAGATATTAAACCTATAAAGCATTGAGGCACCTCTCAAGGGTTAAATTCTGAAAAAAACAAGCCAAACAGCTAATTGAATGCATGACTATTCTCTTAGTTCTGTGCTTTGTTCCCAAATGTGGCCTCACCAGTGCCAAATAGAAGGGAATAATCACTTCCCTTGATCTGATGGCAATGCTCCTACTAATGCAGCCCAATATGCTGTTCGCCGCCTTGGCAATAAGGGAATCTTGTTAACTCATAGCCAGCTTCTTGTTCACTGTAACCCCCAGGTCCTTCTCTACAGAGCTGCTGCCCCAGATGGTCCTCAGTCTGTGGAAGTGCATGGGGTTCATCCGTCCTAAGTGCAGGACTCTGCACTTGTCCTTGTTGAATCTCATCAGATTTCTTTTGACCCAATCCTCCAATTTGTCTAGGTCACTCTGTATCCTATCGCTACCCTCCAGGGTATGTACCACTCCCTGCATCTTATTGTCATCTGAAAACTTGCTGAGGGTGCAGCCCACCCAATCTTCCAGATCATTAATGAAGATGTTGAACAAAACTGGCCCCAGCACCAACCCCTCAGGTATGCTGCTTGTGACCGGCTGCCAACTAGACATCAAGCTGTTGATTAAATGCTGATGCAACACCCAACCCCCCCTTTAGATGTGCTGCACTTACTTCTAAATCTGGTCTCCAAAGTCCTTGCAACCCCTCCCAGCTTGTTGTCATCCTCAGATTTTATAAGCACACTCCCCATTCCATATCCAAGCTACTCATGAAAATATTGAATACGGGCCCAGGACTGTGCCCTGCAGAGCCCCATTAGATACACGCTTCCAGTTTGACAGTGAACCATGGAGAGATACTCTTTGACTACAGTCTTTCAACCAGGTGTGCACTCACTCTTATAGCATTTCATCTAGACCACACTTCCCTAGTTTGCTTTTGTGACTGTAATGTGGGACTGTGTCAATAGCCTCATTAAAATCAAGATGTAATATATCTGTTTGCTCCCCCCAGCTGCTAAGTCAGTAACCCTGTCAAAGAAGGAAATTAGGTTGATTTGACATGATTTGTTGGTGACAAATTCATACTGGCTATTCCTTACAACCCTACGATCCTCCAGGTACTTAGAAATTGGTTGCTTAATCCTTTGTTTCAAGTATCTTTCCAGGTGTTGAAGTTAGGCGGACTGATCTATCATTTCCAGAATAGTTTTTATTTGCCTTTTAAAGATGGGGTCGAGGATTGCCCTTCTTTAGGCTTACGGACTTCATCTCTCCTCTAGGAATTTCTCAAAGGTAATTGCTAACAGTTCGGAGACTGCTTCAGCTACTTGCTTAGGATGAATTTCAGCAGCCCTACCAACTTGGATACATCTAACTTTCCTAAATATTCTTTAACCTGATCTTTCCCGATTTTGCATTCCTTCCCCTCTTGCTATTAATATTAACTGGGTTGAGTATCTGGTCTCCATTAACCTTTTTAGTGAAGACTGCACCAAACACCTCAGCTTTCTGGGTGCCATCAGTTACTAACTCCCCTTCCCTGCTAAATAGAGGACTTGGGCTTTTCTTCAGCCTTCTCTTGCTCCTAATGGATTTAAAGGATCTCTTCTTATTGCCTTTTACATCCCTTGCTAGGTGTCACTCATTTTGTGCCTGAGCCTTTCTGATGTCGTCGTCCCTACACGCTTGTGCTGTTCTTTTGTTCTCTCCCTGAGCAATTTGTCCATGTCTCCATTTATTGTAGGATTCCTTTCTGATTGTCAGGTTGTTAAAGAACTCCTGGTGGAGTCATATTGGCTTCTTCCTACTCTTCCTACCTTCCCTTCGCATCCAGATAGTTTGCTGTTGCGCATTTAATACCATCTTCTGGAGAAGCTGCCAGGTCTCTGAGTTTGTTAAAGTCGGCTCTTTTGAAGTCCACTATCCTTATTCTGCTATTCTGCGTCCTTGCTTGCCTTACAACTATGACATCTGCCATTTCACAATCACTTCCACCCAATGGGTGGGTGGGTGAGCATGGGGATGGATGGATGGATGGATGGCTGTGTGTGTGAGATGGATGAGAAGGTAAGGGGGTGTCTGAGGGATGGATGCGGGTGTGTGGAGGGGAAGGAGACATGGATGGATGGGTGGGGGACAGATGGATGGGTGGCTGAGTGGGTGTCTGGGGAAAGGATGGGTGGGTGAATAGATTTCTAAACCCTGGTCTACACTCACCTGGCAATCTGGCGGCAGTTGACAGGAATCACACAAACCTGTTGATGCAGCGCTACGCCACTTGGGCGGTTTACCAGGGTCGACTTCAGTGACCGCTCAATCGATTCAGATCGGTTGATCTGTGTAGACATACCCTAATTGCACTAAATACAATTTTCAGCCAGAAGAGTGATCCAGAGAGCCCCAGCTTGCACAGAGGATGGAGGGATCTTTCGTGCAAACTCCCATTTTTCCAGACACACTGACTACACACGGGTTCCCTGCCGCAGAGGGAGAAGTGACACAGAGAGGAAGGGTTACTGGTACATGTGTTTCCTTTCCCAGGAAAGCTGCGCAGAGCTTCAGCTGGTATAAAACCCACCGGGGAAACCTTTGGGTTGGGAGTGGCTGAGTGTGATGGTTTCAGGCAGCGTTTACCAGAAGTGTGAAGAGTCCGACCGAGTGGAGCTCCGGGGACAAGGGGCAGGAATGGCGTGTGGAAGGGCAGGTAACTCCCAGGCTGCAATAGTGGGAAATTTCACAACCCTTTCCTCCCAGTCAGCTGACTTCTTCATAACCTCTCGCCCCACTGAAAGCGAGGGCTGGGCAGTGGGAGCAAAGTCCACAGAATCAGACCGACCTACAGAGCTCAGCAGCGAAGGGAGCCTATTCTCTGGAAGGGGATGGCGTCAGAGCTGGGGGCAGATGGATAGATTAGATTAGCTAGTGTTTAACTATGTGTTGGTCCCAGGATGTGAGAGAGAGATTGACAAGGTGGGGTGAGGTAATATCTGTTCTTGGACCAACTTCTGTAGGTGGAAGGGCCAAGCTTCTTTAGGTCTGGAGAAGGTACAGAGCGTGTCCAAGAGTTCAGTCTGTCCCCAGTCCAGTCTGTCTGCTGGTGTCGGCTGGGGTGGGCACAGCTACAGGCATCGGGAGTTTTTTCAGGAGTTCCTTCTCCTCTCTCTACCTGACTCATTCCTTTCTTTTCTTTCCCCCGGCACATTTTCTCCCTCTCTCTCTTTCATTCAATCCTTTCTTTTCCTAACATTCTTCTCCCCCTCCTCCAATTCCACGAGGCACTGAATCTCTTCCCCCCCCAAAAAATTACAAGGGCTTGTGTGATTTAATTTTAATGAAAAGGAAAACAATATATGCTTGATGGGGTGTATTGGAGAGGGAGAGGGAGGGCGTATGGGGATGGGGGGAGAGAGAAGATTTGCCACCTCCCACGCACTCAGCATTGCTGCTGGTGGTGCACAAGTTGCTGGACAATGGAGCCTGTTATACACATTAGAGTCCTGGAGCGGGAGTGGAATCCTACATGCCCCATAGGACCCGCTGCCATAATAGAAGAAACATAAAATTGACTTTGTTGTGGGCGGGATGGGGTGGAGGGGGTGGCGGGATAAATACCAATCTTCGGGAATTTGGGGGAAAACATTAAATCTCTCATCAGTTTGGTGTCAAGAGACTTTCAACAAAGTGAGGTTTTTTTTCTCTTAATAAATGTTTTAAAACGTAAATGTGAGCGAGGGCTAGAAGATTTGATGTCTGTCCTAACTGGAGCTCAAGTATTTTTTACATGGTTTAAGCAAGATTGCTTTAATTCTTTTAGTGGTAAAAATGTAGCCGAATTCTGTTTATATCTCCATTAACTGACCATCAGTTTATTGGTTGGTTTGTTTTTTAGTAGCATAGGAGGAATCTCTTTCTCTCCCTCATGAGATTTGTGGGATCAAAGGTTTTTGCAGCTGGGAGTGGGATAAAAATGCAAGAAACATTGCGGGAGCAGGTGGGAGTGGGTATTGCAGGACAGGACAGGAACAGGTTTAAAAAATAGCCCTGCGCAGGGCTGTAATTCACATCCCAGGTCATGCAGTCAGCAGCCTTACCCCCAGTGCCTTTCCCAGGCCCAGAAGTGCAAGTCCTGCCAGTTGCGTTTCAGATCCAGAACCCGCTGACCAGGCAGAGCACGCCTGGGTTGTGCAATGGGACAGTGTCGCGTGCTTCCTGGGTACAAACAATTCTGCATTTACAGTGGAATTTCAGTTCTTTTCTTCCTCTTTTTTTACTTTCATTCCTGGGAAGCGAAGGGGGAGGTGGCTGATGTGGCAGTTGCAGAGAGCTGCTTCCTTCCCCTCCCCAGCTCCCTGCCGACAGGAGCCAAGAGGGCTGGGGTAGGGGGTGGCAAGAGGCCACGTTCTGTACTAAGGGCTCGTCCCTGCCCAGAGGAGGCTGCAGTGGAGGGGACAGAGAGACATGGAACGGGGAAGCCTCCCCGGCTGGGTGTCTTCATGGCGCATGAGTTTATGGGCAAGATGGGAGAGTCTTGGAGGACAGTGCCCGGGGGAGCTCAGGGCATCGGGAGAGGAAGCCAAGGATGGGGGACAGTCAGCCATCAAGAGAGGGTCACAGTTTGAGCAGGGGATGGGGGGAGGGGAAGCAGTAGGCAGAGGCCTGAGCCATGGAGCTGTGTCCTGACAGTGGAAGCTAGTCAAAGGGGACAGAGGAGACAGGGGCAGGTAGGGTAAAACACCAGGGAGTCGTCCCAGCATTTTGCATGCCCTGCCTGGCCTGGTTCCCCAAAGGATCCTTGGGAAAAAGAGGGGGGACTCCCAGGAAATGGGGTTCTCTTACTGCAAGGGCAATGGGAGGAAGGGGAGGATGGAAGCCTGAGTAGGTGGGTGGGAAGCAGGTGGACACTACATATGCTGGAGGCAGAGAGAGGAGCTAGAATGAATGGGAACGGCTGGGTGGAAATACACAAAATCATGTTGAAATTCGGGCTTGATTTCCCAGCCTCTCGGGGTGAATTTCCCTCTGTCCTGGGCAATGCGCAGAGGTGCCTGACCCCAAAGGCACGTCTGTAGCAGTGACTGCTCATCGCCCTAGTGCCTTCCCCATGGGGCAGGGCCTCGTGCTCTAACCATCTCGTCTCCGCTGCTCCCTTCCAGGGAAGTCCTTGCTGCCGTTCCCTAGGGGCCTGAAGGAGGCGGCAATGTCCATATTAACCCTTTATGTCCTGCACGCCATTTCATTCGTGCTGTGGGCCATCCTCCTCACCGTGGTGATTGCAAAGTGTGAGTATCCCGGAGCGTGTTTAACACCATGGTATGGGAACAGTGGAAAAGCCCAGTGGTGAAATCCTGGCTCCGTTAAGCCAATGGCCAAATTCTCATTGGCTTTTACGAGGCCAAGATTTCACCCCGTGCCTCCCTCCCAGCCTGGGTCCTTGTCAATGGCCAGCATCAGATCAGGGCATGGGGTATAATCGCCCATAATGCATTTCCCTGTGCCATAGTACTGCTAATTGTAAGACAAGGCTTAACAAGTCAGGTCACCCACCCTCCAGCTCGCAGCCCTTTCCCAGGGCCTGCACTGTGAGCAGGGAGGCATTGAGGTTTGATGTTTGCATCCATGCCCATGAGCAACAAGCTAGTACAGAGTGTGCTGGGAGCCCCTCTAGTGGCAGCTCCACGCAGGATGATGGCCCAAATACTGCTGCCTGCTAACGGAATTACTTCTATAGCTCAAGTGGTTAGAGGTCTTTGCAGCAGGGATTAGGCATGCAAACCCTCCTGATGGCCCTTGGTGGGAGTCGTTATGCACAGCTGCCCTGGTATTGCCAACTCCAGGGGGTTGAATTAAATCCCCAGCTCCTGGAGTCATGTGATTAGATGAGACTCTCAGCTTTCCTTTAAAAAAAAAATAGAGACAACAGAGAAAAGCCTGAGAAAGTGATGTAACAGCTCAGGAATCAGAGACCAAAGAAATGGAATCCAAGATGTATTAGTTTTTACAAATCTCAAGGTCTTTAAGCCAATCTCATTATCATTAGTATTATTTTAACATTCGGGGTTGCCCAGACTGCGCCAGGGCACAAGTGGTTCAGAGAGGACTGGGAGATTGTCTCCCCTCGTCATAAGTGAGTAGGGAGAAGCTGGAAAGCAGAAATGCAGCATAGGTCCCTGGGCTGTGAAGCCAAACTGAAACTTAATCTCTACTCTTAGTCCCCCGCAAACCACATAAACAACAGCTGGCATCTGTTCCTCTTTCTAGACTCAGAGATGTCCAAGGAGCTGGAGCAGATGCAGACAGATCAATCCGTGCTGATGGCCAATGGTAACAATTCAGCTTCCTCCTGGTATCCCTGTGTTGGTATTACGGTTGTTGCCCCTTTGGCCCAAGCCAAAATCTGAGGCCTCGCTGGATTTGTTCCCATTAGGGGGAGCAATTGCTGCTCCCAGGCAGGTCTGTTCTCATTGTGATCTTGTTTAGATACCCAGGGCTTGTTCCCTTGAACACAGCAGGAACCAGTATAGAATATTAGGGTTGGAAGGGACCTCAGAGGTATCTAGTCCAACCCCCTGCTCAAAGCAGGACTATCCTCAGCTAAATCACCCCAGCCAGGGCATTGTCAAGTCTCATCTTAAAAACCTCTAAAGATGGAGATTCCACCACCTCCCTAGGTAACCCATTCCAGGGCTTCACCCCCCTCCTAGTGAAAAAGTTTTTCCTAATATCCAACCTAGACCTCCCCCACTGCAACTTGAGACCATTGCTCCTTGTTCTGTCATCTGCCGCCACTGAGAACAGCCTAGCTCCATCCGCCCTGGAACCCCCTTTCAGGTAGTTAAAGGCTGCTGTCAAATCCCCCCTCATTCTTCTCTTCTGCAGAATATACAGCCTGCACAAATGCAGAACAAAACGACAGTCCCTGCCCCAAAGAACTTCCAACCTAAATGTTGGACAAGGGACTAAAGGTGGAGACAGGCAAACAGACAGATTGGGGGAATCACAAGGAAACAGGACATACCGAGCCTCTCATGGTTTTGGTTGTGCTTCGAGCAACTAATTAACAATCTGATCCAAAGCCCATTGAGCCAGATGGAAAGACTCTGTAAGGGGTTTCCTTCCACAGACCCTCTGCTTTGGTCCCCCTCTGGCAAACAAAGGACTTGAAGACCTTCCGGCTTGCATTAACCAGTGTGTTAATTTACAAGGTGCCTGTGAACTCCCCACCACCTCACAGTACTTTGCTTGGGCCAGTGGTCTCTGGGACAGTCCAGGGAGACAAGCAAAGGCTCCACCCTTCCGTCCCTTCTTGGCTGGCATATAAACCCCTCTGGGTCAGCTGGGCAGCTGTTGCTCCTTGTCTAACCAAGCCTGGGCAACTGCCCAGCTGACCAGCTCTGCTGCTTCTCAGTGGCCAGGGGGTCACCACCCAGCACCCTGTTACAGACACCCATTCTCTTGACTGGCATTTGGGTCAGGCTTTATTTAACTAGCCTGTCTAGAGCTGGGAAGTTTGCACCCTGGTAGCTCACAGATTCATGGATCTTCCGGCCAGGAGTGTTCTGACTTCCTGCATAGCCCAGCCCCGGGTACGTCACCCAGCGATTCTCTATCTGGAGCCGTGCTCTAAGGGGGAGACGTCAAATCTGTTAAAGGCTCCGAGTGATGGAGAATCTGCCCCGTGCCTGGAGACGTTGTCCCGATGGTTAAATGCCAGTGCAAACCGCTCACGTAGACACGTTGCACTGGTGCAAAGCAGGACCTGCTCCAGCGGGTCTCACCCTTGTGACTTACCACAGGGAATGGCGTTGTGCAAGCCTCGTGCCCTGTGTGACACTAGTGCAAATTTCACTGGTCTAGAGGGGTGGTCAGTTCTCTTGCGGTCGCTTGCGTAGAGGGACTGAATTCATGCTGGGCTGTGGGTTAGATCGTCCAGCCTGCTTTCCTAGGCTCAAAGTCGAAGATGCCTCTTGCTGGAAAGATGGCAAGCATTCAGAGCAGATGACCGGGCCACCTTGGAGGGGATTGGGCGACTGTCTAATAGAGCAGGGCCTGGTCCATTAGGAAATGGATCCCTTCCTTTGACTTGCATTTGATGTTTTTGATCATTTGAAGAGGCTTCCTCTGAAGAGGGTCCAATTTCTTTTCAATCTTGCCAGTGAGGGGCCACGTTTCAGTCCCACAGGGCTGGAGACTGACCACAGAAGGGCTGGATATCCTCAGCTTCAGCTTCTCGACTGAGCCGGGCGTTCTATCTGTGAAAGACGTTCTAAATGAGGTGCCCATTACGGACTAGTCTAGATGGACCTTAGCTGATCTCACTAACAGCTAGGCCGTCCGTGGGTCTGAGGGAATGAGCACAGAGCAGGGAATTGGGAGCCCCAAGATCTCACCTTGTCTCCCTGCCCGGCCTGGGGCAACTCACTCCCACTGGAGCCTCACTGATTGTCAGGGCCGGGGTGGAAGCCACCCCCAGGGAAGGAAACCAGAGCTGGGTGGCCCGTGCGAACCTGCTCTGCTGGGGACGACGGTCCTACCCCAAGACACAGGTGCAAGGGAGACACATGGCTCCCACTTCACCGGGCTCTGTCTCTTTCAGAGTCCAAGATGGCAAAGCAACAGGAGATGCTTCACTTCAACCAATCCACCATGCACAGCACCGGTATGTAGTGGAGCCCCCACAGACCCAAAGCCCGACGTCCCCTCTGTGACACCCCCACTGCCCGCACCTTCTTGTCTCACCCCTTTGCCCTTCCTCACTTGTCCTCACAAGCTGCCCCCACATTCCCTGATCACCCCCCCACACACACACTCCGTGGTGCCCCAGGAATGTGATGGGCTCTGTTTATTTCTAAGGGGTGGAGCTGGCCACGGAGCTGATAAAGCTGCAGTCAGACCAGACCACGCTGAGAATGGAAGGTGAGGCATGTGGGGGTGTGGAGCAGGCCTGGGGCAGGGGACGGGTGGGGTGGCAGGCAAACAGCAGCAGGAAGCTGAGGTGGGGCTGGAGAACCCCAGCGCTGGGCAGTCCGTCGCAGCTCCTGAGCAAGGAGCGTTCGTGATTTGATCCCTGAGATGGCAGCACCAAGGCAGGAAACCCAAGGCCAAGACCCGTCCTTGCTCCCCAGAATCATTTGGGACAAATGGGGGAGGGGAGAGGGGGATGGGGACCCACTGGGGGCTGCAGGAGGCAGGTAGATTCAAGGGCTGGGCAGAAAGAAGAGGCCCACTGGAAGAAGCTGGAGCTGTTGGGGAGTCAGGGGTAAGGAATTGGGGGGCAGGACACCTGGGAGAGAGAGAGGGGGCAGGATTGAGCTGAATAAATTTGACCCTGGTGAAAAGTTCAGGTCCAGCTAGAGTGTCCGGCCAGGTCTCTGGTCCCTAATGATGGTATTGGACCGACTGGAACAAGCTCGGTGCCTCCCGCTGTAGGGAAAGGGGCCCCAAATCCTGGTGTTTACGATTTGCACACAGCCACGCCAGGCACCGGCTGCTCAGGCTGGGTTCCTATAGCTTTGGCTGCACAGAACGCAGTGAGCGCCGGTCAAGGCTCCCCGACTATGTAAAGGGATATGATCCTGTTCTCATACATGGCTGTGTGTTGCGTTTCCAGGGTTCAGGGATCTGGCCGAAGCGAAGCGTGACAGGGATGACATCAGGGCCGATATCTACAAAATCCTGGATGCTGCCCAGAAAAGGAACGGTGAGACACACACCAGCCTCCACTTGCTTAGATTGCCAGCTCTTCGCAGCAGGGACCATCTTTCCATTCTGCGTCTATACAGCGCCTAGCACAGTGGGGAGCCTGATCTCTGTGGGCTACCACAATACAGATTAATAATTCTGAATAATTCTCAGCTGCTCAAACCTCAGAGGCCTTCATATTCGTTCACTGCCTCTGTTGCCATGCTCACCCCACCTCCCCACTGCGGTGCTGGGGGGGAAAGTGGGGGTTGTGCTGCAGGGTGTAGGATGGGGGCTGTTAAGGGAGTGCACTTCCTTCACAATCAGTGCTCATCCCTATGGCCCAGGGCAATCTTAGGGGGCACTCTTCCCTCTGAGTTATATGATGGATTGTGCTGAAAGATTCTGTTTAAGCAAAGTCTCTGTCTTATCTATCCATCCATCTAGCTCTTCTCATTAGCGAAAAGCCTTAGATGGTGGTGAAGCCCTGGAATGGGTTACCCAGGGAGGTGGCGGAATCTCCATCCTTAGAGGTTTTTAAGACCCGGCTTGACCAAGCCCTGGCTGGGATGATTTAGTTGGGGTTGGTCCTGCTTTGAGCAGGGGGTTGGACTAGATACCTCCTGGGGTCCCTTCCGACCCTCATCTTCTACGAACCTGCTGGAAAACTCAGAGGAAATAGTGATTTTTTCCATCGGGAAGTTACTGAGAATTTGCTCCACATTTGGAGGAAGCTGAACATGGATTAATAATATTCCCCCATTGATGAAGGGCCCCCAGTATCCAGCAGTGCATAACTGCAAGGTCTGGACTGTAAGGGGGTCTCACAGCTGGACTGATACAGCAGGAGGTCCCATGGCCTCTTCTGGTATGACAAGAGATGCTGGGCTGGGATAAGATTAGACTTTCCTTCGGTGAGTAAGCAGTAGCAGGGTTACACAATGCTCTGGTTATTTTTTTACTCCGGTTAAATGAAAATGGAGTGGTTTTTCAAACCCTGTGTCACACAGAGGTTTAGGTGGTGTGGCCTAGTGGATAGTGCAGGCGTCTGGCCTAGTGGTTGGAGCAGAAACAAAGAGCAGAGCTGGAGTCGTGGTCAGGAGAAAAGTCTGTGGTCAGAGTCTGGCATCAAGAATTCAGGGACTGGGTCTGGAACGGAGCAGGCAAGGGATGGTATCACGGCTGGACAGGAAGCAGGTCTCCCTTGGACCACAGCGGGAGTTTCATAGAGACCAAAGCCAGAAGGGACCATTTCCTGTATAAAAGAGGCCCTTCTGGGAATCAAGCCCATGCACTGGAAGCATGAGCTGGATTCTGATCTTGGTTACGCGTTTGTAAATCTGGTGTGACTCCATAAATGTCCATGCCATGACTATGGATTTACACCTCCACCAAAGAACCCTGCGGCTGCAGATGTGGAGTGTAGGCACACTGATTGTGGGAGTTACTGGGGAAGAAAATCCTTATTTGGCACAACAGGCTTGTAGGCAAACCAACGAGTCAGTAACATAAGAAGTGCTGAGATAATACGGTGGGTAGCTGAAGCTAGGTGGGTGGGTGTAAAAGGAGCTAGATATCTAAGCATGTAGCTAGACAGGCGTGTGTGGAGACACAGAAAAGGGTGTGAGTAGGGATAGCTGAATCGTGTGTATGGGGGATGGATGGACGCAGAGATAGAGATTCACAACAAAAACTTGGTTAATGCTGAGTTGAAAACTACAAAAAGGATGTGGACGAGCTGGAGACAGTCCAGCAGAGGGCAACCAAAATGATGAGGCGGCTGGAGCACAAGACTTACGAGGAGAGGCTGAGGGAATTAGGCCTGTTTAGTCTGCAGAAGAGAAGAATGAGGGGGGATTTGATAGCAGCCTTTAACTACCTGAAAGGGGGTTCCAGGTAGGATGGAGCTAGGCTGTTCTCAAGGGTAGCAGATGACAGAACAAGAAGCAATGGTATTAAGTTGCAATGCGGGATGTCTAGCTTGGATATTAGGAAAACATTTTTCACTAGGAGGGTGGTAAGGCACGGGAATGGGTTACCTAGGGAGGTGGAGGAATCTCCATCTTTAGAGATTTTTGAGCTGCGGCTTGACAAAGTCCTGGCTGGAATGATTTAGCAGAGGTTAGTCCTGCTTTGAACAGGGGGTGGGACTAAATCCCTCCTGAGGTCCCTTCCAACTCTAATCTTCTATGATTCTGTGAAGAAGCTCAGAGGTATCTCATGTCCTTCCAGATTGAGCACAACTCAAAGCTCCGGAAGCCAGGCAACACAGCACTAAGGTACCTGCCACACAGCCTTAACTCTGCCCACCTGGAGCTGGCAATGGTCGGTAGCCATGGCCTGCATGCATGCCAGTGGTCTTCACTGTGCGAGGAGTAGCTGGACTGGATGGGGGTGGTTTTAGCTGGAGTGGTTTGATGGAGATGTGGCTATGATTGGAGGAGATCTGGGTTGATCAAAGGAAAGAGGCTCATGTGCACCAGGAGGGATGCAGTATTATAGTGAAAATTAGAGGGTGTGGGGCAGGTGAACGCCCCTCCCCTGAAATTTTTTTGTACTTGTTCCACCAGAGGTAACAAAGCCAGGGGGGTCATGGCCCATCTGCTTTTAAGCAGTGGCCCCCTACTAAATCAGTTTGGCTGCTGCCGGAGTGGTCCCAGTGCATTGCTCCAGCTGCATGGTCACAACATCACTGAAATTTCACTCGGTGGCTTGGCCAGCCCAAATGATGCTGTGACCGGGCACCTGGTGCATCTGTTTTGGTGGGGTGGGGCCCAGGAGAGTCTGTAGAACACTTGTCTCCTGGAGGCACCAGCTCATGTGCTCTGCGTATAAAAGAGAGGGGAGACTCTCTGGCTGAGGACACCCAGGACCCCTGTGGGTGGAGGGCAGGGGATGAGCAGGACCAGAAATGGGGTTTCTGCTGGCAGGAGACCAGAATGTGTCTTCCTCTCCCAAGAAATAACTGAATTGGTGCCACTGATCCAGTCGGCATCATTTCAGCACTGAATTGTATAGATTGTGTCCATAGCAGGACACAGGGATCTGCTAGCCATGGGGATTATCCACAGGGACGTGGGCAATGCAAGCAGGCTGTGCGTTTAGTGATGGGGAAGTGCAAGGCTAGAGTTGGACATTGTGAATAAGGATGAAGAGGCTGTGAACTTTAGCAAACATGGGGTTGTTACTGGGGCAGATAATCAGTGCTAGAGTGTAGGAAGCTCCTGTCTAGCACAGCTCACCTGAACAAAAGCTTTGCCTTAGCAAAGAGAAGGTGTTAGACTCTGTATGACAGGTGTCAGGTGCTGTGTTCCCTGCATGGTACGCTGTGTCTGCACAGGCGAAGTGTGGATGCGTGCTGCGGGCATAGTGGGCCAGCACTCAATGAGGGCAGAATGAAGTTGTGTTAGTGTGACCTCAATTCTGGTTTTCAGAGGGCTGAGATGTGTTGATCTCAATGTTCTGGGAGGGCACAAGGCACCATCTGGCACCCGGAACGCTGCATTAATGAAGATTTTTGCCATTTAATTCCCTAGTGTTTTAAACAGAATGAGAAAAGTCTGTGGTAGGAATTAGTGGGCATTTTAGTGGTTGTAGTTCTCATGTAAGTTTGCAGTCGATACAGTAGAGTGGCTAGGTGGTAACAAAATGACACAGCTTTTATATAGTGTTTGTCAGCAGTACATTTCAAAGAACTTTACCTCATTATCTCCATATACAGATGGGGAAACTGAGGCAAAGGGATGTGTGGTGATTTGCCCAAGGTCACCCAGCATAGCAGGGGCAGAGACAGGACTAGTCTCAGTACGATGGACTCTCCACTCGGCCACACATTTGTTACGTGATTCTTAAGTGCTCCTCCCTCCTCCTGTACATCTTGATATAGTGGAATTGGCATAGGGGCCATGCTTTGAAATGGTTTCCACGTGTCATTGCTAACAGGGCAGGTGAAAGGAATCTCAGCCATGACTTGTGGCCCAAAAGCTGGAAACTTTTAGTACATGGTGGTTACAGTAACTTTCAGTGCAGTTATTGGAGGGACAGATTCTACCTTGGTAATGTACCCTAGCTACATACGGTAGCTCCTCCTGCCCCTGCTTCAGCCAGGCTTCCCCAACCATGTCCCAGGCCCACCCAGTTCACCCCTCCTCCAAACTGAAACCTGAATAGAACAGAGTGTCGGGGGCTGAACTCATTGGAAAATCCAACCTGTTAGCGTGGGAGCTGAGCGCTGACACGCCTGTCCCACCAGTGCCACTTGCCTGCTTAAAGCTTACCGCTGGCTGAAATGCTTTCCAGGAGCAGGGCTTGACTGAAGGAAGCTCCCGCGGTATGTGGCAGCTGCCAAAAGCATTTGATGGGAGCCCCTAATGCTCCTCCCACCCCAGTCATAGAATCATAGAAGATTAGAGTTGCAAGGGCCCTCAGGAGGTATCTAATTCAACCCCCTGCTCAAAGCAGGACTAACCTCTGCTAAATCATCCCAGCCAGGGCTTTGTCAAGCCGCAGCTTAAAAAACCTCTAAAGATGGAGATTCCTCCATCTCCCTAGGTAACCCATTCCAGTGCTTCCTCACCCGCCTAGGGAAAACTTTTTCCTAATGTCCAACCTAGATCTCCCTGACTGCAACTTGAGACCATTGCTCCTTGTTCTGTCATCTGCCACCACCGAGAACAGCCTAGCTCCATCCTTCCCGGAACCTCCTTTCAGATCGTTAAAGGCTGCTATCAAATCCCCCCTCACTCTTCTCTTCTGCAGACTAAACAAGCCTAGTTCCCTCAGCCTCTCCTCATAAGTCTTGTGCTCCAGCCCCCTAATCATTTTTGTTGCCCTGCGCTGGACTCTCTCCAACTTCTCCACATCCTTTTTGTAGTGGGGGGTCCACAACTGGACACAATACTCCAGATGTGACCTCACCAATGCCGAATAGAGGGGAGTAATCACTTCCCTCCATCTGCTGGCAATGATCCTACTAATGCAGCCCAATATGCCTTTAGCCTTCTTGGCAACCAGGGCACACTGCTGACTCATATCCAGCTTTTTGTCCACTATAACCCCCAGACCCTTTTCTGCAGAACTGCTGCCTAGCCAGTCGGTCCCCAGTCTGTAGCAGTGCATGGGATTCTTTCATCCTAAGTGCAGGACTCGGCACTTGTCCTTGCTGAACCTCATCAGATTTCTTTTGGCCCAATCCTCCAATGTGTCTAGGTCACTCTGTACCTATCCCTGTCTTCCAGGGTATCTACCATTCCCTCTAGCTTAGTGTCATCTGCAAACTTGCTGAGGGTGCATCCACCCCATCCTCCAGATCATTAATGAAGATGTTGAACAAAACCGACCCCAGGACTGACGCCTGGGGCACTCCTCTTGTGACCGGCTGCCAGCTAGACATGGAGCCATTGATCACCATCTGTTGAGCCTGATGATCTGTCCAGCTCTCCATCCATTTTATAGTCCATTCATCCAACCAACCCAGACTTCTTTAACTTGCTGATAAGAACACAGTGAGAGACTGTATTAAAGGCGTTGCTAAAGTCAAGGTACATCACGTCCCCCACTTTCCCCACATCCCCAGAACTGACTGTGTTGCGTTGTCTCCTGCAGGCACTTTCCAATGTCAGCGTGACTGGGACCAGTACCGAGGGAGGTGTTACCTTTTCTCCTCGACTGTCCAGTCCTGGCAGGCGGCGAGAAAAGCCTGTCTGAGCCAGCAAGCCGATCTGGTGGTGATCAACGACCAAGCAGAGCAGGTACGACCCCTCGACCCCCTACCCCTTCCCCTCCACTGGTACAGAGGGCTGATATGGGGCCTAATTAACGCTCCAGGTCTAACCACCCAATCCTCTGTGTCGTCCCCTCCCTAGAATTATTTGGCCAATAAAGCTGGAGCCATACGTCACTGGATCGGCTTCACCGACCAAGAAGATGAAGGTGTCTGGCACTGGGTGGACAACACTCCTGGCACATTTACGTAAGCATCATTCCCTGGGGTGTTCCTCTGCTCTCCCCTTCCCGTCCCTAGCCTTTCCCGGTTATCCCCGCTCCTGCAAGCACTTTCCACGTCAGTAGCTTCAAGGCTGAGGACTGGGATAGAACTGCTCATGTTTGATTTCACAGCCTGAGAACTGCACAATTCGGGCTTTGCTGTCGGTCCCCAATGGGTCCGTGCTTGAAATCTGGCCCAGGGCCGTAGTGACCACACGTCGTTCCCGTTGGAGGGGTGCTGGTGCCGGATGTATGAAATGAGTTTGCTGGGTCTCAGCCTAGTTCCCAGTGGGAAAGACATACGCAATGCACTGGGTGCTCATCGGACATTGCAGTCAAGGGGCCAAGGACTGAATGGGTCTGGAACGCCCCCCTCAGCCTACAGGTGAAGTCTGTGGTGTTGCTGTCATGGGTGTGAACTGAGGGCCTTTAACCTTGTCTAGTGGTCAAAGCCCTGCTCTGGGACTCAATAGAACAGGCTTCCATTCCCAGCTGGGTGACTGTGGGCGAGTCACTGCCCCACTCAGTGCCTCAGTTTCCCCTTCTGCAAAATGACCAACTAATGCTTTTAAGATGCTTTTCTCTCCCCTGAGGAAAAGTACCAGCTCAAAGCTAGGTGTCGCTCAGCAGAAGGAGCAGCTAGACTAGCCGGTGGCACATGGGCTCTTTTCTTCCTTCCCTTTCAGCTTTTGGGCCACCGGGGAGCCCAATAACGAATACAGTTTTCACATCCGAGACGAGGACTGTGCCCACCTGCATGAGGATGGCACCTGGAATGACGAGCCCTGCCACTTGCGGTACAGGTGGATCTGTGAGAAGACCCCTGCAGTGTAAACTGGGCTGCAAGGCCTGTGAAAAGTTCAAACCCCACCTTGGCTCAGAGGGATTTTGTCTCCCTCACCCGCATTGACTACCAGCTGGAGATGCTCCACCTTTCCTCCCCCCTTTCACCACTACGTCAGGGTTGCAAATGTGCTGTTCACAGTGAAAGCGTCTTCTCCCCTTGCTCCCTGGGGCCTGCATTATCCCCCACCCCC
>ML675761.1:936197-957275 GCA_007922155.1 Mesoclemmys tuberculata
CTCACTTCGGTGTCCATCTCGTTTCGTGAGCCAGAAATCTTGCTACATTTTTGGGGGCTCGTCCGGGATTGGGGCGTTGTTTGCCACCTGGCCAGAGGCAGGAGACTTCCCCGTACGCCTCCCACCGACCATCGGACGGCGCCGAGGTACAAGTTCTACCTTCGATTGGTTCGGTGAGGGACGACCGAGGGGACTAGCCTGCCATCTCGGCCACGGACCCGCACCGACCTGAGGAACCAGGGAAGACAGGGAAGACGGAGCTCCGCATCAGGATCAGGTGAGACCCCTGGAAACAGGGCGAACACTTCAGTCAGTCTGGTACAGCGCTGGTTCAGGCCCTCTCCGTTGAGAGGTAGGGAGGAGTAATTACCCTCCGGTCAGGCCCTAGTAGGCTCCAGAGGGGAGTTCGAAACCGCCGACCCAGGTCTGTTAAGATAGTAACCTGGCCATGGTATATCTGGTTCTTTATTGCTGCAGCTGAGTTTGGTTATTAGTAAAAATTCTACTTGCATCCCAGGGGTAATTGGAGCTGTAACTCTTGGGGTAACTATTTTGTGTACACGTATTATTGCATTTTATTGATTTTTAAGTTTTATTTGTGTGTTAAAAATCGGTAAAAGAATAAGAGAAAAATAATAATAATTTGTGGGAAGGTAAAATTCCCCAGTGAATAGTAGATTTAGATTGGGTATAAAATGTGTGTTATTGTATAAATGAATAATAGATTTATGAGCCGTTGACCAGGTCTTGGACTAAGACAGGCTTCAGCCGCCTTCATCCGTCCACAAGTTGGTCGGGTGAATAGCAGGGGGGGCCTGTCTGAACCTAGTGACCCAACGGACAGGCGGAGAGACTGAAACCCCAAGGCAACCCTTTCCCTTCCTAACTCATGAGCCTTTGTAGCTCCGTTGCTCAGTAGAGCTCCTGTGACTTCAAAGGACCCCTTCTGTATCTGTTTGTTTGCCTTTCCTTCCCCCCTCCCGCTAAATAAGCGTTCCGTTATCGGATTCATTCACCTCGTAAGTGTTACGAGCTGGAATTGAAACGGTGCGGATTCCTCAATAAGTCAAACCTAAGTTGTACAAATGTGTGCTTACATGTGGGTGTCTTAGGAATTAATTTTTTTTAGAAAATCCACTGTTTTAAGCAAGGAATAGAAGATCTCATTCCAAGTTGTAAAACTGACACAGAGTCATAAATTAGGGAAAGTGAATAAGATAAAAGAGATATCTTTTCCCTCTCTCCTCCAAGCCCCCCCTCCTGCTTGTCTAAGGCGTGGAAAATAGACGAACTAAAAAGTTTTTAACCCTTTGTCACCACATGGCGTCACAGACAGGATTCCCAACAGACGGAGTAAGGAGATTAGAGGGGAACATGCGGAGTCTGGGATGGGAGCCCTGGCCAGGTTCCCGTCACAGCCCCCCGCATGAGAACCAGATATCCATCAGGTGATCTGCACACAGTCACGTATACTTGTTTGTTCCACTCTATAAAAGTTGGACCCACTTGCAGCGACTTTGGAGACCTCACCTATGGGTGGACGCACCGCGTAGGGCTTCCCAATTGCCGGGACAGGCTCTCCAAATCCTCGCTGCAACCGGGGCCCCCCAGCGACTGTGGATCTGGATGATGGTAATGTATTAACAGGGCAATTGGTGATGTATCTTTCTTAATCACTATAGTTGATCTTATGTAGTAATGATCAGGTGCATTACCTTATTCTTTCTATTGCTTATGTATATATTTCATTTCCTGTAATATTTAGAAAGAGATAGTAAAGCAACCTTGTTCTTTCTACTGGTGTCTGTGTTCTTTCTGCCAACCCTGTCAAATAGCAGAACAATTTGGCGTCACGGACAGGATCTGAGCAAAAGTGTCACCTTTTTAAATCCAAACAGATTGTGTTAACCCCTCCCGAGTTTCCCCGGGTGGGAAGATCCCCCTTATAGTTCGCTGGCTCTTGAATGGGCTAAGGGCCGTGTGAACAATGGGAGAATCAGTTAAAAGAGGCTGAACCACTAAATATGTTAAAATGTATCCAAAAATTGCCTATTGAAAAGGGAAAGGAGATTGAGGGTTCAGGAAGACGGGGCTGGATTTTGTTAACTGCATACTGGAAGCAGCATCAACAGAAAGAACAATTGTTGTTAGAACGCTCCCGTCTGGAGCAGCAGATGTGTGAATTGCAGAATCAAGTTGGAATGTTACAATGTCAGAATAAGTTGCTTGTTGACAAATTAGATACTTATCAAACTGTAGCCGAGAAAGCTGCAGCACGGGTTGTGCAGTATAAGTATAAGAAAAGGAGAGGGAAAAATTTCCCTATAATGATAATAAAGAAAGGAGTGAACAGACTTTTTGCTCATACCATGTATCATCATCAGCTGGCATTAACTGAAACATTGCCACTGAAAGAAATCCTGATCCACTTAACTCAGGGGTCAGAAATTAAAGCCTGGCAATTAAGTACAACCAGAATGGGCTTGTCATGCTTGTTGAAAAATCATGCAGAACTAGAATGAGAGCCGTCACCCCTGCAGTCAAGAGACAAGTAGGGGCCATAAATGTTATCTGGCTGAGTCAACCCCCTTTAAAGGGAAGATAAACAAGAAAAAGAAATTTGGTTCTTATTGGATACAGGGGCACAAATATCAGTTATCCCCATGTAAATTCAAAAGAAAACTGTGTAATGGTAAGTTTTAAAGTTAGGACAGAGTCTGGGAGAGTAGAAATGGTTAAAGCTGTTCCAGGAGACAGTGTGCTGTTAGGTATAGATATCATGAAAGATTAGAGTTAAAGTGTCATGTTATCACCCACAATTGAAACCTAATGTAACCAGGGTCCAATGCTCAAAGAGTTAAACCTAAGATGAAACACATTTTAAAGAGTAAAGATTTAAAGTTTGCTGTACCTTGAATTTAAAGGACATGTTTTACCAGGTACCAATGTAAGAGTCACAAGGGATATTAAGCTTTGTGTTTAAAGATAAATGTTTAACTGAAAGTTTGGAACAGAAAGTGTTAAAAATAGCAGTATAACGTACGGAGTTGCAGAGAGAAGTGAATGTGTGAAATGGGTTAACTCCCTAATAAGGTGGTTATATGATGAATGGAATCATGGAGGAGCAAGTTAAAATCATGATATGTTTAAGAAAGCAAGTTGTGGGGAAAAAAAGAAAAAAAAAAAACAACTGGTGAAGTTAAAAAAATTGGGAAAGGATTGGACAACAATGTGTTAAGTGTCCTGAAGTAATGCCAATGAAAACAAAAAACAAAACAAAAAAACGTAACAAACCTGGCCTGTTTGTGGAATAGAGGATACAGGAAAATATATAAGGGTAATTTGTCTGGTTTGCCTGCAATCAGAAAGAAAATATGTAAAAGAAAAGGAATATTTTAAGAAATAATCTACAACCCCAAAGGGGGTAGAAAAGTGTTTGTTTTATCTTTCAGAACTGCAGAAAGGAAGAAACTGGTACCAGTGAAACAACTAAAAATCAAAACCATGGATCTATTGTTGCAACAAAGTGTGTGTTTTGTGTGTTATGTTTTGTGTTGTTTGTCTTATTACTAACATTGGGCATGATATTGGGCAAAGCATTGTAACTGTATTCAAAGAGGAGGATTCGTCTCCAGTGTTCTGTCTGTGGAGCAGGCAGAAAGTACCTCTCAGTTTATGCTGGTGGAGGAGGTGTCAATTGTGTCAAAAGTGGTTCTGAATGTAACTAAAACCCAGAAGGAGTCTGTTGGGGCTCAGGAAAATGTTTCTTTGAAGCAGTCTCTAAAAAAAAAAAAAAAAAAAAAAAAGGAAAGAACTTTTCTGTGGAAAGTGAATTGTTGCCTAGAACTGCTCCCGAAAGAATAAAACCTCCTGATAGCTCCTGCAAACAGCTTTCTGCAACTGAAGGGTGTGTAAACAAAGTGATTAAGTTAGTTCAGAGTAAGTCACTAACGGTAGCAGGAAACAGTTTACATGTTGAGAGACTTGGTTCAGTTTCTAATTGTCAAAGTATTTCAAATGTAAATAAATTCACTGACTTTGTTTTAGAAAAATCCAGTTTGGATATCGTGGAAAAGAGTTTCCAAATGAAGTGGAAGTTATTGGGAAGCTTAAATAGCCTTGTGTGGCTAGGTTTGGTTAAAATGCAGGGGATAGCAGGCAAACTCTCACTTCTAAATGCTTTAAATATATCTTGTATATTTAATGTTATGGAAAGTAAAAAGTTGGCAATGCAAAACCCTGTTTATGAAATGCTAGTGGGAATGGTTGGTATCTCTCTAAAGCCAGGTCCAGACTTAAAATGAACAGTGGTTAAAAATTTGAACACTGGTAAACTAGCTAGTGTGTGTGGTGGTAGTAAATGCAAATTACTGGCCTAAGGGGGGGGAAATCCACCCATAGGTATCAGCAAGAAAAATTCCTCTTAAGTATGGCCAGCTAAACCTGAGTTGGGCGTGCCTGGAACAGCTCTGAATTGGAGCCATATGCAAAATGAGTTTGTTAGGGCTCAACGAAAAAAATGTTTATTTGGAAGGGGCCAAAATAAGGGCCCAAAACCTTGTTACAGCAGAAGGGTAAGGTACATAAATTTGTTAATAATAGGTGTGCCATTGTTAAGTCTTGTAATTAATTTGTTAGTGTAAAAATCGTAAAAATATACTATGTGCCTGATAGTTTGTAAAATCTTTAAATTAGGCTGTGTTATCTATTGTATCCCAAACGGTATATATCTTAATATGCCAGAGTCCAAGGAAAAACAATGTTAACATCATTATAAAATTCTAACCAAAGAAACACTCAACCTAACACTTCCTCGTTGCAACAGGAACTGTTAGTACAAGTGGATCTAAAATTGGGGTCAGCTCTCTTGGTTAAGGGAACTTGTCTCTGGAAAATTTCTGTTATTAATAACACTGCTTGTTTGCTGTTGTTGTATTCATTGTATACCCCCCCTTCTGTCAGGCCAAATCCTGTGTTTCTAAAAATAATCAGTCCAAATTATCTTCTAAGCCAGAAGTATGAGAAAGCTCAGAAGCTGCAGGTCTGAGTATTCTCAAAGGGGGGAGTTGTTGTGGCGTGGGGCACTGTGGGGTTGGGGCACTACACTAGGTAGTTCGGGTAAATAAAAGGCCACGGGTGCTGATAAAGTTTTCCTGTGCTAGGCTCCTGCCTCCAGCCAGCCCTGTTTCTCCTCCTCTGTGTTCAGGTTACTTAAAATTTCAACAATACTTGTACTGTGTATACCACTCCCAGTCTAGCGGAGCCATAAAAAGAAAAATTAAATTCAAATCTGAAACTCAAATTAGCTAAAATATGTATAAAAACCATCTAAATGTGGCTAAAGGTCTTACCCATAGCTCTCATGTATATTAAAAAACGTGTCAACAAATGGCCAGATTTGAAACCAAGGCCTCAGGATCCATGGGATCCATTTTATCAACCAGAAAACTTGGTCTGGTTGGTAAAACCAAATGCAAAGAAAAAGATAATCTAGTACCAATTAAAGTGGTAAAAGTTGGTCATTTTCCAAATACCAAGGATCAACTCATATGGTTGGCCAAACAGTTCCAGAAATTAACCAAGTGGATGTAGGGAAGGGCCCCTGTTAGTCTAACTTCTCCTCTTCAGCCCTTTCAACCAAGAAATAGCGTCTGGGTAAAGGAGTGGAATTTACAGCCTCTGAAGCCGCAGTGGAAGGGACCTTTCCCTGTGTTATTGGCCACCCCAACCGCCGTAAAGGTGGACGGTATAACCTCCTGCATCCAATGGACTAGATTAAAACCGGCGCAAGCTGATTTGACGGTCCACCCGGATCCAGAAAATCCTTTGAGACTGAGACTCACCAGACCCTCTGCCTCGGACCCTACCGGAACGGTCCCGAATCCAAGGGAAGTTACTTCCGAACTTCCAAATCACCTAAAGCCCCTGCCCCTTTCCGACCAGCAAGGAAGGTAAGCACGGGAGAAGAACAACACCTCTGCCACACGTCCACCGGAGGCGACGTGCTTCGGCACAGGAGAAGATTGAAAGAATTAATGCAACTGGTGTGGTTTGGGTTAGGCATATTCATCCTAATAGTAGCACTTGCTGCGTGTTGCTACCAGTGTTGGGTTTACAGACACCAGTCCCTAGACAAGTCTACACCTATCCTAAGCTAGGGCCCCAGGCACCACACACTTGTAATCAAACCCAGGAACCTGTCACTTATACAATGAGTACCGGTTCAGGAGCAGCTGAAATAACCACACACATTTTATAATAATAGCAGGCATAAGCATTGTAAAAACCACTTCACTGCCCGAGTGCACCCAGTGTATAGTCGAGACCCGTAGTCGGGATTGAGTTATGAAAACCCTCCTGTTCCACATTCATTATAGGTGCACAGATACCAAGGAAACCTGTGTATATAGCTCAACCATGTATTTAACATGTACTAAAGGTAATAAGGTTGTGTGCTATAATCCCTACACAAACCCTGCCCAGAATTGGCTCCAAATGCACTCTCATGGCAGTTCTTCAGGTTCAGTCCTGGCCCAGGTACAAATAGGCCCGGGTACAGATAAAAGTAAACCCATAACAACGGGAACTTGCACATGTAGCAGTTCCAAACCCAGACATGGGAATTTTGCAGTCGCTGCAAAATTAGCTTGGCAAGTCAGCAGTAAAGTTTTAAGAAAAAGGCTTGAGCTCAGGAGTTCTGGGCTGCAGTGCGCTATGCCGATCGGGTGTCCATGCTAAATTTGGCATCAATATGGGGATCCCGGGGCAGCCTGGGGTCACCAGGTTGATAAAGGAAGGGTCTATCATTGGCTTAGCGGACGCATTGGCTGAAGTAAAGATCTTAAGGGTTTTCAGACCAAGGCTTTTTACAGCCAGAATAGCACCTGCACAAAAGGTCTGATTAACCATTTTGCCTCTCTCCAGCTCGTCGCTCAAAATAATAGGGTAGGGTGTCAAAGTTAATAACCCTGGGGCTTTGTTCTGCAGATAATAACCTGGGTGTGAATATAATAAAGGTTCCACCTAAATAATAAAAGTAAGTGATAAAACAAATAATTAAAGAATTTGAAAAAGCTAGCTCATGTGCCAGTACAAACCTGGAAGAGGCTTGATACCTCTGCCTGGTTTGGCGGCTGGTTTAATTCCCTGGGAGGATAAAAACTATGGCTGGGGGAATATTAGTGTTAATAATGGGTTGCCTTTTGATACCGTGTGCTTTGCCCATACTCATATCTATGGGTCGAAACCTCATAGAAACTGTGGTCGAAAAAAAAACAGCTACACACATGATGGCATTGTATAAGTATCAGCAAAAGCCCAAGAATTCAGAGGGAGCACCTAATAAATAATGAATGGTGCTTCAGGCCAGCTTAAGCACCAAAGGGGGGAATGAGGCAGGCTGTATTAGTGAGACAAATTATATAGCTTTTTCCCTGGCTTTATTTGGTTGGATATAAAGCTTATGAGGCAAGCAAAGGCCTATGGATTTTTCCACTCAAGCCAACACACGAGTTGTTTTTCAAACCCGTTCCAAGAAAGAAGAAAGAAACCTGTTCTAAGTAATAGAAGATACCATTATCAGTCCGTGTCACAATGAGCAAGGGACCAGCGTCCATCCCAAGGGCTAAGATAAGCTAAAGGAGGCCCACAGCCTTGAACAAAAACAAGCCCTTTGCGCATACTCCTATACATTCCTGGAACAGAAATGTAAGCCAATCATATTATGTAAAATGTAGTAGTATTATCATGTATAAATATTCATGTACTCCTAAAATGTATATAAGGTAAAGCCCCAGTATATTCGGGGCTCAGCCTTTGGAAAAGATTCCGCTGAGTCTGTCGACAATAAACAGCTGTTTTCCTCACTTCGGTGTCCATCTCGTTTCGTGAGCCAGAAATCTTGCTACAGGAGGGCTCTTCTCATCTGCAGCCAGACCCTCTTGGGGTCTCAGCTCATTGAGGCTGGGGTGTGGCCAAGGGTGTGATCACACCCCTGAGCGACAAAAGGTTTGCCGGCATACATGCCAGTGTAGCCGAGGCCTAGCCCTCGGCCTCATGCTGGGCTGTGCCCAGGGGTAAGGGGGGATAACGGTCTACACCCCTCTATGCTGCCATGATGTCATGCGCTCACGCCCTAGCCATGGGCTTGTCGCTGCTAGGCCTTCGTCCAGCCCTGGGCCTCATAAAGGTGGAGTGGGAGGAACGGGCGACTTCATCAGCACGGCCACGCTGGGTCAGACCCATGGTCCCTCTCGCCCAGGGGCCTGTCTCTCTCAGTGGCCAACGGCCGATGTTTCTGGCATGTTTTAGGAACACTCAAAGCAGGGGGGTGCCTCCCTGGCCATCATAGCTAACAGTTGGCCCTGTCGTCCAGGAATTTACCTACTGCTTTTTTCAACCCATTTACAGCAGCCACAAATCCCTGCTGTTAAGTGTTAACTCTGCTGCCCAATAATTTCATTGGGAGAACGCTGGGTGTTGCATTGTGTGAAGGGGTAAATAACACTCCTCTAGTCCCTTTCTCCCCAACAGTCATGATTTTAGAGCCCTCTAGCATATCCCCCCTTAGGCATCTCTTTTCTAAACTGAACAGTCCCAGTCCTTTTAATCTCTCCTCATAGGGAAGCTGTTTCAAGCTCCTAGTAATTTCCATTCCCCTGCTCTGCACTTTTCCCAATTCCCATGTAGCTTTTTTGAGATGGGGTGGCCAGACCTGGATGCAGTCTTCAAGGTGTGTGCGCACCATGGCTTTAGATAGCGGCATTATGCTATTTTCTGTTTTATTATCTAGCTCTTTCCTGATGGGTTCTAACATTCGGTTCGCTTTTTTGACTGCACATTGTGCAGAAGGTTTCAGAGAACTCGCCACGATGACGCCACAAGCCCTTTTTTGCCTGGTAACAGCTAATTTAGAGGCTATGGTTTTGTGTGTACAGTTGGGATTAAGCTTTCCAATGTGCAACGCTGAATTGTCAACACTGAATTTCATCTGCCCTCTTGTTGCCCAGTCACCGGGTTTACTGAGAGTCCCTCTATCTCTTCACAGGCAGCTTTGGCCTTAGTTATCTTGAGCAATTCTGTATTGCCTGCAAATTTTGCCACCTCACTGCTCGTCCTCCTCATGCACACCCGGAAATACTGTCAACGGGAGATGGTGCCCGCTGTGAAGTGTCTCCCTCAGGGGCGGGGTGGGAACTGAATAGCTAGGGCGATTTGCATAACCAATATGGACACACCTTGTCTTCTGCAGTGGCTGGGTCATGGAGAGACATTTGTGAGGCTGCTACAGCATGGTTAATGGGTCAATTCTGTTAGCTCGGGTAATAGCAGCTCATCCCGTTAGATCCAGAGGGCCAGGGTTCAATCCCTGGTCCCGACAACTGTGCTCAGTCACGTTATCTTTAAACTAGCCTGGGGAGAGCAATCCAGCTCTCAGATGATGGATTAGCAGGGCTGCTCACTCTTTGACGCTGTGACTGACTCAGGGTCACCACAGCCCAGTGCAGGAGGCAGAGGGATGGGGCGATGCCTTCACATTACCCCCGCAGGCCGCACCACAGGAGTGCCTCAGTCACCACGTGGTATAAGACGCCCTCCTGGGGCAGGAAGCCCCGAGGGAGCTGACAGCAGAGCACATGGGGCGCTAACCTCGCCCCGAAGAGGCAGAAGCCTGCACGACTGAGAGAGAAGAGGGGACCTGGACCAGATGCTAAACCCTGCAGGAGAACCTGAGCGGGGCCAGGAGAATCCAGGCTGGGGTCTGGCCCTTCCTCACGATGAGACGTGCCAGCTCTTTAGCCAGCTGATGAGGAATTTGCTGCTACATGTGTTGCCGGTTCCCTGGGGGTGGCAGTCAGGGTCCTTCCCTTTATTTGCTCCTTCATGGTGCTCGAAGAAAGCTTAGAAAGGATCTGGTTTTTCCTCTTTTTAAAAACAGATCAGAAATGGGGGAGGGGAGCTCACCCATGCTGCCGTCACTGGGAGCCCCGTGAGTGACTGGGGAGCTGGCAGGACTGACATTACCCACCCTGTGCAGAGGAAACCTCACTGACTGGCAGGGGAAGTGATTATTTTTCTCCAGAGTTTTTTATCTATGTGAGCCAACATCTGCTCCCATGTACACCAGTGTAAATCCGAAGTCACACTGTTGACTTCACGCTAGATTTACACTGGTGTAACTGGGAGCAGAGTCTGGCCCTTTGGTGTCTTCCTTTTCTCTCTCTCTCTCTCTCTCACACACACACACACACACACACACACCCTTTAATTATAGTCAGTCATGAACCAGCCATTGGTGAGCCTCATCCTGGTCATTATAAGAACCACCATACAGTGTCAGACCAAAGATCAATTTAGACCAGTATTCTGTCTTCTGCCAGTGGCCAGTGCCAAGTGCTTCAGAGGGAATGAACAGAACAGGTAATCATCAAGTACCATCCCCTGTCGTCCATTCCCAGCTGCTAGCAAACAACAATCTCTGCTTATCCTGGCTAACAGCCATTGCTGGACCTATCCTTCATGAATTTATCTAGTTCTTTTTTGAGCCCCATTGTAGTCTTGGTGTGCACAACATCCTCTGGCAAGGAGTTCCACAGGTTGACTGCACTGTGAGAAGAAACACTTCTTTTTGTTCATTTAAAATCTACTGTGTATTAATTTCATTTAGTGACCCCCCCCAGTTCTTGTGTGATGAGAAGGAGTACATAACCCTTCCTTATTTACTTTCGCCACACTGGTCATGATTTTATAGATCTTTGTCATATCTTTGTCATATCTCCCTTTTTGATGCTTGGTGCTTTTCTAAACTGTGTCAGGGAGATCTCAGGGACCGGCGCTGGTCCACGGACTGGTCATTGAGAAACACTGGGTTAGCAGGCTTCCAGCTTCTGATGTACGTAAAAAAATGTATTCACTGTTACTTTTGAGTCATGGCCACTCAACTGCTCCCGACACCCCGGTCCTCCTCTTCCCTGAGTGTCCATCATGAAGTGGGAGCTGACCCCAGCCAGAGATGTTCCGGGGAAGGACTTTGTGAGATCAGGCCTCCTTTGCCCACATGCTCTGTGATCTAATGAGAAGTGCTACGGACGCGCTACGGATTATCACTGTGGAGGAAAATTAAAATGGAGTCTCTCTGCCCTAGATGGGGGAAAAGATGGATTCTCTTTCCTTACTGATTTTTAGTCTGTGGGTATAGCAGTCAAGGTCTAAGATAGAAAGTGCTTTGCTAGCAGATGTTTAGACTTAGAATCTATTGCCATAACAAGATAGTTATGAGAGCTGGGCGCCAGTAGGTACGGAATGTGAAGGAAGACCTTGTAGTTCAGATAGAGGGGGGCGAAAAGTGTTGGGCCAAGTATTTTTAGATAAAGAGCCCTTTGCCTTACTTTTTGTCTTAGCCTTTGTCTTTGCCATGAAAACTGTGACGTATAAGACCTGTTTGTGTAAGGTTATATAAGCTTTAAGAAATGTATGCTTAGGGTCGCTCCGACCACCGAGCTACCTCCCTACGTAAGGATAATAAACTTTGACTTTGCTAAACTGTTATCTGGCTAATTTGGACAATCCGCTGGGCAACGGACGTGTAAGTTAGGACCCCTGAGTTTGGGTTCCTCGACAGTTTGGCGACCCAGATGGGACCTGCCTAGCGTGCATCCTCTTTGTCCCAGCTCCACCAAATTACCCAGCTGGCACCAGGTGAATTCACCTATTGGGGTTATTTCTGGGGGAGCTGAGGCGGTGGGGAGGCGATAAGGTAAGGTCCCTTGTTTATTTTATTAGCAAAGTCTACTGCTGTAATTCCAATCTGTAATGCCCTGTGTGGTGAGAATTGGTGAGCAATTTCTGACTGTAATTCCAATCTGTAATGCCCTGTGTGGTGAGAATTGGTGAGCAATTTCTGACTGTAATTCCAATCTGTAATGCCCTGTGTGGTGAGAATTGGTGAGCAATTTCTGACTGTAATTCCATTTTGTAATGCCCTGTGTGGTGAGAATTGGTGAGCAATTTCTGACTGTAAATCCAATCTGTAATGCCCTGTGTGGTGAGAATTGGTGAGCAATTTCTGACTGTAATTCCAATCTGTAATGCCCTGTGTGGTGAGAATTGGTGAGCAATTTCTGACTGTAATTCCAACCTGTAATGCCCTGTGTTGGTGTGAGTTGGTGAGCTGCTATAATTCCACACAGTAATTCCCTAAAGGGGTGAGTGTTGGTGAGCAATTTCTGATCAGAAACCCCAGTTAAGGGTGAGGAGCAGTTTTCTCCCACCCCTGGGAGTCCATTGGACTATATGGTTAAGAATTTCAGGTCTATTCCAGGTTCTAAGAAATTGTCTGTAAAGCGCTTAATTCTGTTATGTAAAATTACCTGGTCAAGTTATTTTTTTTAAAGATTCTGGTAAATAATCACCACTAAAGGGTACCTTTGATTTAAACAAACTGCAGTATTTTAAGTAATTTTTAAATGATCCACACCCCGGGTAAATGAAATGTTGGTATCTGTGAGATAATGTAGCTTTAAATACCGTACGGAAAGTCAGCTAGCTATAAATCAATTGTGAAGAATTTAAAAAAGAAACTGGTATTTGTAGCACCGTCATCTGCGCCACTGATTTTTAACACCGGTGAATTTATTTTAAAAATCTATCCATCTTTTATTAATCCTCCGCTGTGTAATATGAAAGGTTTAAAGGCAGGGAGAGCAGAGGAGGAGGACTGGCCACCCCCTCCTGGAGTGTATTTGAGGAAGAGTCTAGGACCCGAGAGAAATTCTCTGCACCACCTTGTGTTACTCCCCAACTGTCAGATTTGCCTGTTAGTGGGAGAATTAAAGCTCAAATTCGTCAGGAACTTTCTGACGAACTCCTTTTTTTTATTTTTATTTTTTGGTTTTTCGTTTTTGAAAGGGCTAAAGGGACAGCAGGTTTGCTTATTGCAGCATTTACTTTACTATACGATGGGGGTAATTGAGGGGACGCCGGAGGAGACATATTCTGGCTCAGTAGGGGTGGGGGTGATCTGGAGCAGCAGTCTCTTTCTTAAGGGAGCCTGGAAGATTTTTTGTTCTTTTTACTGTTTTCCAGTCACTTCCTTTATTGCTGGCCTTTTCACTCCCTTCCTCTTTAAGGGTTTGGCTTAACATGTTTCTAGCTGCCCCCTGTTCTTTCTTTAATTTTTAGTTTTTATTTGTTTAAGAGTGTATTTTAATGGTTTGTTGGTTGAACGTTCTGCCTTTGTTTTCCTGTTCCTTTTTTATTAAGAACCTACCCTGTCCCTATTGGAGAGGGACTGGTCCAGCACTCCTTTGTTTATGTTCCTTTTGCCCCACAAGATCTGATCTTGCGGCAGCAGAACAGTTCACGTTTACGTGATAACCCAAAAACAGTGTATAAAAAGTTTTAAATTAATTTTCTACTCATAATCCATCTTGGGCCACTGGTACTAAGTTGTTAAATGCTCTTTTGACAAAAGAGAAATAATTACAAGTTATTCAGGAAACCACTAAGCAGGAGGGAGGCCAGGTTACCCCCGTGGCCCTTAGATCTGTTATGGAATTATGATACTGATGCAAAGAGAACTTAATTAATTTATTATTTTTCAGCTTTGTTGGAAGCAATTAAAAGCAGTAATAATTGAAGTTAATTGGACTAAGGTAAAATTATGTATACAAGGTCTTAATGAATATCCAAAAGATTTTTAAGTAATAAAAGAAAGCCCTCAGACAGTATGGGGGATTAAATCCTGATTTGCAAGAAATTCACCCTATGGTTGCAGGGGAGGTTTTTTTTTGTGAGACAATCAGCCTGGGACATTAGATTTTATTTTTATAAAAATGCTTTGGGTTGGCAGGAAAAATCCTTGTTTGAAATTATTTTCATTGCCACTTATGTATTTCCATATATTATATTATATAATAAATAGATAAAGTAAAAGCAATTGCTATTTTAGCTGTGTTTTTTTGGTATCCTAATAGGAGAGGGCTCCTTTAAGGATGTTTGCTAAGCATAAGGCAGACTGCCAGGAGACAGCCTAATGTTACTTATCAAAGGCAAAAAAGAGAAAATTCAGATACCTGTAATTATTGTGAGGAGCTTTGGTTTTGTATTTTTATTTTTAAAAAAAAGCATGCATTGCTGACTTTTTGTTTTTATAAAAATAGGGTATTGTGTTTTTCTGGAAAAATTGCAGTTTTGTAAATTAGAAGTTTAATATTTGGGGTATATTATTTTTTATTAAACAGGCCTACTCTTACTGCAGTGCATAGAAGCAGTTTTTAAAGTTTTTAAATTTATTATTAAAAAGCAAATTCGTGGGGTTTTGGGAATGGTTAGTTATTGCAGACGGTGGATTTTTAATTTTGCTGCTGTGGCTAAATCTTTAATTATATTTATTGAGACTTCTAAGATTGACCCACCTTTTGGTCAAAAGAAGCTGAGAATTTTTTAAAATTTTTTTTAAGTAAGCCCTGTCTGTAGTCCTGGTATTAAGACTTCCCAATTATTTTAACCATTTAATTTTTACTGTTATGAATGATAGGGTACTGTATCTGGAGTGCTTACACAACCAGTGGGAGGGGGTCTCAATTGGACTGACTGCATACTTTCTATACAAAATTATCCAATTTGTTTTAGAGTTGTAGCGGTTGCTGCTTTGTTAGTTTATAAAGTATAAAATCTGGTTTTTGAATATTTTTTAATTTTTATGTGCCACATGCTATAGAAGCCCTGTTAATTAAAAGAAAGATTTAGCATGTTTCAGCACAGCGCCTTACTTAATATAAAATTGTGCTTTTAGCAATTAATAATATTATTATTAAATGTCGTGTATTTTTAAATTCAGCTACACTATTACCGATTCCCACTGAAGGAGAACCTCATGATTGCGATTATGTTATTTTTCAAAGTACTATACCATGCCCTGATCTTCAGGACATTTTTTTTATTAAAAATTAATTTAAATTATATTTTTTATATTGATGGTTCTTACTTTGTTAATGAGGCAGGAATGCGCAAAGTGGGGTATGCTGTCTGTACGCCATGTGAGGTTTGGGAAGCTCGTTCTTTACCTGATGTATTTTCCGTTCAGCTGGCTGAATTGATTGCTCTTACTTGTGCTTGCTGTTTAAGTACAAACTGTTCTGTTAATATTTATACTGATTTTTACTATGCATTTGAAGTGTGTTATGCTTCAGAACAAATTTAGAAGCAAAGGGGTTTCCTTACTTCTTCAGGACAGCCCATAGCACAGACTGTGAATAATTTATTGGTTTTTATTTTGTTACCCTTTTTTATTGTTGTTATTTTTTGTAAAGCTTATATTTCCGTTATGAATAAAGTCTCCTGTGGAAATGCATTTGCAGATCAAGCTGCAAAAGCTGCACTCAGGAACACCTTTCCCTCTCTGGAAACACGGGCGATCTGTGCTTTTTGGCCAACTCAATTTTTTGTCTCCCCTTTGAAAATGTATGACTCAGTTTCATCTTCAAAATTGGACACTTGAAAGACTTTTGAAGCAATTTTTTTTTTTGGCAATGTTTGGTGGTCAGGATGGCCACCCAATGGCCCCTAGGACTTTTTTACCTAAACTTGCCCGCTATGTCCACCAAGGTGGCCATGCGTGCAAAGGGGGGGTAGCTAATCAAGTTTTGCGCTTTTGATGTGCTCCAGGTATCCATACATTGGGGGATGCATTACCATTAGCTTTAATGCATCTAAGAACTATGTCAGTCAGGAAGACAAATTTTTCTCCCTATGAAGTTTTTTTTTGGAGAAACCATTCAAGCTGGGGGAAGCCTGATACCTGCACGTGCCAGTTTTTTGGGGGGAAATGAGGAGTTGGTTGCTTATGTGATAAAATTACAAAAGACACTTACTGCTATTTTTAAGTTTTCCAGAGACGCTTAGAAACTTTCTTTAGACATGGCTGTGCCTGACATCCAGCCAGGAGATTGGATGTTGCAAAAGAAGTTTTCACGGAAAAATTGCCTAAAACTAAGGAGGGGACGGTCCTTACCAGGTGCTGTTAATTACGTACACTGCGGCAAAATTACAGGGAAAGGACGCCTGGTACCACTGCACCCATCTAAAGAAAATACAGCCACCTGACATTAATTTTTAAAAGGAGCAGATTTTCAAGTGTGATGAGGGAGCACCGCTGGACCGGGGTCCCAAAAGCAGACGAGGAGAGGTGAAGAGCCACGAGCAATCCCCTTGAGGTTGCTCAAAAGCAGACGAGGAGAGGTGAAGAGCCACGGGCAATCCCCTTGTGGTTGCTCTGAAGAAGACGGTCGACGGAGTCAAGAGTGCACCAGGAAAGAAGAGCTAATGGACTTTATTATTTTTATAATAATTTTAATTATTTTGTTAATTATTTTGTTGTGTGTTTGTTATATTGAAAAAATGCATTGTTTTGGAAATAGTAAAGAAAATAAATTTGTTATTCCTAATGATATTTATAATTAGTTTAAATAGGGGCAATGCAGATTTTGGAGCCAATTCCTTTTATATACTGATAAGGAATTTAATTACATCCTAGGAGGTTAAGTATTGTTGGGTGTGCTCTTTTATGGCAACCCATCATCGGGAAGGAATACCCTTAATACCAGTTCCTGTACCAGTTAATAAATGGGAACAGTAAGAGGGAAAAAATATTGGTTAGGAATAAGGGCTGATCCCAGAGACTTAATTCTCCCAAGAAGAAAACCGGCAGCACCAATATGTATGCAGTGGACACAACCTGTATCAGTAACTGAATCAAACAAACCCTGGTTAAATGTTGCTTGTGAAGTAAGGAATGTAGGTAAATATTAAAAATGCAAATACATTGTCCATCTGCCTATGGTAAAAGGGAAAAATTAAGTAAAATTATAATATAAAAATGGAAATCAAATACCACTCAACTAAATGAAAAAACAGTTTATAATTGTATGTTAAATGCCACTCGAGGAATTAAGTGCAACAAGACCCAAAATTGATGGCTGAAGCTTAAAAATATAAATTTATATTAAAATAACCGGTTAAAAGAGGCTTGGATAATTCAAAATATTATTACTTTTAATTAATATGTAAATAGATTTTGGGCTACATGGGCTAATATAATGCTACAGGTGCTATACCAAGCCCATTCCAATTGTTGCAAAAGTGTTACTCCTATAGAGGAAGGTGAATGGTGAGCATGTAAAAGATGGGCAGGAAAAAAACTTTACCACCAAGGTGGAGGGGAAGATGTACCCTGGCATATCTCTGGCCTGAAGGTGTGCACCTGGTTCCTCTGCGTAAGGTTGTGTATAACCACCGGCCTAAGAGAAGTTTTAAGCCCACCCCGGATGCTCATCATTACAACCCATTAACAGAACACTCTTCAGCGTTCTGGAAAGGATAGAAAATGCTTTGGCCCGGGCAAGGAATGGGTGATTTGGAGTATGCACTAATAATTTTTTAGCTGAATTTAAAATATTTCCCAATGAAATTGGAAATGCTATTTTAAATTTACAGGTTGAAATTAAATTAATGGCATAAATGAATATTTAAAATAGGTTAGCCCTAGACCAATTATTGGCCCAACAAGAAGGAGTTTGTGTAATGTTGAATTAAATCTGTTGTTTTTATATAAATAAATCAGGTCATATTAAAATGGATGTGCACAAAATTTGGAATGTCAGCAGACTTTTTCATGAATTTGCTAATCCTTCAATGCCACCGTCTGGCATTGACATTTCATGGTCTTTCATTTGGAATGCACTAATTTCTTGGTTACCAAATTTATTCTGGCTTAAAAAATTTGTAGGCATAGCTGTGTTTATGATAATATTAATGTTAATGTTTTGTTGTGTGCAATGTTATTTATTATTTTAATAAGTAAGGTTTAAGCCCCCCTAGGAGCCAATGGTACAAAGATTAATATGGTATTGGTATATTGGAAAAAATAATAATAAAATATGTCATAGTGGTGTTCCTAATAGGAGATCTAATAGGAACAAAGGGAGGACTGTGGAGGAAAATTAAAATGGAGTCTCTCTGCCCTAGATGGGGGAAAAGATGGATTCTCTTTCCTTACTGATTTTTAGTCTGTGGGTATAGCAGTCAAGGTCTAAGATAGAAAGTGCTTTGCTAGCAGATGTTTAGACTTAGAATCTATTGCCATAACAAGATAGTTATGAGAGCTGGGCGCCAGTAGGTACAGAATGTGAAGGAAGACCTTGTAGTTCAGATAGAGGGGGGCGAAAAGTGTTGGGCCAAGTATTTTTAGATAAAGAGCCCTTTGCCTTACTTTTTGTCTTAGCCTTTGTCTTTGCCATGAAACTGTGACGTATAAGACCTGTTTGTGTAAGGTTATATAAGCTTTAAGAAACATATGCTTAGGGTCGCTCCGACCACCGAGCTACCTCCTTACGTAAGGATAATAAACTTTGACTTTGCTAAACTGTTGTCTGGCTAATTTGGACCATCCGCTGGGCAACGGACGTGTAAGTTAGGACCCCTGAGTTTGTATTCCTTGACATCACGCAGGTGGAGGGATCTGAGTTGGAATCCTCCCTCCCCAAATCCTGTTCTTTTCTGCCCCAAGGAGGTGAGACCCCCCACTTGTCGAGTCCAGATGGGCATGGGGAATCTCCCAATGGGACTCCTGCCCCCATCCAGCTACAGCCATAACGAGCATGGAACAGACCGAGGCGCTGTCAACCCGCCAGCTTGCAGCAGCATGTAGCACCAGCAGTTACGTCCCCCAGGCTGACACGAGGGGTTAGATCAGTTATACAGATGGTCCCTTCTTTGGATGCAGCTGGGGACCCCAGCCCCCCAACCAAGAGGGGCCTGAAGGGTAAGATCCCAGCCCCCTGCTGTAACTATAGTGTGGGAACAAACACAAAGAGCCTTGCCCTCAGTAACAACTGGAGAACTGCCTGAGCGGGCAGTTCCCACATTTGTTAAGCGCCCCAGTCCCCACTGCAACACATCCTGTATGGATGACCAAGAGCTGTATAGCCAAGCCACATCTCCCTTTATTTATCATAAAAGGTTACAACTTAGATTATTAACCAATGTATATACCAACGATTCAAAATAAACCCGATTGTCCTTTCACCCATTTACACGCGCTCGACTCCTGATCTGGGCCATTTAAATAGTTATCGAAAGGTCAGCTCTTTGAGGGGAGGGCGGGGAGGGGCAGGGTCTTTCAGGCTGTGTTCTCACTTCTCTGGAGACGCGCTTGCTGACCGGGCACCAAATGCTGACGATAAATCTCTGGAGAAGCCCTTGTGGAGTCTCCACTAGGGAGGATCTGGGGGTTTCCTCTTGTCCTAACCCTGTGGTTGCAGTGACACTCAAGCAGCAGTTTCGAGCAGTTGGGTTTATTAGTCAACTGGCTCACCGCATAGGATGGCCTTAGGTTAGCACAGCAAGATGAAGGTCAAAAACCTCATCCCTTCTGGTCAGCCCAGAGCCCCAGCCATGCTGCAGGGAAACTCCATGGCTCGAGTGATCTTGTGGGCCTGGTCTACGGCACAGAGTTAGTGCGATGTAAGGCAGCGTACGTCGATTTAGCTCTGGCGATGTCTACATCAACGTACTGACTCCAGCTCTGCCAGCGGCGCAGTGCTTCGGTCCCTGTAGTTAGGGCGATGCTAGGGGCTGACAGCTGGAGTCCTGCCATGAGGACTGACAGCTGTGGCATGCGCAAGTGGAAAAGGCCACGCTAGCACCACTGGGGCCTACGTACAGCTGGTCAGATTGCCGTTTAAACACCGAACCAGACCAGAAGCCCTTAGGCCAAGACTACACTAGGGGGCTTACAGCCAGTTGAGCGGTGCCGCTGTAAGATGACTCGTGTAGCCATTTCCTGTCAGCATCATAAAGCCACCTCCACGCGCGGGGGGCGTTAGGGCAGCGGGTGAAAGCCTCCTGCCACACCAGCGCTTTTGTTGGTGTAATTTACGGCGCTCAAGGGGGTATTTTTTCACACCCGAGTGACATAGGTTATACTGCCACAGCGGAGGCGTGGCCTAAGTCGGATTATTAGGTTCCAAACTGCATCCCTGCCCATCCTGGCTAATACCTAATAATAGCTAATAACTTTCACAAGTCTCCTTCCTGGTTTTGCACTCCCCCCACTCACTCACCGTGCTGGAAGGTCTCTTGTCTTTCCTTTCCTTTCACTTTTCCTCTCTCCCCTTCCCTCTCAGGACAAAAACAAAGAGCTGCTTCTGACCAGGAAGTTTCCATGTTTATTGCGCTCCCTGTTGCAATGCATCCTGGTCCTCCCTGATGACTGCAGAGGCCCAGATGCTCTAGAACCACTCCACGCTAACCACCAGACACCACTCCCCTTCCAGAACTGGGGATAGAGCCAAGGATTCCTAGCTCACAGCCCCTTGCGTAAACCACTAGCCACATCAGAGTGAGGGCCTAGATCCCAGTCTGCTCTTCCCCTCGGGGCACCTACACTGGGGCAGCCTCGCTATCCAGATGAGGGAGGGGAGACAGGGGATGTATTGTTGGATCCAGAAAGTGATGGGCATTCAGGGAAACATTAGAGGCCCACTCCCGGTGGCAGGAATTGCAGGGCAGCAGATGCTTTCATGGGGGTGAGATTCAGCCTGGGTGGAGGCACAGCACAAGCGGGTTATAAGAGGGGCCCCGCCTGGCGGCCAGGGTGGGGGTGGATTTCAGCCTGCCTGGGGGACTGGCTGCACAGCGGTAGCTCTTTCGCAGATCCACCTGTAAGAGAAACTACAGGGTCCGTCATTCCACAGGCCATCCTCGAGCAGGTGAGCACAGTTCTCGGCATTGCCGTGGAGCTGGAACAGGTTGTTGGGCTCCCCTGCGCCCCAAAACCTGGATGGAATGAGAGAGAAGAGCCTTCAAAGCCCTGGTCCAGATGAGATAGACCCCTCCATGTGCCCCCTAGTAAGCCCCTCCGTGTGCCCCCTGTTGTACCAGCTCTTCTCCAGCCTCTTTATGCCTGGCTCTATCCTGTGCAAGGGGATGGGGTGGAGATGAAGGTGTCTCTAAGACTCCTTGATGCTGTCTGAGGCTCCGGTGGGATATGCTTGCTCTATATAAATATATCAGGGGGAT
>VOCS01022166.1:0-21077 GCA_007922155.1 Mesoclemmys tuberculata
GCACTGGTGTTGATTGTACTGTCAGTAGGGGGCAGTGTGGGACGGCTTCTGAAAGCCAGTAACCGTCGACATAAGTATCTCACTGTCTACACGGAGCGTGTGCCTATATTGCTGGTGGCTCTGTCGGCACTGCCAGATCAATGCTGCTACACTATGTAGCTTGCGTATCTCCTGCCAACTGTGGGTGGCAGCGTAGGCCAGGCCTGACACTGCATCACGCTACACCTCTTTAGGGGGTGGAGTTATTAAATTGGCGTGGCGGGGCAGTTACATCAGCAAGAGTGAAACTTTAGTGTAGACACTTCCCTAGCTTGGTTGACTTAAGCAGCCTTGCATCAAACTAGCTCCATAGTGTAGACCAGGCCTCACCTGACTGTCTAATGGGGAAGCAGACCCATTCCTCTCTTCCCCCCAAAATGCAGCTGAAATAATAAAAAAAAATAGAGCGGAAAAGAACAGAAAATACATCCACTATTTTAAAATGTCTTTATTTACAAATTTATTTACAATTTCTTTATTTATAAAATCTCTTTATTTAGTGTGAGACTAAAAAGGAGGTAAGAGTGATCTTTTAGAACAGAATAAAAATGTCCTAAGTTTGTGAGAAGACATTTGGGTGCATCCAAGTGGAATAATTTATCCTTTTCTCAGGGACGCACTCTGAGCTGGGCTCCTGCGCCCCCAACCAGGAAGAAGGGATGAATTTTCTCCCCCGTGAAAGAGACCAAGGTGAAAGAGGAGAATGGGTGTTTGTTATCAGCATCAAAAAATTCCACCAGCCCTGCTTCATAGTCCAGAGAAACCCGAATCTTCTCAGGTTTCCTACTTAGGGACAGCTCTGTCATAGAGCAAGTGAGAGCCCACAACTTACCCCACCACTGGCGCTCGATAGCCCAGATTCCCTCCTCAGGCTTAAGGTCCAATACTCCTTCCTTCTTCTTCACAGACTCTCTGGCAACTCCCACAGCCCAGCCTCCTTTGCTCCCAACTTCCACCCACCAAGAATGTCTCCCAGAGGTGAACCTCTCACAGCCCAGCACACAGGGAGAATAACGAAATGCCCCATGTCCAGCAGGCAGCTCCTCGTCTGTCTCTTTCAGTCTCACACTTTTCCGATCTGCAGAGATGTTGAGGTGGGGATTTGCTGCATCCGGATCCAGAGTTACAGGGACTAGGGAAGAGAAAGAATCAGAGCGTTAGGGGCAGAGCTCAGCCCTGGGGGAGGGTTTGATCATGTCATTGTTTCAGGCTCCACCTGGGGCAGATTCTGTCAATTTATTTCCTTCCTCTTCATTACGTAGGAGGGGGAGGAAGGAAAGCTTGGGTGATTAACTTATTTTTAATCAGTATTTTAAAATGATCCTCAGACGTTATCAAAATATTTATAGAAACTTTTCAGTCACCAAAAACGAAGTTTTGGATAAATACATTTTAAAAAATAAATGGACTATTTTAAAATAAAAAGAACTATGAAAAATATTCCTCATAAAATCATAAAAAAGATAAATGTTAAACACTTCAAAACAAAAGCATTTGAAAAATTGCAAACTATGTTCAGCTATGTGGTCTGAAGGGTCTCCAGGGGCTAGGGGGTTGCAGTGAGAGCCAGAGAGAGGAGTGAGTGTTACAAGAAGAAAGCCACAGACACATCTGTCAAAGTGAACCTGAGAGGAAGGGTGAAAGAGAGGAAGCAGGGGAAGCAATCCACGAAAGGACACTCTGCGTTTACAATGCCTCATTTTTAGGCACCTAGAAAATCACTGTGGAAATAATGGGAACCCCAAATCCTAAGTGAGGTGCTTAGGCTTTGTATATGAATGGGGAGAGAGAGACACCTAAAGCTACGTCTACACCGCATACCACTGGCGGTAGGGTGCAGCTACAAGCCACACTGAAAAACAGGCTGTATCAACACTGCGATGTATAGCTACACACTTCAGTGAAAGGCTCTGGCAGGTTGGAGGCAATGGGGAAAGACTCTGGCAGTGGAGAGCTCTTGGAGATTTTTCCCAAGGCCTCCCCCCTACCAGAGCCTTTCCCCCTGCTGGAGTTGTTCCCTGTGGCGGGGAAAGGCTCTGGCAGCTCCCCACAAAGGGGAGTCTCCCTCTTAGTCTCCAGGAATTAAAGATTAATCTTTAATTAAAGATTATGTCACGTGATGAAACCTCCAGGAATACATCCCACCAGATTGTCAACCCTACTCTGAAAACATCTGCTCGGCATGCAGTGGCAGCCCAAAAACAAACAGAATGTTAGGAACCATTAGGGGAGATAGGATTTGGACATTGATAAAATATAGACATTTATTACCTGCTCCCGTAAGGCATTCTGTCCACCCTGCAAACAACAAGAAGAAATGAGAACTCACTTGAATTAACACTGTAATAGGAGACATCAATATTATACAGTATGAAATGTGGGGAGTGGAAAGGGGCAAATACTTATAAGTACATCTGGTAAAAAAAATGGTGTGAAAACTTTTCCCACAAAAAATATTTAATTGAAATGGTAATTTTTGGAGGTAAAATAATTATTCCCATGAGGGAAAACAATCTCTTTTTCTCGGGGAGGAAAAGTGTCAAAATAAAAAAACTCAAAACATTTAAATAAACATTTAGAAATGAGACAATTTGTTTCTTTCAACTTAAAATATCATTTTTTCATTTACTTTTTCCATTTCAGAAACAAACAAAACAATGTTTTGTGCTGAAATGTCAATTTTCATGTTGTTTTGAACAAAAATGTTGAAATTTCCTCTTTCAATATTTTTGTATCAAAACTATTCGAACTTTTTGGTTCTAAATTTATTTATTTAGTTATTGGACTTTTTGTTTGGAAGCTAATTTTCAAAGGGCAAAATGTCCAGCACATCTTCCAAACATCGCTAGTTAGAAATTCTAGTAAAAATACCATGAATTAATTTCAGAAATAGATATAAAGAGCATGAGCAGTTCTCTTTCAAAGGCTACACAATTAATAAGGAGTTTACAGAAATGTACAGTATTTATTTCTATATTATCACTTGACCTGGCGATACACTAAAGTTAACTTAACAAACAAACAAAAAAACCCTTTTATTAAAGGTCTAATGTTTCTCTCACTGTTCATGGCAAATCCTCGATTGTATTCTATGGACCTGATTCTAAATCTCACAAGAGAGAAGGGAAAGACCCCACTGAGTTTACTGAGCTCTGCATCCAACCCAGTTGGAGCAGGTCTGAACCCATTATCGCTATTTTTAAAGATTTGAAATAACAACAAGAAATAAAGTTACTAATATTAATATTTTGATAACATGATTTATGCATTTATTGTATCTTTGATTCTTAGAAATAGAACTTTCCATCTGCAGCACCTCGTGTCCTTACTAGAAAGTAAAGTTTTGGCATATGCAAAGTTTTCACATGTGCTTAACTCCCATTGCCTTCAAGAGGACAAAAGCACTTACCTAAAGCTAAGCATGAGCATAAATGCTGCGCGAAATAGGGAGGACTTAAATACTTGCATAAATGCTTTCCTGAATCTGGGCCTTAGATTTTCCTTTTATTTTATGTTAAATCTCATGCCTTTATTATATTAGATTGCCAGTACCAAAATTAGGGCTGAAGAGTCGTTTTTATTCAACCTCCCTGGTTTTAGTCATCTATAACTTTTTTTTAATTTTGACCTGAAATTCCACATATTTAATATTAACCCACCTCACAAGACGTTTTAAAAATTACAGTAAAAGCCATTCTGAGGGTACAGCTGCACGCAAATGATTTTCCTTGTGAAAGGAGAGGAAATAACACTTACTGTGTTCTTCAGCCTTCTCTAAAAAATAAGCAGAAATAAAGACACATTATTATCATTACTACATTTCTTTTCCCCATAGAGCCACAGTGAAAGGACTATGTCCTTTACAGTCAAAATTTATCCGTGGCTCTTCAGACTACTTGCACCTCCCTTTTGAGATGAAATTCCACATATTTAATATCAACCCACTGCACAACACGTTTTAAAAATGACAGAAAAACCATTTGTAGCGCTGGCTGGATGGGGCGGACATTTATTATATAGTTTAACATCAATGTCAAAATCATACTAATTCATAGGAGATATGCCCTGTCAGGTACTGTTAGAAAGGCTCGAATGTGCTAAATAAGATGATGATGTTTATGTTCATGTGTTATGTGTGTAATTGAAGTTGTGGATACGGTTGATATATCTGTATTTTAAATTGTGCTGTGTCTGAGCGACACCTCAGACAGGATGGCTGCAGCTCTAGCCTGCTTAATGGCGCATTAAGAAATTCACAGGTACAAGGGGCCCAGGGGGAGAAGCCAGGGATATCCCTGATGAGTCACCAGGACTTGCTCATGTGACTCTGGACTCCATTTTGGGTCCTGTAAAATTCCACAAGCAACATGGAAAAAAGCCAGAGGACATAAAAGGGAGATGCCCGGGATCCACTGTGGTCTTTTCAGTCTTTCAGTCTCCACCTACCTACCTCTGGATCAACTCATCTACAACTGAACTGAAGCTGTGAAACAAAGGACTGAGACCCATCCAGGTACTGGATGTACACCAGAGGGACTACACAAACCTGCAAACTCCACAATTCTACTAGAAACCTGATATATGTGGACTTTCAAATTATTTGTATGTATCTGATTGCTTTAACTCTTTAACATTTCCCTCATAGTTTGTTTCTTTCTTTTTATAATAAACCTTTAGTTTTAGTTACTAAAGGATTGGCTGGCGGCGTGGTATTTTGGGTAAGATCTAAACTTATATCTCTCTGGTACTGTGGCTGACCATTTGGGGTCAGGCCGAATTGTTTTAAACAACTGGTCTCTTTACTGGGCCTAGTGGCTGATTTGGAGCTGGAGACTAAAATGCAGTAAAGGAGGCTGTGTGTATTTGTATTTTGGCTTCTTGATAACCAGTGTGGGGGAATCAGAAGCACTGTTTGTGGCTGGTTGGGAAGTCTGACTTCAGGGTCACCCACCAGTGCTGGAAGAATCTGCTCTCCTTTTACAGCCTGCCCTGACCTTGGCATTTTCAGGTGGCTGCCCTAGGCATAGAAGGGTCACATCATTCTAAGGATACATCAGTACGCAAATGATTTTACTTGTGAAAGGAGAGGAAATAACACTTCTTTTCCCCATGGATCCCCAGTGAAAGGACCATGTCCTTTATGGTCAAAATTTACCCGTGGTTCTTCAGACTTGCACCTCCCAGAGGGACTGCACTGGCAAAGTAACCAAACAATGCATCTGTGTATCCACTATGTGTAAGACCAAGTGACTCTGCTCCCAACACAAACAGGCATGTGCAAAAGATGGGGTAGACCCAGGATGGGGGCCCAGATCTCTTGGCTTCAGGAACCACAAAACTGGTGCCTAGTGAAACTGTTCATTGCTTGGGTGCCTTGTTTGGGGTCCTGAGTTTATAATATGCCCAACATGACACGTCCTCTGGCTGATTTTTCAGAAGAGCACAGCCTCTACGGTGACCTTTGACTTCAGCTGGAATTGGGGTTCCTCAGATCTTCAAATCAGGCTCCAGGAGTCTCAGAGTTAAGTGGAGTGATTGGTGACGAGGTCTGAGCACCTAGGTCAGCCTAGCCCAAGTCTGTGGCCACACTGCTAACACACACTCGGAAAGTTACTGTGTCCTCACTACTGTCACACTCACCTGGGTGCAACACTGGGACTTCTGGGGATGTATCCCACGATTCTTTGGGCTACACTAAGCTGAGCCACTCTACTATTCTTTTCCAGGGATTTTTGGGAGAACCTGTCTGTCCTTCTGGGCACACAGGGGAATTATGGGAAGGAATTGGAGGACTGGAGGATTTGGCCTGAGTCCTCACTGTAATACCAGCCTGAATGAAAGCAGAGCTATTGCTCTAACTCACACCCTTAGCTGTGTCAGCTAGCCTAGGCAGAAATGACCACTAAATACAGGCCAGAGGATTGGGTGCATGAATGGAAGATGAGATTAGGAGCACCAGTAAGAAACAAGACTACTTTTGCAGTCAACAGTTACCCTCTCGATTAATCACACAAAAACAGAGGCATTCAAATCAGTGATGGCTTGTGACAATTTGGGACTTACTCATGTTGCATATTGTTGCTATGTAATTCTTGTGGCTTGCTATGCAGCTATCATGGCTGTAGCTATCTGCTCAATGCTGTATGTGTCTGTGCTTTATTATCATAGATAAGAAACTAGGCTGCTGCTTTGTTAAAGGAATGTACAGGGAAGTAGAGGGCAGCCAACCCCCCCCCGAAGAAGCAGAGCAGACATCACTCTGCATAAACAGAGAAGTGGGCAGGCTGCCAGCGCCCTTGGGGCGTCAAGTAATTGGTAACACTCGGAATATGATATGGCTGCTCCTAAATGGTGTAAGATAATATATGCATGATGTAATCTGCTTGGCAACACGCCCGTAATAAAAGCCCCCCGCGTGCTAAACGCGGGGTTGATTCACCTCAAAAAGTTGTCGGTCTCGTCACTTCAGGATTCGGACTCCGTGAATGACCCCACTGTGGTAAAACAATTACCACAGCATATTTCATTTTATACAATTGTATTTTGGTTCTGCACCCTAGATCTCAGCTGGAAAGTCCAACAAAACTAATTTTTAAAGTTCTACTTTGTTTTGTTCTTAAGAAATTATAAAAAACAAAAGCAAAACCAAACAGAGCTCTGATGAACAGTCCCATATTTAGGGTCCTGTGAATTGGGAACCCTTTGTTCAATCACTTCAAATTCTACAAGAAGAACAATATCATCCTCACCTCTAGACCTCTAATTTTTTTATTCTGATATTACTGTTTTGCAATTTTAGAGAGGGGAACAAAATCTGACTAGAAATAATTTGAAAATTAAGCAACAGCCTTAACTATAGAGTCATTGCCATCACTCCATAAACATCAAAACATCTTCATTTATTAAGAGAAGGTCTTTTTATAGTGTATTTTCTTAGTTAACGTATTACCTTTTGTTTTAAAGTGATAAATTATGAAGACAATTAAAAAAACCAGAATAACCACGATCGTGCACAGAACTGGTATCCAAGGAGAGCCCTTTGGGAAAATGGGTTCTGGAAAAAAAAATTGAACTTACATTACTTTGGGAGCAAGGACAAACATAAAATGGTTTTTAAGCACAATAATGCTTGCTGTTAGATTTCAGCATCTACGGCTGAGCAAGCTATTCCAAAATCCAAGGGTAACTTCCTAGCCATTTAGCTATGCCAGAAGTCACAGGCCTACTATATTTATGCTAACTTCCTTAAGATAATGACTTACAGGTTACAAACCTGTTGGTTCCTTGTGTTACAGCTGAATGTAATGAAGGATAGCCAGCCCTATGGGCTAGACTAGTCTACCAAAAAGCATATGACTGAGTCCCACACTTGTGGATCACTGAGACACTGAAAACGTATAAAGTTCATCTCAAGATCATTTTCTTTCTGCAGCAATGAATGGTGAAGTGGAACACTCGACCCTGCCAGGAAGGGATTCTCACTGATGAGGTCCCAAATCAAATGGGGGCTCTTTCAAAAGGATTCCATATCATCAGGGCTGTTTGTGGTTGCCAACGTGGATGTCTCATGAGACAAATTGCACTGTTCATATCAGGAAAGAACAACCACCAGTTAACCATCTGCTATAGATGGATTATCTGAAAGTACATGGCCAGTCACAAAGGGAGATACAGACACTGATGACTTGTTTAGCGAAGACCAAAAGCTATGGCTTGGATGAGCTAAATGTGAGTGCTTTGGCATCGGCAAAGGAGGGGGAAACTGGTACAGTCAGATGACAGACAAGTCAACAAAGGCACTATCCAGTGTATCCCTACAAAGACCTCAGAGCGAGGGAACTGTCAGAGGTAAAATGTAAGGAAGTCAAAGATGATGGTAAGGAAACAACATTGCACACAAATAAAAACAACTCTAAAATGAATGAATGAAGAATTTGATCTGAGCCATCAATGTGAGCGTGATGCCAGCAGTACGGTACACTGCTGGAGTGATCAACTGGAAGCAAGTGGAGAAGAAAAAGCTGGCATTCAAACAAGAAAGCTCCTGATGATGCGGAGAGTAATGAATGTCAATCAAGACACGGACAGGATGAAATGTACATCCAATGACGTGATGGAGGGAAAGCCTTTGTGTGTGTGGAGGAAGCGATGGACAATGAAGGATACAACATTAAAATACAGGAGGAGTCAGCTAGAGTAAAAACTCATCTGGTCACAATAATGGGTAATGGCTGAATGTGTATCCAGCCCAAGAAAGCTTAAGAGTAAGGAGAAAGCAAATCACCAAAGAAAGACTTAAAAGATTTACCCAGAAAGCAATGCAAGGACAGTGGTAGAGAGAGAGCAATCACTTAAGTGACAGCAGATTAACAAATTAGTGGCTTATCTGAATGGTTATCTCAAAAGAGAGAGAGCCCTGTTATGCATGCCCAAGAGCAGTCATTAAGGCTTAATTACATTTGAAACTTAATTGACTAAACAGAACTGCTCCCCGAAGCAGCAGAACGTGTCCTGAAAAGGGAGCACGTGTTGCGTGCCTGTGGGATCCTGGCTGGGAGAGAATATATGAACAAACAAAAAGTTGCCAAGCATCTGCATTGGAGTCTCTCTGGCTGGGGCCCAAGCATCATTTTTTCAGGCCCCGTACAAACTTGTACACATTCCCTCCCACACACATACCTATGGGGGGGTGGCAGCCTGGGATGGGCCCCCCAGGGCCTCTGGGCCCCAGTAGAGTGTACCCTTTCTCCCCCCATGTGGGAGCCCTGTGGCAAATCTGGATTCAAAGAACCACGTGGTATCATAATTAGGGCCCTACCATATTCACGGCCAAGAAAGATGCATCATGGACCATGAAATCGGGTCTCCCTGTGAAAGCTGGTCTTTTGTGTACTTTTCCCCTATATTATACTATAGTAAAAAGTATAGTATAGGGTAAAAGTATGTAAAGTACACAGTATTTCTCAAATTGGGGGCCCTGATCCAAAAGGGAATGTGATATTTTACATTTGCATATTCATGTAAGGAACTGATTGTACTGTGAGGCTGTTTGAATATTAATGTACCAATCAGTCTCTACTCATTTGCATACATCTTAATGCTTAGTGGGTGTTTTTAAGGTACCTTTCATTCCCATAGACACATTTTAACTTTTAACCAGTTGTGGGGGTGTGCTGATGGTCACACTGCGGCTTGGATGGAAACTGACCTGCTATATAAATTGCTGATTCCTTTTCTTGTCTGAGGAACGTGCTCCTAACGTAACAGAAGATATTCTGGTTTGAGCTTTCTGTTATTATTATAGAAGTTTGCATTTCAAACAGGCCGTTGTCCCGTTGGGATTTTGTTTCAGACAGCGATGGTAAATGTTGTCCAACGAGATCTCTCCAGAAAACCTGGGGTTTTGGGTACCACCCAGCTGATCGGCACACCACTCGGATCCCTCCATCCTGATAACCCTCAACAGAGATGATAGGAGTATCACCTATAGCTGGAGGAAAGTGGGATAAAGCTGTTTTAGTTTTATATTGTGCAGTGTTGTTTTAGCCATGTCACTCCCAGGATCAGCTTCTGTTGGTGAGAGAGAGAAGCTTTCAGCTACACAGATCTTCTCTTCAGGTCTAAGAAACCAACAAAGAGAGCCACAGCTAAATAAATGATGGAATCTTCTAAGTTAATTTTCCAGCCCTGAAGATCAGCTCTTTGTAAGCTCGAAAGCTGGTCTCTCTCTCAGCAGAAATTAGCCCAGGAAGAGATATTACCTCACTGACCTTGTCCTTTAATGTTATGTTCTAATTTATATCAATATGCAGCACAAGGACTGTATATTAAAATCTTCAGCACAACAAATGCATGGAAATGCCCAACAGGAGCAGAACTGAAAGCCATCAAAGTAATGTGGGAAGAAGCTAAGACTGAAGCAAGAAACCCACAAAGATGCTAGGCAGCAGTAAAGGCCCTATGTCCATATGGCATGAAGAACATAAGTCAAAAATTCACCTATCTGGCTTATTGATTTCTGTGGGCTTTGGGTCAGGCCCTCAGTGTGTATGTAAAAGCAGTGGACTTGACTGTGATAGGAGATATTTTGACTGACAGTTGCTCCACTACTTTGCTTTTTACGTTCGCCCGCACATAACCTTTCCACTAAATGGTTATTTGACTGTCTCTCTGCCTTCTCGGTTCCTGACAACAGTAGGGACACCGAGAGAAAACTGGGTCTGGCTGAATAAGCAAAAGGCTGAAACAGTGCTGATTGATCAGGAGAAGTTTTTGGAGGAACTGGGCCTTGGGGTTCGCAGATCCTCCTGGCTTCTTTGTTCTCCCTGGCTTCTTAGGTTATAGTAACTATCTCATGGATTAGCAGGAGAATGCACCTCTACATCTCTCAGACAAACCGAAGAAAGAATAGGAAAAAAATACCTTACATTTAGAAAGACACATGCCAAAGGCTTCCAGTTTATTAGGTATGAGCCACAAATGAGAAAAAAGAACAATCAAATGCTATTGCTAAAGGAAACATGGAGCACAATCCACTGACCTGCTACCTTCAGTTCCAATAGGGCATCGGCATAAAAGGAAGTTGATTCAAAATGGCACGTGTATTGTCCCTCATCGGAGGGTCTGATATTACGTAATCTCAAACCAACACTTCCATTTCTGATGCCATCTTTCAGAAACTCTGTCCTTCCCACATATTCTGGCATCTGATCTTCAGTCTGATCCTTTCCTTCACGGTATAGATGCACAAGTGAAGAGAAATGTGACCGGAACCATCTCACTTCCATGTTCTCAGCACTCATTGGTGGGGAGAGATGACAGGGTAGCACAATGTCCTCACCCACAATGGCAGTGACAGGATGACCTGGTCCAGTGACTATGAAGTGGGCTGTGAAACATACAGTGACACAAAGAAGAGACATTTTCGAAAATTGAGAATTTGATCTTAATGAGATAGACAAAAGAATAAAAACCGGTAACATTTGATCAGAGCTGAACTCATACTATTATGAAGCACCTTGGCTTCTGTGTCAAGCTGAATTTTCCGTCCTTTCTGACATCTACATACGTAGTGATGTCAGCTTGGAAGTGGCAATGGCTTTTCTGGGCTTGATGCTATTTCATGCTCATTTTCTCAAGGGGTTTCCTAGTTTCCTCTCCCCCCAAATGACCTGTTCTTAAAAATCTCAACCGTTTTTATATAATGCCATTGCTGCCGAGACACAGCAAAATAGGAGGGATGATCCACTCAAAACTTATACTACTGGGTGTCAAGCTTTGAAACCAAACTATTAAAATGCTATTAGAGTTTGCCCAGAACTGACCTTTAGAGACATAGTACAAGAAGATACAATAGTAGTGAGGGTTATTCATTACAAGTAGAGTACAGCTTTTATATGCAAGTATATTGTTGGTAGTTATTTGATGCTGTTTACACACATCATTGTAGATAAGCTGCTTTCCTGTCTATCACTGTTCTATTGATTAAAGAGTTCAAAAGGAACATATGAACATTTAGATGGAACTTGAATGTAACAATTCTATTGTTTTTATTTCTCTTTGAAAATAAGTAGTAAATATCTGTGAATGGTTGTAAATGGCCAACTACCTTGTGCTACTGTAACTAGTTACCAATCTGCACAGGACATAGATGATACTTCAAAGCCACAAGAAGTCACCTATCAATTATTCAAGGAGGTACCTGCTGTCAAGAAGATATCGGTCAGCCTGAACGGATCTATAAAAGACTCTAGGGGACTGATCCTTTTTATCTCAAATCTGCCCAAGCTTGTCAGGGAAAGCATGGATCACAAGATTGGGATCCTAGCACCAGCCTGGAATCACCCTGCTAATTCTCCTGGGAGAATTTAAACAAACTCTGCACATAGACTATTTAGTCTTCATTTCTCTGGACTGGACGTCTAAGAACAAGCTCTAAACAAGGACTGACGACCACCAAGCTGTTTGGGTAATTTCAGAGACTTTGCAATGTAAGAACTTTGCAACTCAATTCTCATCTCTACTTTGAAACTGACCTAAGAGATTTATTTTCATCTGTGTATGTACACTCACCTTTTAGACACTACGGTTTCCTTTTTTAAAAAAAATAAATATTAGCTTAGTTAATAAGCACTGGCTTTAAGCGTGTATTTGGGTAAGATCTCAGCTGTCCATTGACCTGTTTGTAATGTGTCCCATCCTTTCGGATTGGTAGAACTTTTTTTACGTATGATGGATAAAGATTTTCAATAATCCCTATCATATTTAACTGGACTGTCTGGGTGCTAGCCAAAGGGCTGGATACTTTTAAAGAAACTGTGTTTTGTCTTCAGAATGGCCAGTGAGGTGATCCAAAGCTGTTTGTTGCTGTCTTGGTACATTTTGTGGAAGAAAAACCACCAGTCTTTAAGGCTTTGCCTGCCCCATTCTTTGCAGTTTGCCCTGTTTAAGCTGTCCCCTGGAGCCTAGAATCACACGACATTGCTATTTTGTGTGTCCAGAATAACTCAATACCAAATTGAGTACCAAATTGAATACCAAATTCTTCCCCAAATAACATTATAGAACTACCATACAATTTCACATACTGGCATCCCAGGTGTGAAGGGATGGGGACAGACAAAGTTGTGTGATGTTGTATGGGCATGCAGCAGCACCATAACTATTGGTTTCTTGGGGTTTTTTAAAGTGTGTGCTTTGGTTTTTTCGTGTCATACTGACTTTTTTCCAGGAAGATGCAGCCAGATCTCAATTGAGCAATTCCTTCCCCCCCCAAAATCTGAGTTTGGGGTTCTAAAGTCCCAAGAAAGTCCTTATAGAAAGAAGGATCCATTGTTGCTTTCTAGTGACTTTTCCTCCACCTTACAGTATTTTTGCACAAGAATTCTTCCAGGCTTTCATCAAGTGATAGAATTAAATAGCCTACAGTGATGTTGTTCTTCTGATACTTAATAATTTTGTTCACATGTGCATCTTAAGAGCTAAACAGTGGAATAGGAAATGAATAATATATGTCACAACAACAAAAAATGAAGAACACGGAATGAGTGATATTGTCTACCTGGCTCCAAGTTGTGAATAGGCAAAATAATGAAGCAAATGATGAAACCAGCCAGGGAGATGCTTGCTGAGGAGCCATGGAAGCAAGGAGATAATTTCATTTTCAACGTAACTTGGTGAAGACAAAATGAAAGAAAAATAAATAAATAAGGGACCATAATAAGGATTATGTTACAACTAAACACGTTTTGTACAGCACATCAACAGCTCAAGGGACTCTCAGATGTGGAGATCCTAAGTCAAATGCCTGATGTTTTTACAGCACTGTCATCCACTGCATATTCCCACAGCTGCTTGGCAAGGAACCTTATCTGTGCTACATACAATACAGTCAGGCACTAGGTAAGCTCTATTGCCCAGATCCACAAAGGTACTTGGGTGCATATATCCCAGTATTTGGTTTCGAGTCATTGAATGGGGGACAGGATTTGGTGCCCTAATAATTGGACTACAGAGTCACTCACTCTTTTTCTATGGCCCCCTGACTATTTATTTATCCAAAGCAGAACAGCTTCAGTAGCAGAGGTTGAGGGAGCCCCATGTCAGCCCACGTGAACTTATAGCCCAATGACTAGAGTAATCAGGTGGACGCCTCCTCTGGCCATTTTGTGTGGAACGAAGCAGGTGCCTAACGGATTCTTCATAAGACCTGATCTAGGACATACGCCACGTGACTCCGGAGAGGAGTTTGCAGTTCTCGATCTCAAGCAAAGATCAGCACCCTCCTGCAGCCGAGACTCAGGTACCTACCTCCATGAAAGGTGTCGCGCTTCGTATCCTTAGGGCAGATGTCTCCATTTTATAGGGACAGTCCCGATATCTGGAGCTTTTCTTATATAGGCACCTACTACCTCCCGCACCCTGTCCTGCTTTTTCACCCTTGCTAGCTGGTCACCCTATGTACACTCCGTTTTTGTGATCTCCCTCTGGCTCTCTCAGGCATTTCCCCACCTAGATTGCCGGCTTTTCCAGCTCACATTCTTTTACAGCCCAATCCTATTCCTATCTGGATCAAAACACCCGTTGAGTGCAACGGAAGCATGATGTGGAACACACAGTATGCCAGAATGAAGACACAAATTGTCTTGTGTTCATTTAAAATATAAAGGGTGAAAGCCTGACTCATGGAAGTCAACGGGAGTTTTTGTCTATTGACTTTCATGGGGCCATGATGGCATGCACAGGATCTTACGTGGCTTATCATGTCACTCAGAGGTTATGTATTACACTACACACACAAAAATCCAAAAAACAAAAAACAAAGCCCAACCATAGCAGCGAGTCTCAGAGCCTGGATCAACTATTTCAGGTTCTCCGGCTTGTGCTCTGGGGCTAAAAATAGCAGTGTAGATGTTCCCACTCAGGCTAAAGGTTGGGCTCTGAGGCCCTCCCCCACTTGCTGGGTTTCAGAGCCGGGGGTCCAGTCCAAGCAGGAGCGTCTATACAACTACTGTTAGCCCCTAGACTTCATGCCATTTTTTTCCAGTGTAGACATACCCTCAATGTCCATTCCTCACTGATTTGCCTTCACAGCAAGAGACGTTTATCAGTGACAATTCCTGGGATGTATTTATTTAAGTTTACTTGCAATTCAATGTCAATATATAAAATATATTTTAAAAAATAGCTGTCTCAATGCTAGGCAGATAATTACCAATACACACCAACAAGGGAAAAAAATCCCAGCCAGTCCCAGAACTGAAATTTTTATTCCTCAGCTCCCACCAAAACCCTGTAATCCACAATAAGATAATAAAAAATAAATGCACAGCTTTACTTATTCCCCTGAAAACTTTAACGCTGCTTGAGTACCTGACCAAATGCAAACTACCTCTCCTGAAGGAATTCTTTTTTGGGGGACAGGAGGGCAGAAAAAGGAGGGAGCGAAAAGAGGAGAAAAAGGTGGTATTGTGAGAATCAGGGTTCAGACAGCCCCAAGGGAGAACAGAGGCTCTGAAACCCAAAGAACAAGCAATCTTTTGTTCTGTTTGTACAGCACCTAACACTGTGGCGTACTTACTTTAACTGGGGTTCCCAGGTGCTACCACAATATAAATAAATAAGACTAGCAACAATTAATAAGTAACCAAAGCTCACCTACCTGATGGATCCTGGAAAGAAGCTTCCCAGTGTTCTCATGAACTCATCGGTTTTTGCCACTGCTCTTCAATCCTCAGCTCTTCTCTCATTGCAAGCAAATATTTCCATTTATGATCCTGCATAATTAAGTATTTCTATCTGCTTCTCCTCATGTCTTTCATTAAAAGGTTTGGTTTGATTTACACTGAACAGTCTCTCGATTGACAGAAGTGTCTCTCGATGCTTTGACCAACTCAGAAAATAAAAATGGAGAAGTAACAGGAACAATCAAGCAATTCAGCCCTTAAAGGAGCACACACAGTCCCACTGAAATGTGAGTTTCCATGGCTACAGCAGGCTATTTTCCAGGGATCTCACCTTCAGCTGATTATCCACCAGGCTATTTTCCAGGCATCCCTCTTTGGGTGACGGTAGCAGGTTTGAGGATCCTCTTTTTCTGTTCTTCAAAAAACTTACTTCTTTGTTTTTAAACTATTTTTTCACCTCATTCCCACAATGAAACCACCCTTATCAAACCCATAAAAGGTAATTGCTCATCTGGTGTTTACTGCAAAGTCCAACGATCAAAACCCAGCCTTATCTGCTTTCAGACAAGAGTCAATCTGTAACTGAAAGGAGAAATTATAAAATAACATGAGGAATTCTTGAGTTCTGGAGGATAATCGTTCTTAGAGCCATCATGGCAGAACACAACACAGATCTCTAGCAGAGTAGTATATACCACTATCTGTTACCTTCATCCAAAGAGGGACACCTGGAAAATAGCCTGGGCCCCATGAGGCACATCAGATTTCAAGGCAATCCCAGTATACAGGCAGATTTTAGAGCACTTCGAAATGTCATTTTTTAGACAGGGTGTCTCAATTTTACTACAGTGGAGCAGGAGCTGTCCTAGAGATTGCCAGCTGTCTGGCTGGCCTGAGATTTCACTATTGGGAGCTTGTCTGCACTGGGGGTATGATCCCACCCCACATGGGGGGTGCCAGGTGGGCAGAAATTGCACCCACAATCCAAAGCCACAGGTTCTCTGCAATACTCCAGACTGATGGTGCAAGTAGCTTTCCACGGGGCTCCCTGCAGCCCTTGCTCCCTCTGGCCAGTGCAACTGGGTTAGTTTCATTTTCCTCAACCCAGGAATAGGCCTCATTAGAGGCAGCAGCAGCAGCTAGGATTTCCTTCCCTGAAACTGCCAGAGCTACATTGTTAACCCAACCGCTGGGAAACCACTGGCAATCTCCCCGCTGTGGAGGCTTATATTAAAAGTGCAGTATTGGCAATCTTGAATTGGTTAAAAACTAACGTGCCAGCACTTCCCCCCCATCATGAAATTAGCCCCCAAACCATGAGATTAATTTTTAAAAAGTATGATGCGTTTGGGAGCATCTTGACATCTGAACTCCCCGTCACCCTCAGTGTGTGTGTGACAATTATCTGCCCCTCCACCCACGTTTGCCGAGCACAGAGATTTTTCCCCCATTGCATAAGCTCTCTCCCCCCTCATCTGCATGGCCCCCTGTCCAGCAATTGATCTGGCCTCAACCCTCAACTCAATCCTTTCCCTTGCTGCGATTCTGCCCCAAGATCTCCCTGACACCTCAGCGCTACCCCTCACCCAGGCCCCACATCAACCCCCCCAATCTGCCCCCATATCAACCCCCCACAATCTGCCCTTCTCCCAGCCCCCACATCAACCCCTCCATCAGTTCCACCCCCCACCTGCCTCCCAGACTCACCTCTGCTCCTCCTGCAGCTCCTGGCGCTCTTCACCCCCTCTCCCAGGGCTGTGGGTTGCAGGGGGGTCCCTGTTCCCCTCTCCCATCCCTTCCCCAGGCTGGATGGTGCAGGGAGCAGGGCTGGGAGAGGATCCACGCTGCCTGCAGCTCACATCGCAGGCAGGATGTGGCTGAGGACTGAGAAAGCAGGAATCGGGAAGAGAAAACAGCTGGAGAGCTGCTGTCACGTGGGATCAGAAACTCCCCTTCTCTCCAGCATTTGCAACTTGGCTCTTTAAAAAAAAAAGAGGTGAAATATCCTTGACACGGAGCCAGTTGTTTGAAGCTGCCCAATGAGGGCTGGGAGGGCTCCTGCCAGGGAGGACATGGCTCCAGCAGGGACCAGGCAAGTGTCAAGTTGTTTGGGTGGCCTTGGAGCAAAGCCCAGAGTCTGGCCGGTGGGAGCTGGGGAAACAAACAAGAGGACAGTGCAACATCTACCCTCAGGCCACTGCAGGATCAGTCGAGCAGGGATTTCTCTGTTCATTTAGCCATCCATCCGTAACGTGTGTTTTTCTCTGCATTCTGTCTATAACATTGCTTGGCGTTATAGGCAATCCAAATCCTTACAGGGTTTGCCTCTGCAGAACACAGGCTCTCCCTCTGTGTTTTGTGGACTGGATTTTGCTCTCTGCTACTCTAGTGTAAATCTGGAACAAGGAGGCTAATGTCACTGGATTGACATCAGACATACACCGTTGTAAATGAGAGCACAACCTGATCCTTTCTCTCCCGTGTGTAAATCTCTTCAGCAGTGATGGACCATGTGCTGTCCACAGAATTATCTAGCTGATAGAGCAGTGTATGAGGAGCGACAACTTCCAATGGTTTCAACGTGCCTGAGCTGGAATTAGGCAAGGGTAAGGTTGTGAGAACAAGGGGCTTGAGCTGAAACCCAGCTCAGAGATCAAAATCTCTCTATTTGGGAGCATATTTCCTGCTAACACACTTAGAGGACAAAGGTCTGATTCGCCTCTCACAACATCACACTGGGGTAGGGGTTCCAATGGGATTACTTCTGGTTTACACCAGGGTGCGGGAGAGGAGAATGGCTCTGTGAACCCAGTCACAGTTTCTTTGTGCACAACTTTTCAGAGGATTTGATCTCTATGGAGAATTTGACAAGCCTATGACAGGGCAAGGGTGAGGTTGGCTGGGTGAGCTTACGGTGCGTTTTCATCCCAGACCATATTTGCATTGCTTTTACTTTTACCCTTAACTCTGGAGTTGGCAGCCATTTAATGCAAAACAAAGGACCCTGGCAGAGGGAAAAACTAAATTCTACTTTATTATTTCAAATGATGCACAAACCCAGACTCCTTTCCCCACCCCCAGCCCAGCACATGGCTGCATCCAACTTCTGCATGCACCCACAACAGAGCAACCTTTAGAAATGGGCAGTAAAAGTGCAGAGACGCAGGAGTGATGCTGGGACCCAATCACAAAAGCAAACACTTTGAGGGCAGGAAATCCAAAGAGCTCAGGTTGGAGCTGTGACATTTCCCAGGGTACAAACTGGACTGTTGAACAACTGTGCCCTTTACTCTCCAGCCCAGGGTGACTTTTACACTGCTTTGCAATGGATAGGCAGGATCTCCAAGCTCTACCCAGACACAGTCCCTAGCCTGTAAAGTCACACCCACTTAAGTTATATAAATGCTTCCCCATCTATCCATGAATTATATACAGAGTGACACCCGCAATTTCTTAGTTCCAGCCTTTTCTCTCTAGGAATGTGTGTCTTACACTGCTCAGGACCCCCCTGAATGGTGTAAGTTCATTAATAGTTCATCATTCCAACAAAAGGGATGATCATATGTGTCACGCGGGCTGCATTAGGAGGGGGGGGGGCATTTGTGTTGTTTGACATTAATAAGTCAAAATCATAATAATTCATGTAAGACATGCCATGTCAGGTACTGTTAGAAAGGTTATAATATGCTGAATAAGATGGTAATATTTGTGTTCATGTGTAATATGTGTAAGGAAAGTTATGGAAATCTTTGATATCCCTGTATTTCAAACTGTGCTGTGGAAGACACACCCCAGACAGAGAGGCGGCAGGACAATAGCTTGCTTAATAGCCCATTCAAGGCCTTATCAGAAGCCAGAGGCCCGGGAAGAAACTAAAGGCATACCTGAAGAGTTACCAGGATTGGCCCATGTGACTATGGACTTCATTTTGGTTCCAGTAAAGTTCCACAAGCCACATGGCCAGTAACAGAGGGTATATAAGATCAAACCACAGAAACCATTTTGTCTTCGTCTTCGCCTTGTGTCCTTGTTCCTGTCCAGCTGCGGACACACCTCTGGATTAACACACTTTGCAACTGAACTGAAGGACTTAGACCCATCCAGGTACTGGATGTACACCAGAGGAACTATACAAGCCTGCAACTCCACAATTGTTCTAGAAACCTGATGTATATGGACTTTTAAATCATCTGTATGTATCTGATTGCTTTAAGCCTTTAACACTTCTCTTATTGTTTGTTTTTCTTTTATTAATAAACCTTTAGTTTTAGTTACTAAAGGATTGGCTGGCAGCGTGGTATTTTGGGTAAGATCCAAACTTATAGTGAACTGATACTGTGGCTGATCCTTTGGGATCAGAGGGAATCTTTTAGTAAAGAGCATAGAGTTAAAGCAACTGGTCTCTTTACTGGACCTAGTGTCAGTTTGGGAGCCAGAGACTGAAATGCAGTAAAGGGGGCTGTGTGTATTTGCACAGTGGCTTCTTGATAACCAGTGTGGGGGAATCAGAAGCACTGTTTGTGGCCGGTTGGGAAGTCTGACTGCAGTATCACCCACCAGTGTTGGAAGAATTTGCTCTCCTTTTACAGCCTGCCCTGACCCTGGCATTATCAGTGGGCTACCCTGGGCACGGACGGGTTACAATATGCACCAGCCTTGTTGAAAAGTTCCAGAGGGGTAGCCGTCTTAGTCTGTATACAGCAGAAATGACAAGAGTCCTGTAGCACTTTAAAGACAAACAAAAGCCCACGAAAGCTTATGCCTGCAGAAATTTGTTTGTCTTTAAAGTGCGACAGGACTCTCGTTGGTTTTACCAGCCTTGTTGTCTAAAAAGGAGTTTCCCAAAGCACTTCACTCCAAAACACACTGGTTTAGACAAAAGAATAAAATAAGTTCAGTAACTAGAAAAAGATGTAGCTTGCAATTGCTTAAAATCTAAGTATAAAAGTCAGATTTGGTTATGAAAGAAATAGAAAGATAAAAACACATGCTAGAACCTAATCTTTATCCAGGCTAGGTGTAGAAGCAAAAGGATTTCTCTCACCCAAAGGCTTTCAGCAGTCCATGCTAACTGAAAAATCTTCCAGCTAGGACCACTCCTTCCCCTCTGCCTCACTAGTTCAATGGTGCTCCTGTTGTCTTTCAAGACCTTGCTGCCCTGAGAAGAGATGAGGGAGGAGAGGTGGCCAGACTCATTTCCTCCCTTCTTATACTCCAACTGTTTGTACTGGAAAAGTCTTGCTGGGTCATGGGGTCAGGCAACTAGATGGCATAGATGAGCCCCAAACTGCATTTCAACAGCTCCAAATTTTATTTTTTGGTCAGGGAAGAAAGGACCCACCTGTGCCTTTCTGAACAGACCTGAGTTCCTAAAGATGTGTGTGTCATGCACCTTTCCAGGCCACCCCACACTGATGTCGGTGAAACTTCCCTTGTGATCCACAAAGGCCTGCAACACCATTGAGAAGTTTCCCTTCTAATTTATGTACTCTGTGGCAAGGAGGTCCGCTGCTAAGACATGCACATGCCTGCCATCTATCGCCCTGCCCCAGTTTGGGAACCCCACTGCAGCCAACTCGTCCACTATGTCCTGCACAGTTCCCGAAGTCACTACCCTTCATAGTAGAAGTCTACTGATGGCTCTGCGCGCTTGCGTCACAGCACCCCCCACAGTGGATTTACCAACTCCGAATTGATTCCCAACTGACCAGTAGCAGTTGAGGGTTGCTAGCTTCCATGGAGTGATGGCCACTCCCTTCTCCACTATCAGAGTAGGTCGTAAGCGAGTATTCACACGCGTCAGGGCTGGGGACAGCTCCACGCAAAGTTCAGGGAAAGTGGCCTTTCGCATAC
>ML675763.1:0-36575 GCA_007922155.1 Mesoclemmys tuberculata
GATATCAGAGGTAACCAAACCAATCAGAACCTTTTCTTTTTAGCTAACTTGCCTGCTATGATTCTATTGTTGAAGTGGATGAATATGAACAAGTATATGAATGCTGTGCACGAGGCTGGGTGTTGCATTTCTCCCCACTTCTTCTCCCAGATACTGCTCATTTGGAGATATTGATGTCTCTTCCCACCGCTTTTTTAATAGAGAATGTCTGTCTAATAGATCCTTTCCTCTAATTTGGCCCTGTACTGCTCTCCCCCCAATCAAAGCTATTATTGTAAGTTTGAATCAATGAGATATGCATGATAGTTTAGAGAAATTCTGTAACTGGACTCTCACATTGGGATAGATGTCTGTCCTGTTGCCGCTGTTGGTGGAAGTCAGGCTGTGAAGTTGCCTGCTAGAATAGAAGGAATAGACTGTTGGGGTGTTCGGGGTTTTTTTCTTTGTTTTCCGCTGGTTCAGTTCTGAGTCCAGTAAGGGAAGAGGAGCCCTGAACTCTAGTGCTTTGGATCAAGGCCTGGAATGGTAGTGAGTTGTCTGTCCATTTACTCTCCTCTCTTCCTGAGCCATTTTGCCCCTAGAACTTGTTATCAATTCCAGATATGGACAGCGACTATACGCGTGCGTGCGCCTGGTGCTCTGGATTTTTTCCAGGAACAGAGAGGCTCTCTATATGTAGTGAGCCTGTTCCTTCCGTGAGTCAGTGCCTCATGCTCTGGATTGATTTCAAGCATGGGCAAGTCACAGTTGTACAGAAGCCAGAGGCAGCAGCAGGGCTTGGTACTCCTTCAATAAAGGCTTACATTTGCACAGTAATGGATACCAACAAGGATTAGATGTCTGGGCTGTTACTTTGAGGAATTTCCCTCTCTCTTTCAGTGACACTGATACTTGCCTCATGTCTTTGTGTTTGCTTTTAGCTTTGGATTGTTGTGTATGGGAGTTTTAGCAGTAAAGTAGTAGGGCTTACTGGGATGGGATCTGCTTTGGGTGCTGATACTCAGCATAGCCTGTCTTTTCATATCACAGCCATTTGGGAGTTCTGGAATTGTGTCGGGAGTAGGTGTGTTTGTGCATGCATCCCTAATGCTATTAACTGCAGTACTTACGCTCAGCATGTGTTTTGGTTTTGGTTTTTAACTTAAGCTCATTTAAGATGGGGGAAGGATATATGAACTACAGCAAAGGGGTATTACAAAATAACTAAATCCTGGGTCTCACGAAGGAATACGATATTTAAACCTTTTTAAGTTTTCTTAGCAGTGGCAACCTGTCAGGGAGAGTGAGGTGTTTTCTAGAAAAGTTAGCAGGAAGTGTGGTTTTAATTGTGGAGAATTCAGTTCCTGTTTTGAGCTACCTTTGCCCCAACTTTAGTTAAACTCCTGAAGTTCTGTATCTTTACTGACAGGATTTCTTGGGGTGTACAGTTGAAATACTAAACATCCTAGAGAGGGAATGGCCTTGCCAGAGTTAGAGGTTTTGCCCCGAATCTGTTTCTTACACTACTCATAGCCCTGCAGGCTGCAACCTACAACAAGAACACAGCATAAAGAAATGTAAACTGTACAAAAAGTTAGCTCCTCCTTCCTCTAGTGAGGACTGGTCACTTCAGGAAATGAACAACTGGATATGGAATCTGTTAATTCTCTCATCAGTTCCATTTCAGTCCCAGGTAGTTATTGATTGAAAGTTGTTACTATCTGGTGGCGGGTTGGTGATTTATCTGTATGAAATGTGTTGGGAGTCTCAGTCCAGTTCCTAGTGGGCAGGTATCACATCACAGATTTGCCATCATAATTGATCCTAGTTAGCCCCCTTTGTTGCTAGTGTCCAGCAAACAGGCCAAGGATAAATGATCTTCTCACCGCAGGAGGTGGTTGTGTTATAAAGTGTGTGGCTTGGTGTGGGGGGGAACTTTATGCTTCTGCGGCTGTACATGCTGTATCTCTTCTGTAGCTAAATAGATTTCAGTCTCCAGGTATTGTTAATCCCATACTTTTCACCATATAAAATTTGTTGTAAAGAAATCCACACCGTCATGCTTCTGTAAACTTCTTCCACAATAAGCTTACGAGCTATTGGCATTACTACCATGACAGGCTGTTGGGTAAGCTGCTCCGAAGTCCGGATGGCAGCGTTGAGGGGCCTGTTACAAGGGTAACTATAAGTATACTAATAGTTGTGTTCACTTTGTTTTGCAGGTTAGGCTGTTGAGATAAAAAGCAGTGGACATTCATGACTGAATGGAATCTCTCCCACTGTGCAGCCATGCCCCCTCTTGATGTGCCTGCCAATGCCAGCACTTCCTTCATAAATTCTTACATCACACTCAAGACTGATGACATCACAGAATATGACCAAGGAGTCTGAACCAGCTGTTTCCATGGACACAAACTCCATAGTGACAATGGGGAAGGGAGGGAAAAAGAGGAAACAGGTGGGATGAATTAAAGAGGGAGGGATAAAATATATATATATATATATATAAAGATCTATTTTTTAGTCTTGGAAGACTTTGTTTTAAATGAAAGGTGCACTATCCCTTTTTATGCATTTGATTCAATAGTAAAAATCCAGATAAATTCACAATTTCTTCTAACTACAGTACATGTTAAGTCCAGAATCCAAACAAGGCTCCTGAACTGTCCTCCTTTTATTGAAAAGGGAGTGGGGATGAGTTCCACTAACCAGATTTGTTTCCCTTCTCTTCTTCTTCCCCAACTTCCAGAAGAAGAGCTCAAGATTTAAAGAAAATAAAACAATCCTCTTTCATTACAAACCGTCTTTGGGATGGGCAGAAGGATTGGATGGCTTCAGACAATTATTTGTTCGTATGTGTATGTGTGGGAAGTGAGTTTACAATATTTTCTTTTCAAAAAACACTATTTATTTTGATTAACAATAGAAGCTTGAAAAACATCTGACTCCTAGGTCATGCGACTTGTGAAATGAAAGGTAGCTGCTGCTAGCCAAATACACACACACACCTTATAGATGTGAATATGTCTGTACCAAATGGTGGGTGGGGGGAAGGTGTTTCTGCCTTTCCTAGCAATGATGAACACCGCATAATCATTCCAAGAAGCTGCCGTCTATTTTGAAAGCAGGCTAAAGGAGGATGTTGGTTTGTCTGCCATGGGAAGTTGAACAGGAAGTCTGAATGTTGATGGAATCAATGTGTGTTTAAACTGTCCAGGAAAATTCAGTTAACCCTTCTTTAGTATGTGGGTGGTTTTTGGTTTTTCTTTCTTCCAAAGGAAGGAGAAATATCAATGTAATAGCCTATGCCATATGGTTATTTGGTTTTTTTTTAAATTTTTTTTGTAAATTGTGTAATTTTTAACCGTTTGAGTTTTTAAAAAAACAAAACAAATTTTCTCTTGTTAAGGCCTTAAGAAGGGGTTAGTGCATCTTTCAGGGGTCACTCTGCCATGGGAATAAAATAGCTGTTTCACAAACAGTTTTCTATAAAAAAAAAAAAAGCTTAAAAAACAAAACAAAAAACTAATAAACTTCATTTTAACCTTGTTTCCTTTTGTTTTGTGTAAACTTGGTTTGCTGAAAGTGAAGGGAAGGTGTGCTAACATTCAGCTGCTCATTTTGGGTTGTTTGCCTTCTATCATCTTTGTGTCTTTCCTTCACTGATGGGATTTCCTGAACAACCTTCTGGACTGGCCAAGGAGGAGGGAGACAGTAAGGTTTTATTATTAGGATTTATATGGTGCCTAGAAACAGCTAGCCAGTTGGATCACTTGAGTCACTGAACTCTCAGTTCATGTACAGTAGTATTACACTACATGTCTTTCTCTTCCTTCACCCATAGGATAGTACAGTAGAACTTCAGAGTTACACCAGAGTTGCAACTGACCAGTCAACCACACACCTTGTTTGTAATTGGAAGTACACAATCAGGCAGCGACAGAGACAAAAAAAAAAGAGCAAATGCAATACAGTGTTGTGTTAAATGTGAACTATAAAAAAAAGGGGGGAAAGCAGCATTTTTCTTCTGCATAGTGAAGTTTCAAAGCTGTATTAAGTCAATGTTTGGTTGTAAAACTTCTGAAAGAAACCATAACGTTTTGTTCAGAGTTATGAGCATTTCAGAGTTATGAACAACCTCCATTCCCGAGCTGTTGATATCTCTGAGGTTCTACTGTACCGTGCTCTAATGACGTCACACGCTGTGTGTGATGCATGTTAGGATGTTGTTGTAGGGAGAGTTGGTCAGCCTGCCTTTGGATCTAAAATGCAGTTGGGGAGGTGAGGAAAGCCTTTCTAAAAATATCTTTGATGCCTGTTTTGCTGCTTGCATTATGGAACATTCAACACATACAATTGTATTTTAGCTCATTATAATACTTCTATTTTAGTTCTATTTGAAAAAATATATTTTGAACTTGGAGACACTTGATAGTAATAAATTTCTAGAAGTTACTACTCTCTTTGATATGTATTTGGAAAGAAGGGGCATTATAAAAGTCCTTTACTTACCCCTTATCCAGTAGTAGGCACTGAAGTCAAGCTCCTCCTATTCTAGGAAACATACCTGTTTGTGACACCTATAACCAGTACTGAAAACGTTCATCTGCTGGTGTAGTCAGAACAAAATCATTTTCCACATAGTGTGACTGAGTAAATGATTGTTTTCAAATCAAGTGAAATTGGCTCTCTCTGGTGTCTCTTGTACTCTACATGTCCCAAACATTGAGTTCCTGGGAGTGCATTCAGTATATTTGTGACGAGTCTGCTGAGCAGTAAGTAGGTCAGCAGACAGTAGTGTGATGAATCTTCTGACAGTGACTCCGGTGCTGCTTTTCTGGCTGCTGAATGTGGGACTCGGGCAGCTGGGAGGGGAAGGGTCCATGCCGATTGGGAGGATGATTGGAGATCTGGAGGAGAGCATCAGAAGCAGCTGTTGGCTGGTGGCTTTCTGGGGCGACTGAGCTGAGGATTCTAGCATTGCCTGTATGCAGATAGGTCATGTTGATTTCAGAGTAACAGGACTCGTGTACATCATGTAAATAAAACAAAATTACACTGGACCTGACTCCGAGACATCAATTTCTTTCCAATGACAGAAATTGCTGCAAGACCTTGAACTCTGCTGGCATATGGTCACTGGTGTCAGAGGCAGGGTTGAATTTCTGAGAAAAATTGAGAGCTGATATTCCTGTTGAATAATGATGGAGAAAGTCAGTGAGGTGCTTACAGAAATCCAAGCGATCCAAGAAGCACTAAAAACAGGTCAGGAAGAATTAAAACAGGGTCTGGAGGCTTCTCAAGAAGGACTGAGATATGACCTGAAGGCAGAAATCAAATCCAGACATTTGGAAATAAAAACTATATTGAATCAGGAGCTACAAAATGTTTTAATGAATTTTGGAACATACCTATGAAATGTTCGATTTGTTTAGCCATCCCTGACTGAAGAAGTGAACAGCAGCTCGATTACAGTCGACCGCATTTTTTATCTAAGAAATAGAAAAACAGAGGGTTTTGGTTAACTTGGAACTTATTAACAAAGATGAACTGCTGCAAAGACTTAGGGAATGTGGAGAACTGTCTAGAGAAGAAAATCCATGGGTTAAAGTCAGCCACATGGATGAGGAAATGAGCAAACCAGGCATCTTGGATAAGACATTGATGCTCAGCTGTACAGGGAGTTGCATATCAAGGGCTTCAAAAGAAAAACATAGCTGCTATGTGAGTCTGTGGAGTGTGTGTCCCCTGCTGTGCAGCGCAGAAGGTACCATTGCTGCATAACGTTATAGCTGGTTGGGACGTGCCCTGTAGGTACAGATCTGTATGGAAAAAGGGGATTGTGGCTGGTTTCATGATACTTTTGTATGACTTTGAAACTGTGTTAACTCATTTTGGAAAACAACTGAGATTGGTGATAACGAAAAAAGGAAGTAGTTCAGTTAAGTGATGATAGAGTAAAAAGATTGGCCACAAAAAGGATCCTTATAAATTCAAGGGAAGACAGTATCACAAGTGCCTAAGGGTACTCTGTTACCCAGATCAGGAAACAGGCTGAGACAAAGCTGTAAGGGAAAATTTGGCAGCACGGGTGGTAACCCCATAGTTTTCCTTTAGATACGGGCAATTAATGAACAGCATTGTGGGTTTGGCTATTGAATGTGTAATAGAGACTGTATGCAGTGGTGGTGTAGCAGTGTAGCTCCCAGGATATTAGAGGGACAAGGTGTGTGAGGTAATATCTTGTATTGTTCCAGTTTCTGTTGGTGAGAGACAAACTTTCAAGCTTACACAGAGCTTCTTCCATCAGTTACTTAATCCACATCCCCGAGAGGTGATAGCTATGTCAGCGGAAGAAGCTGTCCTGCCAACGTGGTGCTGTCTACACAGGGGAGTTAGGTTGGTGTAGCTACATTGCTCAGGAGTGTGGATTGTTCACATCCCCGAGTGACGTACTTACACTGATACAGTCTGTAGTGTGGACCAGACCTCATTGTAGACATTGGCTCGAATGGGATAATTATCAAACTAGCAATGCTAAAAATGCTATGGGATAGATGATCCAAAAATCTCAGCCAGATTGGTCTCAGGTGGAGATAGTGACTGGGGAACCCCACACGTGTCCAGAATGGGGGAAATTGGGTTTAAATATTGCATCTCTAGATTTGGAACAAGATATCTGGATAGCTGAGAGTGGGTGAGCTGGTTACTGGCTTGGATTTTACTATGGATAATAATAGATGCCAGGAAAGGTGTCCTTCATCTGCCATCTGAAAATTCCATTTAAGTAGTAGTTTGTATATATGAGAGGAAATTGTCCTTCTCCCAGATGTTGAAACTACAGATGCAATCATATGTTTGGGATAGGAAGGGAAAATGGGGAATGGTTGAGGACTGATTGGAGACACGGTCTGGGGGGACTTTAAGCTACTAAAATTCTTGTCAACATGAAGCAGGAACAAATTCCTGTTCAGTTGCTGAATGTTTCTGACAAACAGCAAATAGCAGAAAAAGAGAACCACAATGGCAAAATTGGAACCAGAGTAGTAAATACTACTAGTAAAAACCTGCTAGTAAATACTAGCATAGAGAGACGCTCTAAGGGAGAAAGGAGTAGGAGGTAATTTTTCCAGTGGTACTGGTTGTGTTCCAGTACAGCGCTGTATGTTTAAATGAGCAGCAGGAAGTTTTGAGAAAGCTTCTGGTAAGGAATTGGGAGTTTTTCTCCCGTTCCAGAAAAGAGAAGCTGTACAGCACTGACAACACAAGACTGACACTGGAGGAAGCCGCTTATCAAACAAGCGCCTCACCACTTACTGATTTCATAAAGAGAAGAGTCTTTCCAGGTCTTTGAGGAAATGTATCAGGAAGATTTAATTTAAATTTCAAGTAGACCTGGGCCAAACTTGTCTTTTTGGTTAGGAAACTATATGGTAGCATTAGATTTTATGTGGTTCAGAGAAAATCAGTGGAAATGGCTGGCACATTGGATCAACCACAGTGGGACACCCAAACTTGGCAGAATGTGATTTGCAGACCTGGGCTTTGAGCTGAGGGCATGTGGCAGCCCTCTGGCACAAGGATCTTCTAGTGTCTTAAATGTGGTAGCACAGATACATCCTTTTTCAAAGGAGAGGGCAGTGTGGAGAATCCACCATGCAGCAGAGGGCAGTGTGCTGAATCTGCTGCTGCTCTTCTGGCTCCTGCCTTAGGCTCTGTCAGGAGGCCCTGTGGGGAAGCTCTGGGCAGCTGAGAGGACAGCTGAAGACTTGAAGAGTTAGTGAGGGAGTCAGCTGCTCCTGAGGGTTGCGCAGGGGATTCCAGAGTTGTCTGAGGTTGGGTGTGTCAATTTAAAAGTAACAGGACGTATGCATTTTGTTGCTGAGAATGCACACCTCGTGTAAATAGATTACCTCAGACTTGACTCCATGCCATCAGTTTATCTCCAACAATGAAACTAACTTGTTCCAAAGCCCTCAAATCAACCACTGCCCAACCTAGGGACAACAATGTGGCAGCCATTTTGCACTCAGCAATAGCTTACGCAATATCTTATAAACACTTTAGTTGATGGAGGAAATACTGACCAAGCCTCCTTGGTGTTTGTTCTCCTTTCTCTGTACCTCTCTCTTGTCAAAATGCACATAGATAGCTCTTGTTGCTTTTTGGGAAGCTGTCACAGATTCTTTCAATTCTACCTGTACTGAAGCTACCAGAAAATGTAAAGAAGCTTGTTTAGTGTCTGTCAAAAGATGAGAGTAATTTTTACTCATGTACACATAACTACTGAATAGCTTCTCCCTCTCTGGCTTCACAAATCTCAGTTGAGAGACCATAAACATGGCATACAATTTATACATCTTGACATAACTTAATTTTATGGTGGCAACATTTTAAAAGTTTTCATTGGTCTCTTTATCCTTCTGGACCTCTAGCAGACTGCACCACTGGGGCTAGTGATCCGATGATGTGTAATGGGCCAGAGTACTCCAGACATGGAGGGTGTGGTGGAATGGAACACCCCAGTGCTTTGATTGTAGAAATAAACTGACTCTTTCCTCTGTTCTGTACAAGAGACAGAATACAAACCACTGCTGCCTTGAAAGAATTTACATCCTACCTACTCTCACTCTTCTTAGGATTGTGGTATAGCAAGGTCAGAGGGCAGTAGGAAAGTTCTGGAAGGGCGGTATGTAAGCCCTAGAATGATCCAGGCTTTATTCCCTGTAGACTAATCAGACTCATTAGAGGGTAATTAGGGTCAGCTGACACCAGTTAAGGACCCAGTGAGGTGCCTGATAAAAACTCTCTACTCCTGAGAGACAGTGCACAAGCTGGAGGGGTAGGTGTGCTGTGCTATTGAGCAGAGGAGTGTGTGGAGTTGGGAAGAGGAGCAGTACGGAGTACAGCGGTGTGTGGAAGAGTGGCGGAGTCCTGAGGCAGGTACTGGGCTCAAGAAGCCAGAAGGACAGAGGGGGAAAAGTAGCCCAGGGAAAAAGCCTGCAGCAGCAAGTACGGTGCCAGCAGCACATAGCTGCTACTCATAGGGCCCCTGGGCTGGAAGCTGGAGGAGTGGGCAGGCCTGGCTCCCTATCCCCTCCCTGGGGAGACGAGGGTAACTGGTGATGCCCTGGCCCGCTACGAGAGGCAAAGCGTGAGACCCACTAGCGTGAAGCTGGCCATTTGCCACAGAATTTATCAGGAAGCCAGAGGTGAAAATTATTTTTGTTGGTTCTTTCATTGTAGACACTGTGGAAGAAAAATGAATCTTAGAATGGATTTGTATGGAAGGTAGTCCTTATTTTGTTAGTAGTTATTGCACCTGAAGCGCTATGCACTGACTGGGTTTTCCAAACCTGAATGGCTTGATTGTGGGCTAGTTTGTAGAATTTTTCCAAGGGCTCTGACTTTTACATCCCCAGCAAATGTTTTTTTTGTTTTGTTTTTTTTTAAACTTAAACTATGGCTTAAACTAAAGGGAACAAGAATTATTTGGGTTCTGAATATGGAAATTGCTGCCCACATCAAAAAACCCACCACCTCAATTAGCATTCCATAGCACCCCCTGCTGGCACTCAACAGAGGCCAAGAACTACTGGACCCCTGGAGCTTGGTCTCTTGCCCCAGAAGTAGACAATCCAGAACAGAGGTGAGGCACACTGGGCGTCAGGGAGGAGTGTGTGGGAGTGTGTGCCATGTAATCTCTATCTGCCCTAGGAATGGGAGACTTCAATCTTTTAGGGTTGTCCCTTTTGTCTTTGACCTGCTCTGAAGTATTCCATTAGGAAGGGACAGATGTTAGGAGTCTTGAAATCTTATCAAATCTCCTTTCCAAGCCCACACAAAGAAAAAGGTGCCCTCTTTTTCCTCTCCTCCACTTTAAATTCAAGAGTAGCTGCTGCTTTCCTACCTCAACATTATTTTCCTTCAAAAATAACTTGTTTGTAACTATATTTAATGGTTGGGTGTTACATAGAGCAATTCTTCTGGTTTTATATCATGCATTTTTGACACCCTTTGCAAGATTAAGGATTAAACTAGTCCAGGCTTGTTTAAGCAGACTGTACTGTCCAGTAGTATGCAATCTCTGCCTGCCTCTTTTCTAAGAGTGGGAAGGAATTCTGTTTTGTGGTCCATTCTAAAGAATGTATGTGAGTGCCTTTGGATTTGTAGCAATAGATTAATTGCAGAATGATACCTGGTTCTTTATATGTACATGTGTACGTGCATCAAAAGTATGAAGAAAATTGGTCAGGCTAGTCTATTTTCATTGGTCAAATTTCTGTGGGTTATGTGGCTTTCAGTGGAACTGCCATTAATAATCAACCTACATGTATAAAAATATCAATAAATGCCCATACCATGCTCTGGGGACTTTTAGACAATTTAGATTTCACAATACAGAATTTCATATAATGGGCTGTTCCTTCCACTCCAATAAATACCCACCAGCAGCTATAAGCTTTTGAGTTTTTTTTAAAGCCCTTTATAGGCCAATATCCATTAGACATTGAGAGTCTGTTTCAAGTACATGTATAGATATTTTTTTAAACAGAATCAAGCAAATAGCAATAGAGAGCAGAGAGAAGGGATTTCCTCTTTGTATCTCCCATATTTCCCTGTTCTGCTTATTTCAATTGCAGCTAACTGTTTTAAGAAGTTGTTTGTACAGCAGCCCTTGTGCCTCATGCAATTGTGCCTGCCATGGAAGATAATTATATTTGATGATTTTGAAAAGCCATGTGACCCTTTTGAATTAGACACACGGGATTGGATAAAATGACTTACTAAATCATTTCTATCTATATTTTCTATGATTCTATGATCTTTTCCTCTGTGCACGTCATATGTTTCCAAGTAATCATGTTCCCTATTAGGTCGTTCCTATATTTCTCTTGCACTATGATACATTCTTTTCAACCAGCTCATGCCACTCTTCATACTTAAGCATTGATCTGTCACCACATGGGGAATGATGAATTCTCTTTTGGCAGCATAACCAAGAAGGATCTGGGGGAGACAAGTTCAGATTTCCTGCTTCCTGAGATAACTCCAGGAGCCTGTGGTGTCAATTTCACTTCAAAGCCAGAAGTTACAGAATCCCCAGAACCCATCGTCTTGTTTATCCGAAGGTAACTTTTCCCAGAATGAAGGACCATTCAGATATTGCTACACACATGCTTTGTTTCTTGGACAAACTCATGGAGTTTTTATTTTTGCTTTTTTCTTCCTTGACCTTTCCAGGACTTTCTGCTCCAAAAACGCTTTTCTGAATGCTCCAAAACTTGTTCAGTGGCCCTTTGACCCACAGTCAGTCCTTAAATGCTTCAGGCTTATCCAGCAGTTTCTGCCATGTACAGAAATCGGAAACTGCTTTAAAAATTCTTCAATTTTGCTTTTTCTCTTCCTAAATTCACCAAAAACTTTTCTCCGCTGCTCCTTTAGGGCGTGCCTGTTTGTGCCAATAGTCAGACAAGAACCTGAATCACATTGGCATTCACAAATCTCAGGCACACATCACAGCTGTTGGTAACCGTTGAAACTTCTACATGCCACCTAGCGACGCCGTATTTAAAAACTGTCTGGCAATGTTGGTAGCATGATGACACGATGCTATGACAGCACATGGCAGTGCTGATGTGTGGACACCCTGAAGACGTTTTACAATTTAGTTAACCTCTGAGAGCACCTTCTCTGGAGGACTGCAGTACAGCCTTCCAAATTAGGCGTGGCCCGAACCACCCTGAATTAGGGCCACACTCAGTAGGTGTGGAGCTCCTCTGAATAGTACTGAGCATCCTCCTCTCCTATTGAAGTCCCCGGGAGTTCAGGCTGCTGAATGCTGCCTATGTCAAGCCCTCAGAAAGACAAATTCTCTTACTAGTCGTTTGGTCCTTTTTCATCCAGTACCTATGTTAAACTCTTATTGACACCATCCGCTTGCTGCTCACCCCTTGTTTCCTGCTTTGTAAGGAATTTGTTGTTTGGATCAACACCCTCTAGATAGCAAGTCCTCTTATCTATTCCATTGACCCAGCACAGGCTTCCCCAGCAAACACTCTCTGCTAACATGCCTCAACTATAACCTAGGGGCTGTTGTCAGAGGGAAAGGAGAGTTCAGTCTTCATGCCTCTCTGAGACAGCTAAGAGGGGAGCCATTTAATGCCTGCTGGTGTCGTGGCTTATGTTATGGGCTCCTCTCTACAAGAAACGTGACTGAGACCACACAGGCATTGAAGAGCTGTAGGGCAGCAGTGGCTTTCTGTCAGTACCGACATGGGCAGGATCAGAACCGGTGACCCTGGAGGTCAAAGACTGCATGACTCAATCGCCTCCAGCAGCTAGGATCATCTTATCTGGTGCAAAATCAAAAGCAGTGACCTAGGCACGGAAAATACTATGTTCCATTTCTGCTCCTCTAGCTACCATGCCCCGCTTGGCTTCTCTTATTCTCCATTCAGTACAAACTAAACCTGCACTCTGATCTCTCCAGCATCATTCTCCCTTTTCCATTTCTTCCTTCTCTCTTCACCTGTTGAGAGTGCTGCTTAGCTCTTGCATTTGTAGAGCTCCTCACAGCATGGCACTGCTGCCACCCAGAGGCTTTGAAGGTGACAATCTAGTGAAAACACGGCCTATGAATACTTCTACAATTAGGTTAATCGTGGGGAGGCCAAGCTGGACCAGGGGCTGGGTCTCGGAGTCTTTCCCATCCTGGGGGATGGTTCATATTTGTAACTGCTTAAAGCTGTTACTATGTGACTGCAAATCCGTAGGCTTTCCATAAAGAGCAGGTTATATACAGATGTCCTCATCACAAGCGTATATTAGAATGCCCAAAATGGGACAATTGAGTGCTGGAAAGACAGTGCCTTGGGCCCTGGGGACTAACCGTTCTTCTCAAGCCTAGAGGGAGTCTCTTCAGAACATGGTGGTGGCATATTGGCAGGGGCAAGAGCTGGGGAAGGTTGTACTGCTACCACCTGTGCTGTACATATTATGGGGATAAATATAGGGTTGGAGATGCAAAGGCTCCCAGTGTGGCACCTTTCACCAGCTCTAAATAATAACGATATATATTAATGAAAATGTGATGGATACATAATTTCCTTCCCATCGGCTTAGGTGCATTTTGCTGAAGGTGCCTAACAGGATGCATGTAGTTTATTCCTCTGTTCACTGAATTACATAGCTCCTTTGGGGAGCTTTTTCCCCCACTAAATCCCTGCCACATTTTCAACACTCTTCAGCACATCCAGCGTTTCCATCCCCCACCCCCGGTGCTCCCTCTCCACAAAACAGCTGCATTGGATTTCTCAAAGGTTTGAGCCTAGATGGGGTTGGTTTTTTTGGGGGGGGGGGTCTGTAGTTATGGTTTCCAGTTAGAGTAACCAGATAGTTAAGTGTGAAAAATCAGGACAGGAGGAGGGAGGTAATAGGTGCCTGTATAAGAAAAAGCCCTGAATATTGGGACTGTTTCTATAAAATTGGGACATCTGGTCACCCTATTTCCAGCCCCACCTGTGGACTGGGAATTTGCTGAAGGGAGGGAGTATTGTCCATGGTACCTACATGTACAATACTTAAACTGCAGAGTGTGGGGAACTGAGAGGTCTGGCAGGCTCATGCCTCACACTTGCAGCATACCTTGTGTTTCCAGAAGTCCTCAATAGTATTAGGCTGCAATTGGAAGAAAATCTTTATAACCTAAGGATCATACAGGCCCGGCTGTGCCAGGCGTTCCATTCCCCAATGTGGGAGAGCGCAGAGACACGTGCCATGATACCACTGCACCGCAGGATGGAGCTGTTCCCTGAACAATGTTTTAAAGGACCAGGTTAAAATTAAATTCCTCACAGAAGTACGTGCTGAATGAACCCAGAGTATGACGTGCAGTTAGGACATGAGGACCTAATCCAAAAGCCATTGAAGGCAGATGGAAAGGTTCCCATCGATATCAATGAGTTTTGGAACGGGCCATAAATAAGTATAAACTAATCACTCACGCTGCGTAAGATTCTGTCTGGTTCTGGATTAGCTGCTGATGAACCAGAATGCCTTATGGTGGGGCTTTCTGAATACCAGCAAACAGAAAGATAGGGCTGAGTTAGCCCATGGGGTCTTGGTAAACTGGGTGTATATTTGGGGGCCAGGGCACTGGTTTATTTTTACGCATGGTGTGGGTTTCAGCCTCCAGATTTTATTTCCTTAATAACACAAAGGAAGCTTTGAAAGCACCGTGTGGGACCTAGCTAGTCATTTTTAAAGACTTTAGTCTACACTCAGGTGCTAAATGTCCACACAGGCTAATTAGTGAGAGCAGGCGGCACTCGGCTCTGTGGTTAGCTTGATTTTTTTGTTAATTTCTTGTAAGTGGTGTGGCGGGGAGGAGAACAGCGTCAGGTAAGAAGAGGAGCAGCGGAAGCAGGAGGCATGTGTTGTATGTCTGTAGCTCGAGGCAATTATCTGATACCGTGTTTAAAGAGAGTCTGAAAGGTTTTTTTTAATCCCATTTTGGTTTTTGCACTTGGAACTCAGATCTTAGCTTCCCTGCCCTTGCCTGGAAGGGTCTGTCTTTGAATGGCAAATCTAATTAATTGAAGGGGGCAGCTATTGTTCTGTGATGTGGCTGCTACCAGCAGATGGTAGCTAATTCAGACATGCATTTCTTCCTCCTCCTGCCAAAGGTGTTAGGCTTTCCCAGTTCTCCTGCCTGATTAGAAGCAGCTGCAGTGGGTGCCTCTACTAAGGTGTCATCCGCAAACCCACTCCTTCAATTAAGGTCAGAGAGAATTGCAATCTACACCAGAGACCTCCAAGGAGTTCACCAGCTAAACCGTGGAAGATCAGACTTAATATGCCTGGTATTTCAAAGGGGAAGAAACAATCAGGATTTAAAACAAAATACCAAAAATATCTTTCAAGTCTTCCATCCCAAAGTAGGAGTCCTCCCCACTTCCTGAAGGATGAACATTTTTTTTAAGCAGGTCACCTCTAAAAAGAATTGGGGCTTGGTGTGCTGAGTCCTCGTTGCTGTATTTTGCCTCCAGAAAGGAGTTTTTGTTTTACTCTCTCATTCCCTGTTTTCCCAGTAGTTTGTCTCACCTCCCTGGATAAATCCTGGAAACCTCACCTCCATTTCTCCAGCTCTTCAGCTGTTTTCTTTGCCAGAGATGTGTGTGCTGCCACCTCTCTCTCCAGGCTTTGCACTTGATGCTTGTCATCTTCCATTTCCATCTCAGATGTTTACTGGGAGGGCCATTAACCATTGGTCCAATTTATTGAGGATTACAGTGGATTGTCCATCACTGGAAATTTTAAGGTCAAGATTGGCTGTTTTTCTAAAAAATATGCTCTAGTTCAAACAGGAATTAATTCAGGGAAGTCCTATGATAAATAGGAGGTCACAGTACAGCAGAATAGTTGCTTTTAGCCTTGTAAGCTATGAATCTACACAGGGATAAAATGCATTATGGTACATCATACTGTTCGTCTAAAGATGAGTACAGGGCCAACTTCCTTTTCCTCATTTTGTGTCTTATTTCCTCTTAGACCGCAGCAAGAACATGGAAGGCCCCTGAATACACTAGATTCTAGACAAAAAGTTCAGTCTTTGCTGACTATGCTTGTTAGTCTTTTCTTTTCAGCTTTCTGCACTACTTCCACCTATGAGTTTCCATTTCCCGATGGCGAGGACTGCCGAGATTAGACAATAGCCAGCCTATGGCCACTGAGCTATGGTTAGAGTGACACTGGACAGTGTGACGGAGGGTGTTGCTCTTGGCATAGCTCTGTGGTCACAGGCTCCTCGGGAACTATAGTTTAGATAGACCCTCTGTGGTGTTAGTCCTAGAAGAGTGTTTGGCAGCTCAGATACAGGGCCCAATAAGTGCTGCCCCTATGCGCTTCCCAGAGGAATGAAATCTGAATGGTGAGCGGGGCACTGTAAGGAGTCACAGATTGCTTCTGAAGATCAGATATGGCTGCATCGCTTTCCCCATGGGTCCGATGGCATTTTGGTGAAATCCCGTTGTGTCAGACTCCAACGTCCTCCAAACTGAAGCATGTTCAGATTAGATTGAGGGTCACTGCTCTGCTGAACTTTAGAGAGAAAACAAGGCTGGACTGGAAAAGTCCTTTTATTAGGACACTTCATTTACGTAAATGAGGCAAAGCACATTTACCAAGTATGGGCATTAAATTATTATCCTATAATGTCTAGATTTTGGGACCTACAAGCTTAATTTAAAACAAAACCCTGCAAGAGGGTGTTTGCATCAACAAAGCAATGAAAGTGATTGCAGAGAAAGTGTTTTGTAAAATGCAATGCAAGCAAATTGAAGAAAATCCGCCTGTGATCTTTCACTGTTGATAATCTTAGGGGAATTCTTCCACAATAGTAGATACAAAACTTCCAGATGAAAAGGTGCTTTTTCCCCCTCTCCTTCAAGCCAGTGGTCTCTCCGTGATCACGATCTTGCTGTAGCTCAAAGATTCAGACCCAGCAACGTGAGTCTAAAACAGTCAACTTGCGGGATAATGATTCTGCCTTTTCTGCAGGTTTTTGTAAGCCATCAGGTGCAACTTTCAGATCAAAAATCATTTATTTTAAGCAATCTCCTTCTCCTCTTGCACCTTCTCATTCACCGATGGAACTGGTTCAACCTACTGCAGCCCAGGAGTGTGTGGCTTAAAGCAGTCAGTCCTCCTATGCGGACCTGTACTCGTCTCCTTTTTTACATTTGCACCCACGCCCTGGTCAGGCACAGAGTCTGACTGTGGGCTGCTGCCAAAGTGAGCTTGGTACAGTTCAAAGGTGACTGCAGGCCACGATTACAATCCCCTGGATTCAGCAGCTGGTTGGCACTGCTCCTGGCTCCAGTGCTAGGGAAGCACTTGGCTGCCCAAGCTAACTTAAGCCCAAGGGTCTGTTTTTGCAGCCAGGACTAGCCAGAATACAGCAGTGCTTCTGCTGCACCCTTGCCCAGTCCACTGCCTTTACACTAACGTCTTTTTGCTCCGGCGAGGGAATGCACTCTCCGAATTTTTGGAGGAAATGGGAATTCTGCTCCCCAAAACTGGAGTTGCTCTGGTCCATGTTTGCTCCAGTCAGTGCCAGAGCCTCAGCAGTTACTTATTAAGAAGTGTGGAAGATGGATAGAAGCAGATTTCCAGGGGGAACGAATTCCCAGTCCCCAGAAGTCACCATGGAGGTAAAGCAACCCAGTAATCTAAGGTGAGCTTCTCAAAAAGGAGTGACATCAAAGCGCAAAAGCTGGCCGCAGCGCAGCTCCAGGAGTCTCATGGAACAAGGGAAAAAATAATCCTCTCCATTTTCCTGCAAATGCGCAAGCCTCCATGGGAAGAGAGAATGGGGCCCTTCAGGTTTGAGAAACATGATTCAACTGCCCAGTGAAAATCATCTGAACTCGTTTTAGCCAAGCAACTGGGGAGAGAATTTTTCCTTTTTCACCCTGCATCTCTGGAGAAGAGATGCTTTTCACAGCAAAGGATACAATTCAAGTTATAATTAGAATCCCTAATATTCCCAGTGTTCTGACCCCTCCATAGCTGTCTTAGCACTAGTATTTTATCAGTCATGTTACAGATGGATCCTGGAATCCTAGAAATTAGAGGTGAAGAAGACCTGTTGGATCACATCTAGTTCACCCCCCCATTCTTTCTGACCAATCCAGGATTGTGCCTGATGCCACATGTTCCTCAGGGCTTGGTTCAGTTTTTAAATGACTCCTATTTAGAGGTTGCCAGTCCTATGCCAAAGGGACTTTTCCACAGTCCAGAAGTGCCCACCACAATGGTAACCATTTCCTGATAGTCACCTAAATTTTCCTTTGCTTGATGGTCAGCCCATTGCTCCTATTTATACCCCCTTGAGACCACTTTAAATAAGCCCTTGCCTCTCTCCAGCATTTACACCCTTCAAATATTTGGCCATTTGGCCAAGATATTCCTTGTATATTAATTCCTTCATCTCTTTAAAAAATTGATTGCTTAGAGCCTTTGTTTATGAGCTTCTGACCTGCTATTCCTCTGCTTCTTCCCCTCCCAATTATTTCATCAGCTTTCTGTATTTCCTCATATTCCTGTAATTTGCTAGCCAGAAAATCCTCTAATACAGCCAAAGCCTGTTCAGTGTAAACATGGAGATGATTTTAAGTATAACACAGAGTAAGTGCAGAGGAATCATAGAATTGTAGTATTGGAAGGGACCTTGAGAGGTCATTTGATCCAGGCAGGACTAAGTATTATCTACACCATCCATGACAGGTGTTTGTCCAACTTGCTCTTAAAAATCTCCAGTGACAGAGATTCCACATCCTCCCTCGGCAATTTATTCCAGTGCTTAACCTCCCTGACAGTTAGGAAGTTTTTCCTAATGTCCAACCTAAATTGCTCTTGCTGCAATTTAACCCCATTGCTTCTTGTCCTACCCTCAGAGATTAATGAGAACAATTTTTCTCCCAGCTTGTCACAACTTTTTATGTACTTGAAAACAGTTTATCATGTCCCCGCTCAGTCTTTTCTTCTCCAGACTAACCAAACCCAGGTTTTTCAATCTTCCCACATAGGTCATGTTTTCTACACCTTTAATCATTTTTGTTGCTCTTCTCTAGACTTTCTCCCACTTGTCTACATCTTTTCTGAAATGTGGTGCCCAGAACTGGACATGATACTCCAGCTGGGGCCTAATCAGCGTGGAGTAGAGCAGAATTACTTCTCGTGTCTTGCTTACAACACTCCTGGTAATACATTCCAGAATGTTTGCTTTTTTTGCAACCGTATTACATTGAGGACTCATATTTAGCTTGTGATCCACTATAAGCATCAGATCCCTTTCCAGAGTACTCCTTCCTAGGCAGTCATTCCCCATGGTGTATGTGTGCAACTGATTGTTCCTTCCTAAGTGAGTACTTTGCATTCGTCCTTATTGAATTTCATCCTATTTACTTCAGACCATTTCTCCAGTTTGTCCAGATCATTCTGAATTTTAATCCTATCCTCCAGGGCACTTGCAACCCCTCCCAGCTTGGTATCATCCACAAACGTGATAAGTGTATGCTCTATGCCATTATCTAAATCATCAATGAAGATATTGATCAAAACCGAACCCAGAACTGATCCATGTGGGATCCCAGTTGATATTCCCTTCCAGTTTGACTGTGAACCATGTTTGACTGTGATGATTACTCTCTGGGAATAGTTTTCCAGCCAGTTTTGCACCCACCTTACAGTAGCTCTATCTAGGTTGTATTTCCCTAGTTTGTTTATGAGAAGGTCATGGGAGACGGTATCAAAAGCCTTACTAAAGTCAAGATATGTCACATCTGCTGCGTCTCCCCTATCCACAAGGTTTGTTACCCTGTCATAGAAAGCTATTAGATTGGTTTAATGTAATTTGTTCTTAACAAATCCATACTGATTGCTACTTATCGCCTTATCATCTCCTAGGTGTTTACAAATTGATTGCTTAATTATTTGCTCCATTATCTTTCCAGGTACTGAAGTTAAGATGACTGGTCTGTAATTCCCTGGGTTGTCCTTATGCCTCTTTTTATAGATGGGCACTATATTTGCCCTTTTCCTGTCCTCTGGAATTTCCCCTGTCTTCCATGACTTTTTGAAGATAATCGCTGATGGTTCCGATATCTCCTCTGTCAGCTCCTTGAGTATTCTAAGTTGTATTTCATCAGGTCCTGGTGACTTGAAGAAATCTGACTTGTCTAAGTAGTTTTTAACTTGTTCTTTCCCTATTTTAGCCTCTGCTCCTACCTCATTTTCACCGGAAGTCATTAAGTTAGATGTCCAATTGCTACTAAACTTTTTGGTAAAAACTGAAACAAAAATGTTATTTAGCATTTCTGTCATTCCTCATTTTCCGTTACTGTTTTTCCCCCTTATTGAGTAACGGGCCTGCCCTGTCCTTGGTCTTTCTCTTGCTTCTAACGTATTTGCTAATGTTTCTAATACCATCCTGCTGGAAAGCAGTGCCATGGAAAGGCTTTATTAACTTGTCCTGTGGAGGCAACGGGCCTCTGGTTTTCTTTGGAGACTCCAAACTGAATATTGACAAGGCCAAGGTCTGCTCAACTTGTGAAATCTGAGATTTGGTGTGTCTCTTAACTACTGCTATTATTATTTGCTGACAGTTGGCAACCAGCCACAGGCATTTGACAAATACTATGTCCAAACCATCGTTCTGAGCAATGCTTGATCTCTCAAAACCCTTTTGTTGGGTTTTGTTGGGTTTTTTGCTGCTTCTGTTGCTGCTGCTTACAAACTCTGACTACAGTGAGCAAATTATACATGGAATAAGCAGATTGGCTCATCCCCGGGTTTATTCTAAAAGAGACGTTTGGAAGAGGACGATTGACTTTTATTTGTATTTGCATATCACAAGATGGGAAAAAGTCCAGGGCATTACCTTGAACCCCAAATGTTTCCTAGAGTGATATCTGCCTTCTGCAATGTCTCGATCCTCCGTGTACTTCTGAAATCCCCCAGCTTTTGTGTAGTGGTTGTTTATATCTTCCCAGCAGGCATTGAGAGACGCTGAGAAGAGCTCCTCAGGCTCGCTGCTGTTTTTTTTTTTTTGACATACTACTGCTGTGAGTGCTCTGGTTTTTTTTTTTTTTAATTACAAATGAAGGAGGAGGTTTAGTATGACCTAACAGCATCCCCATGCAAGAGGCTCACTGATAACTGGTAGTGAGTTTCAACTGGCCTGACCAGTTTTGTGACCCAACTCACTGTCGTAATCTGTAGTTATAAGGTGTCATGTCAGATATCAGCAGAAAGATAGTAAGATACTGATTGTTGTTATATTGTGCGTGTGTGTGTGTGTGCGCGTGCAAGGCTGAATTTACACCACCCTAGACAAAGGAATGTGGTTCTACCACCTTGATGATATTTCCAAGATACATTGAGACAGGGGAGTGCATGCACGTAAAAACCATCACATTAACAAGGGGAGGAGTAACCACTCAGTGTCACGGCAGGGGGCGAAGATTGCAAAAACGGATCAAATCATTTGCGTTTTAGCAAACATCAGCAGGAGAAGAAACCGGTGTGGCATTTCCTTCACCAGCAGACTCCAATGTCTCCTTCCTCACAGTGTGAATGAGCTTCACTTGGGGGCGTAATCTTCAGAAGAATCTATTTCAAAGCTTCGGCTGGCTATAAAAGAGAGAGGCAGAGAACCCCAACTGATCGTTCACCTTTGAAGACAAAGGACCTGAGCACTTTGGGCTCTGTGGGAGATCCTGACCAGAACCTTGAGGCTAAGCTCATCTCTCACCAAACGTGCCATGGGAACTGTGAAGATGCCCACTTAGAGCTTTGGCTCTGAGTCTCATTTTTACAAGATGGCACTTCCAGCAGGCTGTGCTCAAAGCATCATGGTGAAGCACTTGATGAGTGCCGATTGGGGAGAGGAGTGCCCTCTGCTGAATCAGCATCATTTTCTGCCCCTGGGCTTTCCTTGAAGTCTCTGATCTCAGCCCTACAGAGGCCTGACTCCACAGTTCTTATGAAATGTATTGAGACCACAGCAGAGGGCAGGGAATATGTCTGCATGCTCATTATGCACAGCTCTGATACTAAAGCAGGGTTAGTCTTGGAGAGAACCTGAGGAAATTACAATATTCTGAAAGTAACAGAATATTTTAAATAGATTAAACAGTTGCTATTACTGCTGTTAATTTGTATTACAATAGCTCCTGGCAGGCACAGTTGGTGTGAGGCCCTCCCATTGGCTAGACACTGTACAGCCCATAGGATAACAAGGAGAGATCTATCTATCTTTAGAAAACACAAGCTCCTGCAAGTTGGGCTGTGCTCTGATCCTTTCCCTTATCCCTCAGAAGGTTTGTTCTCCTTCAGTGAGTCTGCAGTTCCCCCCTGCCCAGCTTTGTACCTGTAACTGGTTCAGAAACTCCTGTCCCTCCTCTTGCATTTGTATGCTGCTCATGGGCCTCTGTTGGGTCCTCTTGCATCTCTGCAGGGAACGTCACCCACCCCGGTATCCTGCAGTTTTACAGTGTGTCAGCCTCTCTTCTTGTATTCCCCTTCTCCAGTCAGCCCCTCCTGGTGACTGCATTCTCCAGATATATCCTCCCAGTGATGACTGCATTTAGGTAAGAGTCAACCCAATTGCACACATCTGGAAACAGAACTCAAACAAAAACTAAAGTAGATCTGGATGGCTCAGGGGATTGACAGTGGCTCTGAGCTAAAAGGCTTCTGGCCAGTTCAGCTGTGTCAATCTGGGTGAGGTCAACAGACACTGAAAATTTTACCCAGTTGATTCCTGTTCACTACCTCTTTGAAAGTCGTAGGTCTCACTCCAATTCAATGGAAGGGTAATCTACCCTACAAAAAAATTACCTTACCAATTGGCTTCCTTGCTGGCAAACATAGCAGAGAGGCCAAGGATAGAATGGCCCATGGAAAGTGACCAAGAAGTACTGCATTTTTATAAGTTTTAGATGGGGGGAGGTAGGAATCTAATGTAAGTAATGTTAATTGTGACCCAGAGACCTCCTGATACCAATTGGCAGAGAGGATAGGGGGTGCACAGGATTTTACAAGGATTCCCTAGATTAGATATATGCATAGTAATTCACTGACGGGGGCATTTAAGGTCTCTACCGAGAGCCAGTAATCCGCTGGTTGTCATAATCACTGCAAAATGTGCATACAGATAATATTAAAGGAATTACGTATCTATAATAAAAATTAAATTCTTAAGGTTTTGGGGCATGGCAGGTAACCAGGAGGTAACATACTTCAAATGTTACTTTCAGGCACGAGGTAACAGACGCATATCTCCCTGGCTGGTCATTTGTACATTGTGTATTGTCCACTTCACAATCTATGCCTATTTGCACACTGGGCTACAAACAAAATAAAAGACTGTGAAATCCACAAGAAAGGAAAACTACAAGATGAACCAAACAGCAGGGTTTGGGTCCTGTTTACGAATAAAGACAAAGGCTTGTTCTGATATATCTTGGCATGCAAGGAAATAAATATGGTCCTCTACTAGGACACAGTCTGACAATGTGTCTGTCTCATGAAGATAGGGTCACAGCCAAGCTGGCAGTAAAGTGCTGCAAGGATTCTGGATGAGTATTGCTCTGCAAGATGTGAGTGTCTAGTTAATGAAGTCTCAGCTCTAGAATGCGTGTGATGATTTTATTTCATATGTAACTGTTTCCAATACTTCTGCTTACTATTACTTGAATCTCTATGCTTTGTTAAATAAACTTACACTTGATTTCACTATAAATATATAAGCGCTGTGCGCTGAACAGAGTGGTGGGCTGAGTGGAACTGCTAAGCTGGCTGTACTAGTTCTTTGGAAGCAGTAAATCTGAGAGTGTCTAGTAGAAAAGGGGCTGGACACTCCCGAGAGATAGTCAGAGGTTGGAGTGTGCCAATTGCTATCTTGTAGAGTAACAGCAAGGCCTCCATAGGCTTACAGGGAAGTGTTTGTGTTGCCCATGGTTGATGGAGCTGGGGATCTGACCCAGACAAGGCTTCCTCATGCGAAGGGCAGGTGGTAGCAAGGTGCCCCAAAGCTCTACCTCTCCTAGGAACTGTCAGACATAACACTATTAATATTAACAAGACAGGGATGACTGATAAGAAGGCCCATAGGATCGACACTGAGGGACCCCAGCCTGCCCCTAGCAGGGCATCCTGAACCACTGGCAAAATGCAGGAGCCAGTTTGTAAAGAAATACAGAGTATGCTGGATATGGGGATAATTAAAGAGTTTGGTAGCTCCTGGGCTTTCCTTGTTGTGTTGGTTCCCAAGGGAGACAAGTCTGCAAGCATTTGTGTTGATTATGGAAAAATTAATGATGTCACCGTTCCTAAAACAGATCCTATGCCCAGAATTGATGACATGCTAGATACTTTGGGCAAAGCAAAATACCTGAGCACACTTGGCCTGGTAAGAGATGGACAGACTTCTTTAGACAGCGATGCAGAAGAAAATCTCTGGATATGAGACTTTTGGGGATTTTATGATTTCAAAATGTTACCTCTTGGGTCAATTCATGCAGAAGCCACGTTTCAGAGGCTTGCCAATCAAGCGTTAAATAGCTTTCTGGACTTCGGACAAGCTTATATTGACACTATAGCGATATCCAGCAATTCTTGGTCGGAGCCCAAGAATAACTTGGGGATTACAATGCCCAAACTCAGAGATGTAGGTTGTACTGTAAAGACACCTAAATATAAAATTGGCACACCCAAAGTTTCCTTTTTGGAAACTTGGCTAGAGAGCAGGCGAGTCTTTCCTGACCCCTTGAAAGTGGAAGCCATTGTTAACTGGCTTCTCCCGCAAACCAAAAAGCAGACCCAGTCTTTCATAAGCTTGGTTAATTATTACTGCCCATTTGTGCCTGGGTTCAGACATAGTGTCTGTTGTCACAGGCTTATGCAAGAAGACAAAAACCAAACACAGTCATGTGGACAAAGGCTTAGCAAGAAGATTTTGATAAGATAAAATATATTTTTGTCAGAGAAGCCTGTTCTGGCCGGTCCAGATTGTGATAAAACGTTTGAACTATGTACTGATACAACAGACATTGGTTTAGATGCCGTATTAATGCAATCAGGAAAAGTGACAAAAGCATCCCGTTGCTTTTGTGAGCAAAAAACTGACCCCCCCCACTGAACAGAATTATTCTGTCAGAGGAAACGAATGTTACGCTGTGGGGTGTAGACAATCAAGGCCCTGTCTCTTGAACAGAAAGTTCCGGATTTGAACTGACCCACTCTCCATTCATTTGGTTGCACAGAGCCAAAGGCACCAGGTCCAAACTGCTGCAGTGGAACACGATGCTCCAAGACTACGACGTGGAAATGGTGCCGATGGCTGACGCTCTTGCTGCACTGTAAGAGAGGAGAGGTGACTAGGGTTACCATGGGTCCGGGCTTCCCTGGACCCAGTCTCTTTTGTGAGTCTCCGTCCTCTGGGGTTTGTGCAGAGCAGAAGCTGCAGCTGAGAAAGAGCCGTGATTGGTCCCTCCCCTGCATCCACAGCTGCAGTGGCCTACTGTGGGACTCCGGCACCGGGGGGGGGGGCAAGCCTGCATTTGCAGCCCCCCTGGTGCTGCCCCCCAGTTGCCCTGGAGGGGGGGGGTCTGTACCTGTGGGGGGTGTGAGGTCTGAGGGGCTTGGCTCCGCTGCCCCCCCCACATTTACCCGCCACGCAGCACCCGCCTCTCCTGCTGCAACCGGGCGCTGCCTTGGATGGGGGCGGCCTCACCCCCCAACCCAGCCTGGGTGTGGGTTTAGCCCTTCATGATGTGTGGGGGAGGCGCAGGAGTGAAGGGCCAGCCCAGCACCCCACACATATCCGCCGCTCCAGCCCCACAGCCTAGTGCCGGCTCAGATAGGGCAGCTTCATCCCCCGGCCTGGGACAGGGTGGGGGCACCAAGCCGGCGCTTCACAACACACGGGGGGGTGGGAAGCGCCGGTGCCCCCCATCCCCTGCACGTCGTGAAGGGCCGGCCTGGAGCTCCCCCGCAGGCTGGCACTCGGGCCTGGCCTCCACACCCCCTCCTTGGTACGCCACTGGGCAGCTGGTTGGTCCCTGCAAGCCATGGCTGTCAGATCCTGCTCTCCCAGCTGGGGCAGGGGGTCCTACAAGGAGGTGCTGACTGATGGCTGGCCTGGCATCTTGGGCTTGCACCAGTCCCCCTGCCACCATGACAGGAAGCAACACTGCCCCCCATCCTCAGTGAGTACCCCTGCTCCAGGTACCCCCTCTAGCATCCCCAACTGTACCCTCCAACTCCTCCTCACCCCCCAGTTCCCCTCCTCCAGTGTTCTCTTTCTGGGAACTTGAAATATGGTAACCTAGGTGTGACCCTAACAGCTCCTTTGTGCTAACTGGCAAAGGGCACACTCAACACACTGTTGTCTGAATATTTAGCCAAAGACCCCAAACTGGTGACACGCTGATCATGGGTATTACTGCGTGATATATGCATGGTTGTGCATAGAGCGTTACGTATGGGTGTTGTAATCTGTTCTTATACACATTGCGGAGGCAGCTGATAAACAAGTTTGTCTGAGACAAAGGAACGTTGGTTTGCCTGTGTCGCTCAATTTACAGTGGAAAGGTGATGCCAGAGGCAATGGAAGTTCATTTCCAACTAAAATCAAATTGAGAGGAGGGCAAGAGAGACAGCATGGATCCTGGAGCACAAGCAGCTAGGGAGAAAAACTTTATCTGGGGGTACACATCAAAGAAAAGGATCGTAGGACTACAGAAAGAAGCGTGCGGTGTAGTTGTAGCTGTGTCAGTCCCAGGATGTTAGAGAAACAGGCTGGGTGTTGTCTCTCTAAAAAGAAGGGGAGAGAATGGCTTAGCTATCCATCGCTTCGGGGCAAAAGAGTCCAGTGCTCTTGAAATCTGTGGCAGGTGGTTATTTCAGCCATGAGGGTTGAAGAGGCTGAGAACTGACTGTAGGTGAGAAATTGCCTCATACCAGAATTATATAATCTGTTAAATTGTAGACACCAGAAAACATGTTTTCTTTTATTTGTAACCGTTTTCTATTCCCGTTATCTCAGCTGAGTATCACTTAAATCTCTGGTCTTTATTATTCACAGTGTATTATAAATTTATCTTAGCGTTGTTATGCTAACGTGAGGTGCATCTCCTCAGATGAGCCCACAAGCTGGCGTGTTTCCTGGGAGACAGCGGCTTAGTAATGTCTGTGATTGTCCAGTGAGAGGCACCAGACATTACAACAGAGACACATCACTGGGGAACTCAGGACCCAGGTTTCACTGAATGTCCTGTGCAAAGCAAGGTTTAAATTGGCAGCATCCTGAGGAGTTTGCTGGTAAGGCAGACAGTCAGGCCACAAGTTTAAGCTCCTGCAAAGCTCTCTTGCTGTGGCAGAGAGGTGACAGAATGACTTATGGCTCTGTGCTCCCTAAGGAGACCATCACAGGTCACTTTTAGAGTTCGCTTTCTGCATAGAATAACGTTTTTAGAGGTTTGAGAAACACGATGCCTAATTTAAAGGTGCTGGTGGGTCCAGATTGTGACTGTGGCACCCTCTTGCTCACAGTCAACAAGTTGCTCCTCATCATGCTGGCATTCTTGCTCCCATTGGCCCAATCTGTATTGCTCCAGACACAGCTTTTCCTCTCTCAAATTGCAGCTTTATTCTGCCGCAGCTGCGATTTCTGGAGCAGAAAGCTCCAAATTCAGGGAACCTGGCTGAGGAGGGCCCAGTTTCTGCTCCACTTGCTGCACGCAGTCCTGGCCTCCTCCTCCTCATTTAGCCTGCAGAACCTTTATCACAAACAATAGTGTTTAGTATTTAGGGCGAGCTTGCAGGGCTGGCAGCTAAAAATAAAACCCCAGGCATGAAATCCAGGTCCCACTGAAGTTGATGGGAAAACTTCAGCTGGTTTGAGTAGAGCCAGGATTTCACTCCATCTTTTAACATGTGAACTGAGCACACTTGATGTGAAAATTAACTCGATGATCACTTTTCAGAATAGAGCCATCCTTTGCTGAAGCCAGGCCACTAAATACAATCAGAGGATCATGGAATCTCTATCCACTGAGTAACTAATTGTGTTGAGCCATAGCTGTTCAAGGCAAAGCAGGTGCACAGAAGCCTATGTAAATCTTGAAGAAATCTGGGTGTTGTAGGAAGTTATAGTGGTCTTTCATTAGGCAGTACTTTAAATTCCCTCAAAGTTTCATTTGGTTATAGTATTTTTATTACACACACACACACACACACCATAACCCCCTCCAAACTGTTGTGTAGTCTTCCTGCCATCTTCGTATGGGTGAAGTGATCTCTGTATGTGAACAACGTATACATTGATTTGGGATCTTTTGGGATGAAAGGGACTAGCGAAGGAGAGTTTAATTTGTGTTGGGGCTTGGTGGGGCCCAGCCTGGCTCCTCTTCTGTCAGCGCCATGGTGTGTGCAAGGTCATGCTGTGCAGAGGCTGCCATTTTGGTCTACAAAAAAAGTGTATTTGATGTTATGAGAGACCCTGTCACGTTTTCATTCTCTCGAAGGGCTGTGTTTAATGGAATTGTACCCATGCTCCAGCACTAATGGGACTCTGTTCAGTCTGGAGAGCACAGTCCCTGGGACGCTTCGAGTGGAGAATGAGCATGCTGGGAGTGAGACACTGACACTCTTTGAGGTTGGTCCTGCTTTGAGGAGGGAGTTGGACTAGATGACCTCCTAGGTCCCTCCCAACCCTCATCTTTTATGATTCTGTGATCACAGGATTGAAGAGCTGGTGACATTTCCCGCAGTGACGCAAGATTCTCATTCCCCATGTGAAAATCATCCAGATAGAAAGGGAGGGACTCCAATCTGGTCAAACCCATTGTAAGCCACCCCTCACGGGCTCAGCAAAAACTGGTTGCTTACCAACAAAGTGAGGAGAAAAGAAGGATTGCTACTTCTGATACAAGGGGCCATTCAAGCCAGAGGCAAGACTGATCCTTGCGCACGGTCCTAAACTTAACAGCTCACACAAGGTTTCATGGGCTCCTTTGTTCCTCATGTTAGACACTAGATGCTGGAAATGGAGCTGTGTACTTTCCCTTTTATAGAGGCTGGGACATCATTACCACTCCTATGTGAATATGTATTGTCTAGGCAGGGGAGGGAGGGGCTAGAGAGAAATTCTAGCCAGGCCCAGCCCAAGTTATGACGAGAGGGTTGAGTGTTAGAGGAATAAACAGAGGGAGAGAGACGGGGAGCGAGAGAGAAGGGGAATGGCTAGAAGAAACTAGGACGGGAGCTAGAAATACCAAAGAACGAGAGAAGAGGAGAGGGGAAAAGACACAGGGTGAAAGGGAAAAAACACCCGGAGCAAAGGGGAGAGAGATCATGGAGTTGCTTCTGTGGCTCTGGTCCCAGTTTCTGTCCTGCTGGAACAATCTCACAGCACTGGGCATAGCTCTCACAGTCTTCATTCTGCTATTTGATTTCATGAAGCGCAGGAGGAGCTGGAGTCGCTACCCACCAGGGCCGGCCTCTCTGCCTTTCATTGGGACCATGCTGCAGATCGATTTCCACAACCCACACCTCTCATTTAACCAGGTCAGTGCCAGAGGGACTGCTGCCTTTCACTGCTTGGGGCTGGAGAGCACAGAGCGCTGGGGAACAGAGCTGGCACGGTCTGGTTGTTTGTTAATCCAGGGATTCCGGAGGGGTTATCATACAAGCCTGGGGCTTGTTCAACACAGTGACAGTCCCAGTAGGGGAGGAGGTACTCTATCGTTATCTGGTTGGGCTCTGCTGTTGCTCCAGAATCCAGAGGACAGCATTCCACTCCAAAGTCCAGTAGATTTCTCTGCTAATTTTGTGCCAGCCCCAGAGGAGAGTGATACCTATTGCGTGCGTACGTACGTACATGTACATATCTACATGGGAACATGCAGATATGCGGGCTATTTAAATTCTCCCTCAAATTTCAGATGGAGACATTGTAGGATGCTAAGCCATTGTACAATGTTAGCAGTGTTAAACAGCTGCTGCGTTCCACCTCAGAGATGGCTGCACTTCAGTGGTGGATGAAGTGGTCCCTTTATGTACCATTTTTATCCTTTGGGATGAAAAGGGCTCGAGAAAGATTTATTGTACGTGGAAGTTCATTTATCTCTGCTCAGTCATTCATTTGAAAGTCTCCCTGGTTTGGGGACGTGGATGCATGGACGACAGCCTTCCTTGTAAATCATTAGAAAGGATCAAGAGTCTCTGCAAAAGTGAACACAACTGTAACCTCCAGCTACACAACTTTAGGGTATGCTTGCTGGCTGTGTCTGCCTTAACAAGCGCGCATGCAACCTCCACAGGGTTAATTGTTGCAAATGAATGCTTTGTCCTTTCTCAAAGGGAAACATCTGGTGTAGCTGCAGCGATTAAATCATGTTGTGTTTTGTGGCTGTACTTGCAAACTCCAGAGGCCCCTTTTCTAGGCTGGCACCATTCAATGCTCCAGTCAAAGAGCAACTGGGTCCAGTTCTCGTTCTCACCAAGCAGGAGAAACAGCTTTTGAGTTTCCAGATTCTGACAATGCTAACAACACTTTCGACCTGTAGCTGCTTTTAACGCCACATTTTTAGTAACAACATATTCCCTTTTCTGTCCCTGTTTCCATTTCACACAATCTCATTTTGCTTTCCTGCATGTCTCACAGAATGGAAATGAAAAATATAGAATCATAGAAATTAAAGATAGAAATGGCCTATAAATGATCTTATCCACCCCTTTACTTTCTAGTGGTATGCTCCTGAAGGCTTTATCCAGTTTTAAAGACTAGCAGTGAGGCTTTCATCACTTGCCCTGGGAAACTATTCCTGTCTGTTACAACTCTCTCTTAGGAGTTGTGTGTCTTGATTTTTCATTTAGTCTCATTTCATTACTCCTTCACCCAACCCTAAACAATTTCCCTCCATCCTTTGCATTTGCACCTTTCAAATACGTGCAAACAGTAATCATAGTCCCCTACCATAGATATTTGACCAGTCTATATATTTAGATCATTTTATCTTTCCTCATTAATCAGCCCATGCAGCTACTTACTCTCTTTTGTCACTTTGCTCTGAATTCTGTTTAATAAGTATCGTTCCAGAAATGATGTGAATTCCCAGAACACGAAGCACTGGTACAGATGCTTTATAGACAAAGACTCATCTGCTTGTGCCACAAGGCCTCTTTGTGTGGGCATCAGAATCACTGGCTAATGGCCATGTGGCTTTGAGAAAAGCTACTGTAGAAAAGCAGGAACACAATATATTGTTTTTCCTATTTTTCGCATACACATGGAACAACTACTTGTGGTTTTTCTGCCCCTAAATTCTTGATCCAGAAGGGCAGTTTCCCCTATCTGTGTGTACAATCCTCAAGAAATTCCACAAATAATAGCTGAAAAATGGGTTAAATTTTGGGCCCGAACTATCTGATAATTGCTTTAAACTATTCCCCTCTAAGTTCTGCAATGCCTGTCTGTCACGAAGGTCAGGTGGCCCTGGTCCTTGCCTGCCTCAAGCACATTTTGTGCTGTTGGAGTGATGCAAAGTAGTCCCAAAGCTGATGTGGTCAGCCACAGTGTGGTCACTCAGGACAGAAGAATAATCCGATCATGATTTAGCAATTCCTACAGGATGTTTTCCTGCAGCTAAGGGGAAAGAGCCAGAGTTTTCCTGTGCTCTCTTAAAGAACTTTGCGCTATTCCCTCCTCAATGGTACCATGCAATTGTTGACTCCAGGAAAGGATCAAGGTTAGTAAGTACAAAGCTCAGATTTGCAGCCAAGAACTTAGAAGCAAGGCAGTATAACTGAAGTTTACCTGGTTTGCTTTGGTTTAACATCTGAAAGTTGCTGGGCACTCGCAATTCCATAAGTGCCCCCTCCTCAGGTTTCCATTGAGTGGGGGGAAAGGACAGGACCTTTATGCTTCCCCTTTCCAGGCACGTCTGGTCTATGCACAGTTTTTGTATCGATTAAATGATTTCAGTTAGGGGTGTGATTTTGTTTTTAAACTAAAATAGTTGAATCAGAGCTGCATCAAGACACTAATCCATACAGAGACATTTTCCTTTTACGTGAGTGTTATTGCCATCTGATGAAATGCTCAGAACAAAGTCGGGCAGGATTACATCCTAGTTAAGTTACATTTCATTTCATAGCTGCAATAAGCCCTCTACTGGCTAATGTTTTTGGAGTAATGCACCACTCACCTGTCTGGAGTGGCTCACGACTGTGAGTACCTGCCTCAGGGTAGACTGTCAAAAACAGGGCAGATCCCCCAAACTGGTGGTATGTTCTATACATAGATTTCAACAAGCCAGTAACTAATGCGAACTCCTGGATCTCTATGAAAGTATTACCATGAAGTCACAGACAGTCAGCTTCCTGTACAGGCTCCCCCTTTCTCAAAAGGTTCCCCAGTTCCTAATAAATCTAAACCCCTCCTCCCTACACCATCATCTCATCCACGCAGTGAGACCCTGCAGTTCTGTCTGTCTAACTGGCCCTGTGCATGGAACTGGCCGCTTTTCAGAGAATGCTGTATGGAGGTCCTGGACTTCAGTCTTTTACCTAACAGCTTAAATTTGGCCTCCAGGACCCTTCTCCTATCCTTCCCTATTTCACTAGTACCGACATGTACCATGACCACTGGCTCCCCCCCCAGCCATCCACATAAATCTGTCTAAATGTCTCGAGAGATCCACAACCTTCGCACCCGGCAGGCAAGTCACCATGCGGTTCTCCCAGTCATCACAAACCCAGCTATCCATGTTTGCAATGATTGAAATAACCTTATCTTCCTTGAGTGCTCATTTAGCATCTCGATTGTCTAGCGTCCCTCATTACTATTACCTGTCTTTTCCTAATAATTGGAGTTCCCTCTCCTGGAGAGGTATCCTGAGTGCGAGAAGATATCATTGTGACCCGTCTGTGCCCAGGGTAGCCCACTGATAATGCCAAGGTCAGGGCAGCCTGTAAAAGGAGAGCAGTTTCTACCAGCACTGGTGGGTGACACTGAAGTCAGACTTCCCAACCAGCCACAAACAGGGCTTCTGATTCCCCACACTGGTTATCAAGAAGCCACTATACAAATACACACAGCCCCTTTTACTCTGGCTCCCAAACTGCCACTAGGTCCAGTAAAGAGACCTATTATTTAAACTCTATACTCTTTACTAAAATGGTTCCCTCTGATCCCAAAAGATCAGCCACAGTACCAGATCAATATAAGTTTGGATCTTACCCAAAATACCACACTGCCAGCCAATCCTTTAGTAACTAAAACTAAAGGTTTATTATAAAAAGAAAAACAAACAATAAGAGAAATATTAAAGGATTAAAGCAATCAGATACATACAAATGATTTGAAAGTCCATATACATCAGGTTTCTAGAAGAATTGTGAAGTTGCAGGCTAGTATAGTTCCTCTGGTGTACATCCAGTACCTGGATGGGTCTAAGTCCTTCAGTTCAGTTGCAAAATGAATTGATCCAGAGGTGGGTAGGTGTGTGTCCGCAGCTGGACAGGAACAAAGACAAAATGGTTTCTGTGGTTTGATCTTATATACCCTCTGCCTCTGGCCATGCAGCTTGTGTAACTAAAATGGAGTCCAGAGTCACATGGGCCAATCCTGGTAACTCTTCAGGTATGCTTTTAGTTGCTTCCTTGGCCTTTGACTTCTGTAAAGGTCTTGATGGGCCATTAAGTGGGCTGTTGTCCTGCCGCCTCACTGACTGGGGTGTGCCTTATACAGCACAGTTTGAAATACAGGGATATCAAAGATCTCCATAACTTCCCTCACATGAACACAAATATTAACAGCACATTATAACCTTTCTAACAGCACCTGACATGGCGTGTCTCACATGAATCGTTATGATTTTGACATATTAATGCCAAACAACACAAGTGCCCCCCTCCCCCTCTTAATCCAGTCATGACAACCATGACATCATCTGGAAGGAGGGTCCCAACTATAGGATCGTTTCCCTTCACTCCAGTGTGATGTGCTCCTTCACTGAGACTTTCACCCTCCTTAACAGCACAGAGGCTGGAGTTGTGATAATATCAGATTTCATAAATTAAACACGGCTGGGCCTGGTCAGTACTTGAATGGGATATCTCCTGTGCAAACCATGTGCTGCTGAAAGCATTGTAGAAGACACTCTTTGCTCTGAGTTGGTGGTTGAACCAGTGCCACAACATGGTTTTAAGGAACAACGTAAGCTTGAACAACGAGAGTCCTGTAGCCCTTTAAAGACTAACAAATTTAATTTCTGCAGGCATGAGCTTTCGTGGGCTGCAACCCACTTCATCAGATGCAAGAAACAGCAATCAGATAGGGGGTATATATATACATCCAAGGGTAAGGAACAACAATGGGGAGGGTAGGTGTAGGAAAGTCCATTCAGTTAGAGAAACTGAGGCCTATTCACGACCATGGATTAGAAGGTAAGAATGTGTGAACAGTGACAATTACTTCTTGTAATGAGATATCCATTCCAAGTCCCTATTCAGACCCAGTTTGATTGTGTCCCGTTTCCATATGAGTTCCAGCTCTGCAGTTTCTCTCTGAAGTCTGTTTTTGAAGTTTTTTGTAGAAGTGTGGCAACTTTCAAGTCAGCTACAGAGTGTCCTGGGAGATTGAAGTGCTCTCCGATTGCTTTATGGATGTTACCATTTTTTATGTCTGATTTGTGTCCATGTATTCTTTTGCGTAGTGACAGTCCGATTTGGCCAATGTACATGGCAGAGAGGCATTGCTGGCACATGATGGCAATGTAAGCTTTGCTATCTTATCATGGTAGACACCAAAAGAGGTCCTGAACTCTTGTAGTCATTAAAGATCCCATGACATTTTCACAAGATCCCTGGCCAAATTTCATCTTGGCTAGTTATGTTCTGCTGACATAAATTCTTCCTGCACCTTCAGCTGGCAATGGTGCTATTCTTCACTCCCTGTGTAAGTGGCTGTGGAATGCTGCTGTGAGTTGTTCCACTCCAGAGGTGGCTGCATGTCAGTAATTGACTAATAAGCCAAGTGGAGTGTTCTGAGATCCTTCAAAATTAAGGAGCTTACTGAAATGCAAGAAGATATTTTTCTGGCTTGCTTTCCAGCAAAATTAAGTGTCACCTGGCTTCCAACAATATATTTTTCCTTCTTTTTTTTTCTTGGCAGCTAAGTAAAAAATTTGGAAATATCTTTAGTCTTCAGAACTGCTGGAGGAATTTGGTTGTATTGAATGGATTCAAAGCAGTAAAGGAAGCACTGATCCAGAAATCAGAGGACTTTGCTGACCGACCACACTTTCCTATATATAAGCACTTGGGCTATGGAGAGAATGCTGAAGGCAAGTACCTTGGAAACTAACATAGTTCTCTGGCAGCATTGCAGGCGGGACTGGCTTTATCATTTGGGAAAATATCTGACTGAGTGACTGGAAAGGTTGAAGGGGACTTAAGTTGTGAGCTGCCTCCCTCTCTTGTCCCTCTGCTGACATCACGTGTATGGATAACATACAAAACTGGTCAATTGTTCCATCACTTTTGCTGTAGTCTGACCCTGTGATGTCAACCTGGCACAGCAGCAACTGAGCCACAGTAAGATGGGGATGGGAGCTGGGTGGGGCTGGAGCAAAGAGAATTGAGCAGCATTAGGGAAAAGGGAAGGAGCAGGGGTTGAGGAGACTCTGCCAGTCAGAGGGTGCACGAGACACTTTAAATAATCAGCTCCTGTGGGTTACTTAGGACTAAGTGAAGGATATCCTCTCTTCCGGTGTCACTCAATAGCCTTTGTCTAATCAGTAGGCCAGTTGTATAACCGTGCAGAAACCCCGGACAGCCTGTTACTTCTTATGACGAGGAATCAGGCTGGTGGAATGGGGATCTCCTTGCCGATTGCAGCACTACTAAGACATGGCCATTCTGAAATACTAAGTAAAATGTACAGGTTAATCAATACCAAGTGAACGTGAGGGAGGGCAGAAAGAAATGCAATCTAAAAAGGAGGCTTGTCAGGCTAAGATCATCTCAGTCTGTCCCAAAGCACTTTCATAACAAAGATTAGAGCTGGAAAAAAGTCTACAGAGCCTCATCTTCTCAACCTCTCCCTGGCCTATACTCTGGCCAATGCAGGGATGCTCCCTATAGTACCTTCGCCAGTGTTTTGTCCAGTCCAATTTTAAATGCCTTGTGATGGGGCATCCATTAATTCCTTTGAAAGACTATTGAACAGTTTAATAGATCTAATCATTGGGAAGTGTTTTCTGACACCCAGCCTGAGTTGCCATTTGGCCAAGTTGCCATTTGGCCACTTGGCCAAGCTATATTTACTCCGTTCCTTTTATCCTTCTTCACAAGTCAGTCCCTCCAGCCCTATTTTGTTGCTCTCCAGTGAATTTATTATGACCTTATTATGTCTCTTGTTTATTAATACTGTCCAGGGGTAGTGGTTGCAAGATATGGTCATGCATGGAAGGAGCAGAGAAGATTTGCACTCTCCACCTTGAAGAGCTTTGGGATGGGAAAGAAATCTTTGGAGCAGCACGTGACTGAGGAAACTAGATTTCTATGCTCTGCAATCTGTTCTGAAGAAGGTTTGTCACATCCAAGGAGATGGGGCAGGGGAGGACCAGTGTAACTCCCATCCCTAAGGAAATGAAAGGGTATCATGATTAATTATGAAAGAAGGAATCATAACACAGTATCTCACATTTCTGTATAAGGCCTTATATCCGGAAGGATACTAAAGTGCTTTGGAGACCAGATACATAGCGATCACTCATCCAGCATGAAGCCACCTCTGGGGTCAAACTTGACAGCTGTTTTAACATAACAGTTTGTGATTGGAAATAAAAAACAAAACAAAACCCACAACATCATAAACTGAAAATGCAAGAGGAATTTTAAGTTGGTAGAATGTAATTACCTCAACTGGAATTTGGTGAAAGCATCAACACTTTTCCAAAACAAGCCATGAAGTCTTTAATGACATCACTTTTATGCCTCAACTTAAAAACAACATCTCT
>ML675763.1:41575-56608 GCA_007922155.1 Mesoclemmys tuberculata
ACAGTGCCGGCCCTGGCTCCCTCCCCTCCGCAGGCCCCGCCGGACTGCTCCAGGTCAGCGGGGCCCGTCAGCTCGCCCGGGCAAGCCAGGGGGGGGCGCCCCCAGGGCCCGAGCGCAGGTGACAAATGCTGGCAGAGGGGGGGCGGCCACAGGGACTGGACAGCTGGGGGGGGCACCACCGATGGTCTGGCTGGCTCCCTCCTGGGTCCTGGGGGTCCCGGGCCTCCCTCCTTGCCGGGCCAGGGGGAAGTCCCTCCGAACGTGCCCCGTCGCCCGGCAGAGGTAGCACCGGGCCTCTCCCGTAGTATAATGGACCCGGTACTGGGCCCCTTGGTGGGGTATCAGAAACGACCCCTCGAGCGCCTCTCCGCCACGCGCCACTGCCGGCAGCAGCTGCAGCTGTACCTGCCGGCGGAACGAGAGGACGTGGCGAAGGGCGGGGTCCTTGCAGCCGAGGGGAAGCGGGCTGATGGTGGAGAGGGGCTTCCCCAGGGAGGCAAGGAGAGGCAGAAGGGCGGCATTGGGGAGGAAGGGCGGAACGGAGGACAAGACCATCCGTACGCCCAGGTCCTCTAGGGGCTCCACGGGGACGTGGACGCCCCCCACCGCCAGGCCCATCTCCACCGCCTCCTGGGCGGCGGCCTCCAAGGCCAGGAAAAAGACCACCTTGCCATATATTCGGGAGGCCGCCACCACGGCCGTGGGCCCCACCACCTGCGCCGTCGCCCTCACGTAGGTTTCCACGTGGGGCGAGGCAGGCACCAGGAGGCACCGGACCCCATGCTTCCTGGTAGGGGTGGGGAAGGGGCCCCGGCCTCCTGGGATGGTGTTGGAGGCGGTGGTCAGGGCAGGTGTCTTGGCAGCAGCAGGCAGGGGGCCCGCGGCCACCTGGGCGTACGCCCTGGGGGCGCCGTCGTCCCCAGAGCTGGTGGAAGGGACAGCGGGGGAGGATAGAGGGGGAGGGGGGGGGGCCAGCCACAGGAGGCGTCGCCTTCCGGGCAGGGCCTTTGCCCTTCTTTTTATCCCCCTGGTTCTTTCTGCCGACCGAGGGCGCACCCCCCAGATTAGGGGGGGGCGGGAGCCGTGGCAGCAGCAGAGTCCCTGGCGTCCCCATCAGTGTCATCCTTCGCTGGCACCTGGGGAGTGACTCCCGGCGGCTGAGCGGGGGCGGCAGGGCCAGCTGTTGCAGGCAGGGATGGGGCCTTGTGATGAGGGGGGGGCGGGAGTGTCTACAGGGGGGGTCCCGGTCCAAGGCACACCCGCCATCTTGGGAAGGGTTGGGAACGGTTTGACGGGGGGGGTAAAGGAAAGGGAGGGAGAGGAAGGGGGGAGGGGAGTGGAAAGGGGGGGAAGGGACGGGGTAGGAAGAGGAAGGAAAGGGGGGGGTGACCGCTCCCCCCCGCTAGGCTGGAAGCAGGGGAGGAGGGCACCGGCAGAGGGGAAAAGACAGGGGGTCAAGCCAGGCAGGGGCGCAGGGGCTGTGCACTCACCAGCCCAAGATGGAATCTCAGCGTCTCCTGCGGCTGCACTGGGGGGGTGGTGGAGTTAAATGAACTCGGGAGGGGAGGTGCAGTGTGTGATGGGGGGGGTTTAACGAAACCGGGAGGGTCAATTAAGGGGGGGGGAGGGCCATTGGTGCTGCCAGAGCACACGGACCAAAGCGGGGGGGGGGGAACTACAGCGGTGGGGGAAGAGAAGGGAAGGGTCAGGGTCCCCCAAATGTGGGGGCCTGGGCAGGGGGCAGCAGCAGGGGAGGGGCAGGGGAGCCCCCAAACACGGGGCAGAGCAAGGGACAGCAGCAACAGGGGAAGAGGGGGCTCACGGCAGCAGAAGGGGGAAGAGGCAGCCAGCCAACGGAGGGGGGGGATGGGGCCTTTCGGCAGCTGGTGCTGGCCTTGGGAGAAGCAGCAGCGGCGGGGGAGGATGGAGATAGCGACTGGTGGGTGGGGGGTGGAAGAGGTACACACTCATCCCCTCCCTCCCGGCTGGGAGGGAGGCACACCAGTAGAGTCCCAAAGCAACAGCAGCAGCAGGGTCTCCCAAAAAGGCAGCTGTGGAAAGGGAAAAAAAGAAAGAAAGGAAGGCCAGGGCCAGACCAGAGAGCTCGAAAAAGCCGTCCGCCCTGCAGGCAGAAGGGAAAGCACAGCAGGGTGATTAGAGGCTCCTGGCCCTAATGAAGGGCAGGGCCAGGGGTATTTAAACCCTGCCTTCCCTAAAGGAGGGGGAGGGAACAAATGCAGGGGAAGCTGTCAGAAGGTATGGAGCAGCTGGAGAAGAAGGTTCCCTCCCAGGTCAGGAGACAGAGCTCCGCTACAGCCAGGGGAGACGAGGTAGTTGGGGGTACCCTGACCACAAACAAGAAGGTGAAGCACGAGACGCACTAGGGTGAAGCGGGCAGTTTGCCACAGCGGCTGGGAAGTGCAACTTAGCCCCCATACTATTCTCTGTCTTGGCCCCTACCCTGTCAATGCCTCCAGTCCCTGACCTGGTGCCATGTGTGTTGCAAATGAGGCAAGAACTGAAGGGAAAGGAGAATGGGGGGCCAGGGACATGAAACAGTAGGGGTGGGGGTTTCTGTCATGTACATGGTTTCACGTTTGCACCTGTTCATGCACTTTATTTTTAAGGTTTTATTGTAAGCAGTGTTTTGATATGGTAAAGCAGCAGGTCTCCCTGGCAGTGGGTGAATAGATGTTTTAATACAGGTTTATAAATAAAGCTTTTTATATCATCAAGAAAGTTTATTGCTATCACTGCATCGCAGCATAGAATCTGCATTTGAAATAATAGAGGTAAACACATGGTCAGGAATTAATCAGCAAGCACTATTTCTCTACAGTTCAATACAGCAGTCCACACTTCAATCACTTCCAGACTAATGGTGATTAGTTGATGACACTGTCATTTGGTGGGAAGAGTTTCCCAGGCAGGCTGTCCATGAATGTAGGCTCCTGATGGGCGAAAAACCCTGATGATATGAACTTTCCCACTGCAGCCCACATTGCTATTCATAAATTGACCTCTGTGGTCCCCAAGAGTCTGCATGACAGTGGAGTGGTACCCTTTGCAGTTTATGCACTCCGTGCTCCTTGAGGAGTGCAAGTTATGGGTACAGTGGCCCTGGTGCAGTTTGGAAACCCCACTCTGTCAAAGCCAGGAATTACCTCAGGGATATCTTTTATGCCTGCCACCTTGGGGTAAACCACTTGCCTTATTGTCTCAAAAACCTCCGCCACCACTTTGCCCACAGTTGACTTTTCAACACCAAACTGGTTGGCAATGGACCTGTAGCAGTCTGGGATAGCCAGCTTCCAGACAGCTGTAGCATCCTGCTTCTGGACCGGCAAGGGTGCCGTCGTGTGTGTCTTTACGCTGGAAGGTTGGGGCAAGCTGCTCACTAAGCGTCAGAAAACGTAGCTTTCTTCATGAGAAAGTTCCGGACCCACAGCTGGTTATCCCAGCCTGTGATTGTGGCCCTGCACCAGAAGTGGTGGTAGGCGGTGTGCTGAGCAGCGTCAGCCAGTGTGAGTTTGCCATGCTTGGGTATTCCTCCTTCTGCACCATAAACTCTTTTAGGTGGGTCGGAAAATGCCGCCGAAATGTCCACCAGCACCTCACGGGAGCTCTGCCTCATGGCTGACACAGGTGTGAAAGCACAAGCAAGAGAAAAGGGGCTTCCTACATGTTGCTTGGCAGACAGTGTCGACGTGCAGTCCAAACTGCTTCCAATGTGCAAGGTGGGCAGTAAAGCTGTCCCACGGTCAAAGGCTAGAGCAGCCACATTTTGGGAGGGCACAAGGGAGTTTAGGATACGGGTGATTTGACTCAGATCTGTCTGCTACAGTGTGGATGCCAGAGTCCCAGGTGCAAGCCTGGGTTAGAAAATTCTTAACGTAGGGTTGACAATCAATGTAGAGCAGGGGTAGTCACTTGTTTTTTGTCAAGGTCCAAATTTCTTGGTCAAGACATAGTCAAGGTCCAGACTGTAGAGAAAATAATAATAAAAATAACTATAATGATAATAAAAAGTTTTCAGGATCTGTTCAAAATCATCTGGCAGTCCAGATTTGGCCTGTGGTCCGCCCATTGACTATCCCTGGTGTAGATGCTCAAGTCCTTGGTTCTCTAACCCAGGCTCAGCTGAATCAAGTGCCACTAACCCTGGGCTTACATTGCAGTGTCGACATACCCCATGATTTTAGCGCACAAGGTCCTGAGCTTTATCCCTGATGAAGTCCACGATGTGTGGGATAAATCATTACCTTGAAATGGATGCGATCAGGGAGCCATGATGGTGTGTGCTGTCATATGCGTGTGCTATGCTGCACTTTGCAAACAATCTGACCTTTCAGTCTGATAATATGAACTACCACTGTCTAAAATCCTGCTCCTCTCTCCCCAGCAAAACGCTGAGGTTCAATCACACTCTCTTTTGTTCCCTTCAGACTAAAGAGCACGCAGAGAGCAGTTTCAATGACAGCAACCTTCGGATGGTATTAGTTGACTTGTTTAGTGCGGGCACCGAGACCACCTCCACCACCCTGCGCTGGGCATTGCTGTACATGCTCCTCCACCCTGACATCCAGAGTAAGCAAGAGGACAGGTGGAGATGTAACTGGTTCTCCTGACCCTACAGCTTCCATTGGGATCATCTTAGCATCTGCTGTCACAGCTGTCTTTGGGGGGCATGAAGCTACCATCGCAGCAGTCACAGCAGTGACCAGAGGGATAATTCCCCTGGAACACTGTCTGCAGGGAAGAGCAAAGCTCTATAGTGAGGGAGAAGGGTGAGAGACAAGGCCCTTGTTAAAGATTTCACTGTCAGCGGGATGCTCACCATTTTTCTTGGTGATAAGTGCACTTGGAGACTCTCATAGCTACTTGGTAACTCTTCCTTCTCTTAGGGTCTCCATAAGGATCGATGCTAACCTGCTTAAATGTGCTAATGCTGGATACTGCACAAGGGGGTCAAATACAGTATAGATAAGGTGGGATGTCTCTAGCAATGAGAGCTTATTAGCCCATAGAACAGAGGATGAATATGTAAATTGGCCTGAGGAACTTCAGATGAGTGTACTGTCTTTCAGCTCCTAATCCATCCAACAAACGCACATTCCTCTCTTTCCCACTGTCTACAGAAGCTCACTTGGCCCCTTTGCCCCAACCAAGGCCAGTATCCTCCTATAGATATCTCTGGGTGAACTCTACCTCCCTAGCACTCTTGCTTCCAGAGGCTTTCACCAATCTCCCTGTCAACAAACACACAAGGCCTGATGGAGAGGTCAGAAATTAGAAATTGGGAAGCAGAGCAATGCATGTTCAGGGTATCAAAGAGGCTTTCTGGTTGTTTGGAGGTGAGTGAAATCAACAGTTTGTCCAGACAAGAACCATGCCCTCACCACTGCTGGATATCCTTCCTGATCCATGAACAAGTGTCCGTGACACCACTCACCTCCAGACACTTAGAACACCCACTTCTTAAAGATGACTGACTTGTAAACTCTTCAGTGGTTAATATGAAGGAGGGTAATAAGCTCTCACAGAATATAAACCCACATTATTTATTATTATTATAATATATATTATAATAGCTTCCACAGGCTCCACTCAAGATTGCTTCCTTGTGCTCAGTGCGGTACAAATAAAGACAAACAGACAATCTCTGCCCCAGAGAATTTATAGCCTAAGGGTAAAGCCATAGGCTCCCTACTACTACAGTGTTGATGTACATAATTAAATATGTTACATCGTCTTCAATGTAAAGTGTCTTTTTCTAGGTAAAGTCCATGAGGAAATCGATAAGGTGATTGGCAGGGACAGGTCACCGCAGATGGAGGACCAAGTGAACATGCCTTATACAAATGCTGTGATCCATGAAATTCAACGTTATGGGGATATCATTCCTGTTGGAGTGCCTCACATGACATACCGGGACACTGAGCTTCAAGGCTTCTTCATTCCAAAGGTATTGCGGGCCATGCAGGGAATGCAGACATCTTCTCCCCTTGCAAACTTGTGTCCTGAATCTGCAGATGTTCTGTATGTGAATTTCCCTGAAGTTCCATGCAGCGTGGGGTACAGCACGAGGTCTGGGATCACACAACCAATGGGGAGCTATAAAATGTACAGTTTTGAAAGGGTTTAGGCCTCAGAAAAAGTCATATTTATATGGTTAGGTCCATCTTCAAAAACAACTAATCTAGCAAAAACACAGCTAAGAATTGCAATTATTACAAGGTAGACTGTAGTTTTGTCTTGGGCACCTTCTAACAGTCAGTACATCTGCTTGAAGGTGGAGGAAGGTAAGGCTGCTGGACTGCTTGAAGGGAATTTGGAATGGGATATGGAAATTCACCACTAGGTCATCAGTTCAAATCCAGAACAATAGAAACTAAAACTCTTTTTAGTATCTGAAAACTGTTAAGAGGCCACTGTGCGTCTTTGTCCAGTTCCAAGTGGACAAGAGACCACAACGGGCAATAATTGTCCTCCTCGGTGACAGTCTCATTAGAGAGACCAAGGCCATGCAATACTAAATTCCATGAGAACTGCAGTCTGGACTCTCAATCAGCACACTCTTACCAGAGCTACAATTAACTTTGGATAAAGTTTTTAAGGGATTGGGGAGTAGAAGCAATTTTCATGACATGAATATCGTTAGACCGTGAAAACACCACTCACTTACTCTTATTCTAGCTAGCATGCAATTTACAAGGGGATAGGCTTCAGAGCATGCGCTGTGCACTGGCTTGGGCCATGAAAGTGTTCCATTCCACTGTGCTAGAGGGATATACAATTAGTTACATGAGATGGGTTACGTGCCTTCCTCCGAAGCCTCCTACAATGGCTACTACTTGAGATGGAATACTGAATGCAGAGGGACTGGCCTGTTGTGTCTGACCATTCTTATGTACCCCATTTCTTCTCTGGGGCGGGTGTCAGGGGACAACAGTCATCACCAACTTGTCCTCAGTGCTGAAGGATGAAACAGTTTGGGAGAAACCGCACCAGTTCTATCCGGAGCACTTCCTGGATGCAGATGGGCAGTTTGTGAAGCGAGAAGCCTTCCTGCCTTTCTCTGCAGGTAAATCCAAGGGGAGGAGCAGCTGGGAGAGACCATCCCTATAGAAATGAGGCACAGGGCATGAGAAATGACCCCCTCCTCTACTATTATTGGAAAATGGGTCTTCCCTAAAGGAATGTGTCCCTCTCAAGATCAGTGCAGTTTGTTCTAGGTTGGGCCTGTCCATGGTGCTTTTATGGTACTGGTATATTCCATCTCTGTAAAACAACTCCCTCTCTCTATTTCTACAGTGCAGAAACTCTGGCCTTGAAATGTTGTATTTAGGCCTTGAGGACCTGAGCAGCTTGTGCTGGGGCATATGTACACCACTAGGCCCAAAAGGAAGCAGCTATATATTCTATAAATTGGGCAACCCTCATCTTCATTAGTTCATTGCTCATCTTCTACCTCTGTAGTTATTTAAATAGAAAATAAACTTGTTACAAATGAATTCAGGTCGTTTATGTAACAAACCCACCTACCTAATCCCATAAGAGCACAGAATTGCCAGGTTGAGCAGGACCTCCATCACTTAAACCTAAACACCCATCCATCATATTAGGCACTACAACGGGAGTTCTGTGGCACCTTAAAGACTAACAAATTTATTTGGGTATAAACGTTCGTGGGTGGAAAGCCACTTCATCAGATGCACTTTGTCAGTGGGTTTCTGCCCATGAAAGCTTATGCCCAAATAAATTTGTTAATCTTTAAGGTGTCACAGAACTCTCATTGCTTTGTTGAAAACTGACTAACTCGGCTACCCCTCTGGAACTCGTCAACGGTAGGCACTGTTCTTCATGAATGTGCTGCGTCTCCTCAGAGAAATTACTTCATACCCCAATAGATACAGGGACATGCCGCATGCAACACATTAATCTCTTCTGCACTATAATGGAAAACTGTAACCACAATCCCAGGAATCTGTTTACAGGCGGTGGAGACACAGGTGTGGGGAGGTACGTGTTATAGGGGAAGGGATGAGATCATAGTTAAGGTTTTCTATTCAAGCGTGATGAAGATTGGGGTGTGTAACATGCTGCTTTATCTGTTACAAAGCCCCGTGGTCAAAGGGAGGTGTTTGTTACCGGAGCCCCTGGGACCACTGCATTGGGGCACGTGGGTCAGTAGGATACAAAGGGGAGATGGATGTTCCCAGTCTCCCATACGCACCCCGCTCACCAGAGAGGTGGCAAGAGGAAAGCAGTGATGCTGCAGATTCTCTGATGCACACCAGAGGAGGCACTAGAGGGTCAGACCTAACCCCTCTGGCCACCGCATCTGCAGCTGAGGGAAGCCTGAACTGGTGGGGCATTGCCTCTGCTGGGGTGCATGTACCAGCTGGGGGACACATCCCCAAGCTAACTCTGAGATAGCAGGGCAAAAGTAGGAGCGTCGCCACGGCCACGGGAGCAGTGGGAGGGGCTGGCCGCCCTGAGGATGATCTCGTCTGAGATGCTAGACACCTACTCAGGCAGTTAGCCCCTCCTGCTGCCCCTGTTGCCATGGCTACACTTCTGTTTTTTTCAGCACACGAGCTAGCTCAGAGTTAGTGCAGGCATGTCTCCCCGAGCTGGAAATGCCACTTGGTGTTAGAAGCCAAATTTGCTTTTGCTTTACAATTTCATTTTAGTGTATAGCGAGGCAATTGAGCAGCCACCCCCCAGCTGTGCCAAACTGCAATGCAATCAAGTCCCCTCTGCATTTGTTGCCAGGGCCTGTCTTTCACTCTCTCCAGAGCAGCCATTCCCAATGTCCGGGTCGCAATCCCAAATGTGGTCGTTCCGCCAGCAGATGGGGTTGTGGCCATTCTGAGTGAGCAGAAGACACCATTTGGCACCGCACACAGTGTGACCTCGCATGCACCATACATATTAGGTCACACCGTGCAGAGGACGCCATTTTGTTCTACAAAATGGTGTCCTCCATGCGGGCATGACCTCACATGTATGGTGTGTCTGAGGTCACGTTGGGAGGAGGATGCCATTTTGGGGTACTGGCAGGAAATACTTCATTAAAATGGGGGCTTGCCAGCGAAAACTTCGGGAGCCCCTGATTTAAAGCCTCACATAATTCAAGACTGGACTTTCATTAGCTAGCACCGTAATTGTACCTTAGGAGCACAAAGCACAAAACCTCTACCTTTCCTAGGTGTTCAGTTGTGACACTAGTGTTGCCCCTTTCCAACATGAATGGCTAGTCAAATTTCAGGGCCCTGGGAACATTCCAGTTGGAAGTAGAAACTGATGGAGTTAAGTATTTTCTTTGATGCCGCCTTATTTATTTACAAGGAATGTACAAAGTCCTGCTCCTCTGAACTCAGGAAGAACCAACAACAAAAGGAGTCGTTTCTTAGTTTGCAGCCCCAAGCCTCTTTTACCAGCTGACCCAAAAGCTTTTCCAGGGTCACACTGCGCTCACAGGCTACCCCTGCTTGTCCTCATTACTTTTTGTCTCTGCTTCTCTCTCTGGTTTTGTCTGTTCTCAGTGTCTTTGTGTTCTCTCACATACTCACACCCTTCCCTGCACCTGGTCACAATGCCCCATTGAACTCCCCACCATGGTTGCCAACCTTGTATTTTAGTTTTTACTGACATGAAGGTCTGAAGTTGATTTTTTTTTTTTAACCAATACAGTAAATTTTTTACTGACATCACTAAAAATACCATAAAGAGTAAAATAATGTCACAAAAGTGTGTACTCGCGATATCCTATACACAGGAATTCGGAATTACACAATTGTTTTAGCCACAGTTAATTGATCAATTGGGTTCTTTGGGCGTGTTTAATAATAGAAAACAGGAAACTGATCAAGTCATGGTCAGTGCAGTTTTATGATACAGGAAGTGATTCTGAACAAAGGCGATCAATATCAAAATACAGTATGTTTTATTTCTACCCAATTTCATGGACATTTTCATTTATTTACCGGTTTATGGACAGGGTTAAAATTGTACATTTGTTTACTGATTGCCCATATATTTACAGACAGTTGGCAACCCTGCACCACTTGATGCTAGTTTCTGGGCAGGTTCTATCAGGCCTTGTTTTAGGTGCAACCCCTTCCATGTTTCTTACAACTATCTCCAGTGACAGGCGTGCGCCACATATCAATGTGAATGAGGTTTTAAGTCAGCCCATTAGAAGCTTTCCCCTAACTCTGAACATGGTCTTCATAATTCATTGGCTTCAGTTATCAACTCTCAGGCTGCAAAGAGAGTAGTCCAAAGAGGAAGGTGGGGAGGGGTATCGTCATTGAGGTTCTTAATGACAACGAGAAGGATTTTGCAGTGGATATGGGAGCAGAGCTGGAGCCAGTGATGTATTTCAGGGTGACGGTGACGTGTTACTGTTTGTGTGAGTAGCGCCAAGGCTTGCCGCAGTGATTTAGCCTGAGATGGGCTAGAGGTGAAGATGCATCACTTGTGTTCACCACAAGCCTAGGAAATCCATGTCCCCTGGTCACACTTGAACCAGAATCTCCTGCCTGGGAGCATAGTCATGTTGTTCCACCTCAGATTTCTCTACCTAAAGGCATTTATTTGCCCATTTAGAGTCTAGAAGGCAAGAATTCCACAACGGGTGCATGGGACAGATTTTCAATTGGTGTAAATTACCATAGATCCTTTTACTTCAATGGAGTTATGCCAGTGTAACCAGTTGAGGATTTAACCCTATGTGTATTAAAATGTCTCTGGTCCTTTTGAGTCAGGCTAAGTAGGCAGTAATTCCCCTCTCCAGATCAACTGATGACCGAGTCCTTTGATGCTTTCCGCTGAAGCTTCTGGTGCTGGCCACCATCAGAAAGAGGGTATCAGATTAAATAGAACATTGATTGGTCTGGTGAAGTATTTCCTGTGTGTTCCTGTTTACACAGGATCTGGGAATAGGGAGACTCACCATCTGCTGCATATGGAGGCAGATTCTCTACTCACTCTGACCTGTGGTTGTGCAGTAAAGTTCTACTCTTTCAGTGACTAGCAATTTATGTTTGCTGTTGGATCCTCCTTCTTTCTGCCTCCTCCCTCTTTTCTCACTCCCACTCTTGTAGGTCGTCGTGTTTGCCTGGGGGAACAGCTGGCCAGGATGGAGCTCTTCCTCTTCTTCACCAGCCTCCTGCAGCGTTTCACCTTCCGTCACCCCGAGGGCCAGGCCAGGCCTCGAGAAGATGGACACTTTGCCTTAACACTCACCCCACACCCCTACCAGATCCTGGCTGTCCCAAGATAAGTGCAGTTTTCTGCAAAGTTCTCTTCGTATGTTTTAGGAATGCTTAGTGCAGGTCTACACTTAACATGCTGCATCGGCACAGCTGTACCACTGTAGCACTTAAGTGAAGATGCTCCTACGCCAATGGGAGAGCTTTTCCCGTTGGTGTAGTAAACCCATCTCTCCAAGGCAGAGCTGTGTTGATAGAAGCTCTCCTCTCGACATAGTGCTTTCTATACAGGGGGCTAGGTCGGTATAACTATGCTGCTCAGGGATATGGATTTTCCACATCCTTGAGTGACGTAGTTATACTGATCTAGGTGTGCAGTGTAGACCTGGCCTTAGTGTTGTGCATGCTTCATTCTTTGCAGAATCTCCTTGAGATTAATTATCATGTCTGAAGCTGCTTCAATGACTATCTAAAGTGATGCTATAAGCGCTACAGTATTTGCTGTTTTCCCGTCCGCACTGCGTAGGTTCCTGTTGCATGTCAGTACGTATAGCAAATGTGTAATGGAATGCTTATTGCAGCTGTTCCAATGGAAAAGGCAGTGCTCTGAGCAAGCAGGGAACGGTCTGGTTTTCTGGCACTTTTCCTGGGTGTTCCCTTCGGGACCAGGGCATTTCCTCCTGTGAGGAAAGGCTTGAGCGTATACTTGTATTTGCTTCTACATACTGCAGATAAAGCTATTTACAGAGCTGTACCCGCGTTATTTCAGACAGTTTGGTAAACAAAATAGATCACATCTTCCACAGATGTAAACTGACTTCCAGTTTTGATCTTGGTTTTTTCTCTTTACACAAAGGAATCACATGTATACAGTGGGGTCCAAACAAGTGTTTATTGGATATACGCAACATGTCAGGCATTCCTCCATGTGTACACCGCTGTTCTGGTTGTGTTCTGGAAGCTTTTAAAAAAAATCTGAACATGGAGAATGGCACAAAGGGGTTCACAGACTATTTAAAGGGATACTGACTTATTCCTGTACAGTGCACCTGCCTTCCTCCATTACATACATTCCTTTCACTTTCAGCCTGGAACAGTGTAAGCGCAGTTTCTTTGGAATAGAAACTTTTATGTTAGTGTAAAGCTCCCATGGGAGGAATTGCCACTAAATTGTCTCAAAGTATTGTATTTTGTCCATGATAACCCTGTAATTTGCCCTCGCAAAGCGCTGTTATAATTTGTGTATTGTGTAAAATATATTAAAATTATGTTAACAAAAAGAGGAATCTTTTATTCTTTAATTGTTATTACTTCCTGTCTCTTTAGTTCTTGAAAATTGCTTGCCTCTGGTGCTTCATATTAAGTACATTCATTGGCAGCAAGCACGCTCTATGTTACTGAGAGAGAGAATATTTGAGCGGTGTGGATAGAAGCCAAGGGATGAGAGTGTCGTTATTTCACTTGTGGAATTGCAGAGTGAATTGTATTGTAGGGTAGGCAGTAGACTTGATTCGCCGCTTGGCTGGACTATGAGTAGTTCAGACATTTGTTTTCGTTTAACCTAAAAATATCTTGTTCCAAAGGGAAAGCAGCCATTTCCCATAGCCCTTTGTAGGCTGTCGGAAGAAGAGAATAGCCAGAGCACATCAGCCAAGCCACCTTTCCACATCAAGGGAGAAAATGGGCGTGGTCCTGGGGCAGTGGACACATTGGCATTCTAAGATGACAGGCTGGGAGAAGTTCTGGCCTCCAGTTAGAGGGAGAGAAACGTGGTATAGCCATGCTGGAAGTAATATTTCCATACTGCAGCTCAGGCTTGTGGCTTGCTTTGTGGAGTTTTATTTACAGTAATAATACTTAGCTCTATAGCACTCTTCATCAGTAGATCACAGAGTGCATTACAAAGGAGGCCGGTTGCATTATCCATTATTTGCAAGTATCTTTCATGTAGTAACTGTCATCTGTATCCTGCCAGTAAACTCTGATGTTATGTAAGAGAACTGGGATTGGGTGAGGGGACTATTAAATTGCTACGGGGCTCCTCTTCGAGATGGAGCCAGAGCAGTGAGTTCTGGGCCATGATATCACCTGAGCAGCCAATTACCTGTCAAGTGGCTTGTGATTCGCTGCCTCACACAGTGCTGCAAGGGTTGCGGCAGAGGCCAGTGTTGTGACCTGAGTTGTGCCAGAGCTGGTCACATAGAGCCGCGCAGGGAACCTCCTTTTTCACACTGGTGAACAATTACGCATGAAATCCCACTGATGTCAGTGCAACTGGCCGTGTGTGTAAGGGATTTGCAACCTGGCCCTTGGAAATGTGGAGCGCTTTCTAAATTGAGTTGCCTTGTTTGCAAGAAGTGGCTTCCTCTACAGCTGTGTCTACACTTAAAATGCTTCAGCCGAGGGGTTTTATCCTCCACTGGATATGACTAGAACCACTGCTGAGCTCTTCCCACATCAGGCAACTGCAGCTCTCAGATCAGGGTTTCTTTTTTTTAAGAGACCTGAGGAATCAGTGGCCTAATAGAACCATCAGAGTTCCTACCCCCTGCAAAAGCAGGTTCAGCAAGTAACCTTGAACGGACAATTTCTCTTTTCTGGAACTTGGGCTTCTCCTGTCCAAGGACTCTTACCGAGGCTTGGCAAACATCAGCCTTCTTCAGGCTGATCCTGTACTCAGTCATTGTCCAGGCTTTGCCCAGATGGTTCCCACCAAGGTAAGCTCCAAACTATGGGCCATAAGTACAAAACGCAGCCAAATTATACCCCAATGTCCCCAAAGGGCCTGGCTCAGTCACCTCCCCTTGTTCTCCAGCAGATGACAGCAGAGAGCTGACTCAGTTACCTTCCTTCTTTTGTAGACTTCGGGCCCCAGGGCCTTCCAGTACGGACTGAGGCTTTACAAGTCAAACAACTGTCAACTCATTGGCGTTAAAGTCAATTAAAAGTGAGCTTTTCAGAAATTCAGCGTTTGTCTCACCTGTTCTTTGGCTGAATGAGCACAACAATGGAGTAACACGGACATTTCCATGTAGTTTAAAACCCCTGGAAAACCTGTGAATAAATGGTTTTGAAGAAATGAGGTTGTGATTAATTATTGATGATTGTTATTTAATTGTAGCGGGCCGATGGGGGAGGAGGGGGCCATGCCCCTGGGTGCCAGCTGGGCCCTACTAGGAGGAGTCACCCCCGCTGTTGCAGGTAGCCAGGGGCTGTCGGCTTTGACATCCCTGGCGACTGCGCCCAGCCCAGCTCAGGCCTGCCAGCAGCGGAGGGCTCCCGCTGCAGAGGAAGCAAGTGTCCCTCCAGCCCCTCCCCTCTCCCATGCTGGGCGCAATGACACCAGGGAGCCGCGGGAACCCAGGCCGCGCAGAGGCCAGGCAGCCACCCAACGGCAGGGCTCTGGGGCAGAGCCCCTCACATCCCTTCCACCCCCCACCGCTGGGTGGGCTGCGGGCATCTGCGCCTGTCACTCCTGCTCCCAACCACCCCTGCCACACCCCACAGTGGGAGGGGGGGAGTAAGGAGAGCGGGAAATGGGCCCGCCGATCTCCCCGCATCCCCACGGGGCACTGCCACTTCTGCCACTGACGGGACTGTGCCAATGCAAGCATTGGCCCCCGGGCGCCAGAGACCCACAGCACACCGCTGCGTTATAATTCCAGGCATGGATAACGCAGGGCCTTCTGAAGTAGTGCCACTGTGTTGCCTAGATACTACGCGGATGAGCACTCATATAAAATTGTTTTTTAAACCTAGATAGTGATATCAGAGGTAACCAAACCAATCAGAACCTTTTCTTTTTAGCTAA
>VOCS01022172.1:0-15611 GCA_007922155.1 Mesoclemmys tuberculata
GGTCCTTGAAGTTGTGTAAGGTTCCAGGAGGTGGAGGGATGGGATGGGGGCGGGGCCTGCAGCATTGTGAGGTCACTGGGGGTGGGGTGATGGGATGGGGTGGGGCCTGCAGCATTGTGAGGTCACTGGGGGCGGGGTGATGGGATGGGGGCGGGGCCTGCAGCAGTGTTAGGTCACAAGGGGGCGGTCCTTGCAGCTCTGTGAGGTCACGGGGGATGTGATGGGGCAGTACCCGCAGCAGCATGATGTCGTTGCTACAACTTTCCTCGTCATATTCCGGGTGCGGGATCTTGACGTCCGTGGGGATCACCTGTTGGCTCCGTTCCTCTTTGCTAACGTTGTGGGCCCCCAGATACACCGTGATCTCGCTGTGAGAGCAGACAGCAGTGTGTGGGGTGTTAGGGGCAGGGCGGGGAGCTGAGGGAGGGGTGCCGGGACAGTGATATGGGGGGACGGGGCAGCCTGGGGCTCTCAGGCCGAGATCCCACACTCAGCTCCCGGCCTGAAAACCCGCCCCCAACTGCACAAGTGCCGGATTCCATCCGGCCCCGGGGCTGGGCACAGGCTGGAGGGGGGCATGGGAATGGGGCAAAGGGGCTTTTCCCCTTTACAGGGCACCGGCTGCAGCACAGAGCCCAGCCCCATGGCGTTGGGGTCCCAGTCAGTGTCTCCTTCGGCCCCATGGTCTGTTCCCCTGAGCCCCTTCACTGCCCAGTGTCCTCCCAGCTCCTGGATCACAGCTCCCTGCATGCCAGGGACCCCCCAGCTAGACCCAGAGAGGGGTGTGCCCAGCTGCCCTGGGGCTTACACCTAGGGGAAGATCCGCAGCAATGGGGCACCGGCTGCTGGGATTGTGGCGGGGGCTCAGTCAGGGTCCAGGCAGTGCCTGGAACGACATGGGGGGCCCTGATCTCAGTCCTGACCCACACTAAGTAAGGACACGAGCGGACCCTAACGAATGGATTAGGTCCTAATGTGTTTACACCATGAGTACGAATGACCCAAGGCTGGGTCTGACGGCCCTTAGGCTTCTCTTTGCCTTTCCCACAGGACACCAGTAAAATGAGGAGGGGCTTCTCACAGCTGGATCCCTGCACAGCTGGATCCCTGCAGAGCTGGGTCCTGGGTTCGGGGAGACACCGGGGCACAGAGACAGACGGGCTCTTACCCCTCGGCGCAGTGGGCGGCTGTCAGCACAAAATCCTTCCGCACCAGGAAACCGCCGCAGATCAATGGACCCGTGGAAGTCTCTCTCCAGAGATAGGCCATGTAGGGTCGGGAATGGGGCTTGGCGACCCGGCCCCCGATGATCTTTCCTGGCGCCACGGGGACAGTAAAGGGAGGGATCAACGCAGACCCTCATGGGATACCCCGGCGGGACTAGCTTTGTCAACAGCCTGGTGAGCCCCACGCCCCAGATGTGCACAGCTGCAAACTCTTGGATGCAGCCTTTGTCCCAGGCTGCACCAAACCAGATGTTGAGAGCCCCCTGTTCACTCCTGCGGACCCCTAGACACACACCCCATTCACCCCAAAGCCCCAGATATCCTTGAGATACCAGTCACAGAGCCCCCATCCCGCAGACCCCCCTTCACCCCAAAGCCCCAGAGTTCCCCAAGCCCAGCCCCGCTCACCAGACCAAGCCGCGGGGGGGCAGGAGAAGGGCCGTGGGGAGCAGCAGCCAGACGGAGACCTGCATGTTCGGAGTCGGTGCAGGGATGGTGCCTCTGCCTGGAGCCGAGGGGCTTTATAGACTGAGCTGGGGCACAGCTGTGGGGCAGGAAGCCTCAGGGCCACCCACACGCTCCTCCGAGTGCAGGGCGCAGGCATCTCAGGTGTCAGCCACAGCCAACCACACGGGCTCCTGCACTGCTGGGGAACAGCACAGCTGGATGGATGATGCACAGCTGGGTCATTGCACAGCAGGGAATGGCACACCCCTGGACGCAGAAGACCCCGGGGGGGATGTGTCTAGCAGGATCCAGGGCTGCTCTGGGTGCAGCCTCACAGCTGGGCACATCTGGGGCCTTTCCTCACCTAGACCCGGTGGCGATCAGCTGCCTGTCCGCGTCGCCACGCTGGGGTCTGTGGGCGACAGCTCCGGATCTCGGTGGCAGGTGCGAACGCAGCCCTTTGATTTTTCTCAGGGTGGCACAGCCATGGGCAGGGGGGAGCTGCACAGAGATGCCACCAGCCCCCAGCACAGCAACTGCAGCGGGAGGGTTTCTGAGAACCCTCCCGGAGAGTCTGTGACCACGCAAAGGGGATGTGGCAGCATGTGCGAGGCTGTACGGCCCAGAGCTCTGACCGGGCAGGGCCAGAGGGGAAATGGCACAGCAGAGATACAGAGAGAACCCAGGTGTCCTGGGCCCCAGCTCCCTGGCTGTAACCACTAGACCCAATTGCCCTCCCAGAGCCTGGGAGAGAACCTTTACCCACATTCACCTCTGTTCTAACCACTAGGCTCCGCTCCCCTCCCAGAGCTGGGGAGAGAACCCAGGCATCCTGGCCCCCATCCACCACTGCTCTAACCACTAGACCACATTCACCCCCCAAGTCAGGGAGAGAACCCAGGAGTCCTGGCTCCCAGATGCCCTGCTCTAACCACTAGGCAACAAAAACCATCCCCAAACCAGAAATTGAACCGAGGAGTCCTCGCCCCAGCCTCCCCTGCTCTAACCACAAGACAGCATTCCCAGAGCTAAGCATCTGAGTTCCGAGCCCCCTTGCTCTAACCAGCAGACCCCACTCCCCTCCCGGAGCCAGGGAGAGAACCCAGGGATCCTGGCTTTCAGGACCTGTAACACAAAAGCCAATTTGGTGCCAACCAGCCAAGCATTCGCTGTTCTCCACAAGCCACTGCTCTCTCAGACCTGACAGAGTCATTACACCTATGACACCGGTTCCCTGGTGCTGAGCCCCGCAGGGTGGCGTGGGAGGGCTCCACTGAACGCTGGTAGCTTGTCATGCCCCATGCTCGGGAGGAGACGTGTCTACGGGGTCTAGCTCAGGGATCAAAGTCCTCCCCCGACACCTGCGTCTCAGGGGCTTCGGGGTGACCCTCCAGGGAATCCCGTGGCTCATGCATGGTCCCTGGGAGCCCTCCCCATCCTGGGTTAGCCCAAGGCGTGATGCTGGCTGGCCCCAGGTGCTGGCACTAGCTGAGAACGAACAAACTCGTGGCTGGAGCCCAGATCCGTTCAGCTGCACATTCGGCCTGGTCGACACAGGGAGGTCTTAGAAGAAGACGTTCAGTGTTTAGCCACCGTGAATGCTCCCAAACTGCTGCCTGCGTCAATCTCCCACACCACGGCTGCGCTCCCGCGATCGGGGCAGGCAGGAGGTTTGGCTTTTCCTCTGTGGGGCCCCTCAAAACCTTTGCTGGGAGGCGCACACCCCTGTGAAATCTCAGCTACAGTCTGTGGACGCGCAGCTTGGCAAACATCCCACACAGCATGCAATTGTCTGCTCTGCTCTTGGGAACCCGAGATCATTAATGATCTGGAAAACGGGGTGGATTGCACTTCAGGAAGTTTGCAGATGACACCGAACTGGGGGGAGTGGTAGATACGCTGGAGGGCAGGGATAGGATACAGAGTGACCTAGACAAATTGGAGGATTCGTCCAAAAGAAATCAGATAAGGTTCAACAAGTCCTGCACTTAGGATGCACTTTGGTCGGGGTTTCCAATTTTAACCCCCTCCTCTCCATCCTACAAGAAGAAGGAAATATAATTTGCATGGCATTTTCCCCCCTTGATTTTGCTCAAGGTGAGGTGTTTATAGGACAGATCAGGAATCCTCCCCCCCCCCCTCCCGGGGCCTTTCTTTGCACCAAAGCAACCATTATCGAGAGGAGGAAAAATGCTGCTGAAAATGATTCGAGGACATCACAAAAAGGGAAAAGGAAAGCATCTCTAGCCACTGAGACACACGTCCCATTCTCAGAGCTGCTAAATCCAAACTGGAAGCCTTCTGAGAAGAAGCTTTACAGACCCACAGAGAGCTGAGCTGGGGGAGGCAATATCTCTTATCGGACACGCCCAGCTCTTTCACCAGTGGGAGTGGGGCTGATAAAAGACGTCACCTCATCTGCTAAGTCTCTCTGCCGTCCTAGGACCCAGCGACCCGGCTCTTGAGCTGAAACATCCAGCGTGTGACACCTTTTAAAATGATACACATCAGGCAGCACAAACAGGGATCCCATTTACTGAGTGGCTTTACTGTGAGCCCATCACCGCAGGAGCAGGGCTCTGGGCACGGCTGTACAGACTCATCCCTCCGGAGCAAAGTCAGAATTGGAACGCCCCATTTGCAGAGGGGAAACTGAGTCTGGGAGCCAGATAGGGACTTGCGTAAGATTCATCCTGTAGCTTTCTCATGGTTTTCCTGATCCAGAGGACATACATGGAGACCCTGGTGAACACCCTCGGGGGGACTCCTCACCTTTACTGAAAGAGATGCCTTGGTGTAGGGCTCGGAAGAATTTGTCACGCAGAACCTAGCAGTTGGCAAGGCTAGGCCCTAAAAATCTAGCTTAGGCTGTGAGCAAGAATAGGCCTGTAACTGCTTGGGCAGCCCCTGCATTAAGAAGTGAAACTAACCTTTGTCTGCTATTCCTGCATAAAATACGTTAGCTGTGTGGAAATTTTCTGAGATAAGCAGTGGGCGACTGACCACAAGTCGGCAAAACATCTAACCACAGGACTAAAACAGATATTAGCAAAAGGCGGCTTCCCTCTTTCTGTTGCCAGCCTAGCTGCCTGTAATTACTAACCAATAGACTAATGAAAAACAAGTTTAAGACCCAATCTCTAGTCGAGATTGAGAGCGACGTATTGTGTTGCTAGGAGAAAAATCTTGCTAAGGCTAAGGGAGACAGGGGTATAACAAGCACGCCCGGGAACCGCTCGGGGAGACTCTCCGTGGATCCGTCAAGGCCTTACCGGATGCTCCGGGCAGGTCGGTTCCCTGGTTGCGACTCGCCTAAAGAGTGGATGATGGGTCTCCCCACTCTGTTGCTTTTGGTATGTGCTTTCTTCCTAGGCTTTGGGATTGCTGTAGTGGGTGGTTGCTATTGCTACAGCTTTTGAAACCATGACACTGTTTATTTTCCTGGCTGTGTCTATAACTGTCCCTCTCATTCACCAGGTCTGTCTGCTGGTGTGGGAGGTGTTTTTAGCCCAGCTTTTACTAAGCCATCAGTATAATAAAACACTTTAGTCAAGCACTTCACGTTGTCAGTCTGCCTCTTTCCACCACCGAGATAATAAATTAAGAACCCTCCGCCTCAGCGGAGTACACTTGGGTTGTCCTGTCGCAGACCAGGGGGCCCCCGGAGTCGCCCTGTGAAAAAAACGCCAGGATTGGAAGCTGGTTTCATGCATTGTTCCCATCACCTGTGCTGCTGTATGGATAGAAAGAAAGACCGATAGATAGATGGGGGATGGGAGATGGTGATGGGAGGAGGCCGATCGATACTTTTGTCACTAGAACAGTTTCCAACCTGTTCCCCTTTTTGTCCCAGAAGTTCAACTGCTGGGGTCTGACCAGCCGATTGCCCAGGAATCTTTTCTCTTTGCAGTTCCCTTTGCAGCTCGGCCCCGGCCAGCGGGGACTCCTCCAGCCCTGCGTGGGTTCATTCCCCATTGCCACCCCCCCAGCTCCCCGTCCCAGGGCCCAGCCTAGCACATTACGCTCGAGCCCAGACTTTGTCTGTGAGAGCCGATTCCCCTCGCGCCCGGTCAGCACTGGATTCACGACTCAGGTCAGTTGCTCATTCCTGGAATTTTTTTTTACTTCATTTTTATTCATTGCTGGCTCCAAAGCAACAAGCGAGATGCACCAGGCCGCTCAGCAGTGAGGGGAAGGGAAGGCAGGAAGGAGAAGATCAGCGCTGTCAGTTGATCTTCCCTCAGTGCAGCCTTCACGGAGTTCCCTTCCCACAAGCGAATGGCTGCTGGCCTGGCCAGCGCTGGGATAGAGGCGTTTGCAGTGGGAGGGCCACCCCAGGGTGACTAACATGTGTAACATTCCAGTGAGGACATGGTTTTCACAACCGTTAGCAGGGCAGGTGTGACCCATCCATGCGTAGGGTAGCCACCTGAAAATGCCAAGGTCAGGGCAGGCTGTCAAAGGAGAGAAGATTCTCCCAGCACTGGTGGGTGACCCTTAAGTCAGACTTCCCAACCAGCCACACACAGTGCTGCTGATTCCCTCCACTGGTTATCAAGAAGCCAAAACAAAAATACACACAGCCCCCTTTACTGCATTTCAGCCTCCAGCTCCCAATCGGCCACGAGGTCCAGTAAAGAGACCAGGTATTTAAACTCTATGCTCTTTACCAAAAAGGTTTCTCCTAACCCCAAAGGGCCAGCCACAGGACCAGATGAACATCAGTTTAGATCTTATCCAAAATACCACACTGCCACCCAATACTTTAGTGACTGAAACTAAAGGTTTATTATTGAAAGAAAGAAACTATAAGAGAAATGTGAAAGGATTAAAGCAATCAGATACAAACAAATGATTTGAAAGTCCACATACATCAGGTTTCTAGAAGAATTGTGAAGTTTGCAGGCTTGTATAGTCCTTCTGGTCAGCATCCAGTACCTGGATGGGTCTCACTCCTTTTGTTTTCCAGCTTCAGTTCAGTTCAGTTGCACATAAGTTGATCCAGAGGCAGGCTGGAGACTAAAGACAAAATGGTTGTGGTGCAGCTGCCTTTTATGTCCTTTGGCTTTTCCCATGCTGCCTCTGGAAATTTACAGGAACCAAAATGGAGTCCAAGGTCACATGAGTAAGTTCTGGTGACTCATCAGGTGTATCCCTGGCTTCTTTCCCTGGGCCCCTTGTACCTGTGAATTTCCTTAATGGCCCATTAAGCAGGCTAGTGCTGCAGCCATCCTGTCCGGGGTGTCGCCCAGATACAGCACAAAATGAAATAACGATACAAACATATCTATGACTTCCATTACACTCCTAACACATGAGCATAAACATCGCCATCTTACTTAGCACATTCCGGCCTTTCTAACGGTACCTGACACGGCATATCTCGCATGGATCACTGTGATTTTGAGATACGGATGTTAAATAACATAATAAATGCCTCACCCCCCCCCCCCGAATCTAGCAAGTGTGATGCCCCCGAAGGCGAGATTGGTGAAGGGAGTAATCAGAGATCCTGAATATACCTTAAGGGCCCCCCTGATCCAGCCAGCATCACAGCAAGGACAGACGAGGATCTCCCATGAACAGCCCCTTGACTGGCTGACACGAGGGAGAGCTACAAACCCCCTCATCTTCCCCAGCGCTGGGCTCATGTCCATCTCCCCAGGGAAAATAAACCAGCTGTTTCCCTAGTGAAGAGGCAGGCTGATGGTTGGTATTTCCAAGGGAGCTGATGGGCCTTGAACCTGCTCTAATTTCCCTAGGCTCCATGCCTTGAGGCTCACGGTTTGGGCACTGCCTGAGCAAAGCGATAGGTGGGAGGCCACTGAGCCCCTCTGCAAAGGAGGCCCCATGGCTGTGTCTCATGAAAGAACAGAAGTGGAGCAGCTTCGGCCCATGCAACGATTCCCAGAGGGACTCAAAGCGGCAGCCTTTTCATCGTCTCCTCAATCCAGGGGATGACGGTGGAGACGCTTCTGTACACCCCGGGAGTGGTCCCACTACTGTGTACCAAAAAGGCGATGCCCTGGACTGCTCTCCCGCACACCAGGGGGCCCCCAGAGTCGCCCTGCGATATGAAGCCAATTCCTTTTATATACTGATAAGGAATTTAATTGCATCCTGGGAGGTTAAGTGTTGTTGGGTGTGCTCTTTTATGGCAACCCATCATCAGAAAGAAATACCCCTGATACCAATTCCTGTACCAGTCAATAAATGGGAAAATTTAGTTTGAACTAATCCCATGAAAACAGTAATAGAAAAAGAATATTGGTTGAAAATGAGGGCTAATCCCAGAGACTTAATTCTCCCGGGAAGGAAACCAGCAGCGCCAATATGTATGCAGTGGACACAACCTGTATCAGTAACAAAATCAAACAAACCCTGGTTAAATGTTACTTGTAAAGTAAAAAATGTAGGTAAATATCCAAAATGCAAATACATTGTCCATCTGCCTATGGTAAAAAAAAAAAGTAAGTAAAATTATAATATAAAAATGAAAATCAAATGCCACTCAACTGAATAAAAAAACAGTTTATAATTGTATGTGTAGGGCTCGGAAGAATTTGTCACGCAGAACAAGTACAGTTGGCAAGGTTAGGCCCTAAACATCCAGTTTAGGCTGTGAGCAAGACTAGGCCCGTAACTGCTTGGGCAGCCCCCTGCATTAATTAGAGTTAGACTGACCTTTGTCTGGTAACCTTTGTCTGGTAACCTTTGTAAAATACGTTGGCTGGGCGGAAGTTGTCTGAGATAAGCAGTGGGCGACTAGCCACAAGTCGGCAAAACATCTAACCACAGGATATTGGCAAAGGGCAGCTTCTCTCTATTTTCCAGCCTGTAATTATTAACCAATAGACTAATGGAAAACAAGTTTAAGACCCAATCTCTAGTCGAGGTTGAGAGCTACGTATTGTGTTGCTAGGAGAAACATTCTGTTAAGGCAGAGGGGGACAGGGGTATAACAAGCAGCCTCAGGAACCGCTCGGCGAGACTCCCCCCGTGGATCCGTCAAGCGCTTACCGGATGCCCCGGACGGGTCGGTTCTCTGGTTGTGACTCACCTACAGAGTGGTTGATGGGTCTCCCCACTCTATTGCTTTGGGTAGGTGCTTTCTTCCTATGCTTCAGGATAGCTGGAGAGGGTGGCGGCTGGGAATCCTGCCTTTGGATTTGTGCCCAGTTCCTGCTAAGGTAACTGGAGGGGGGAGTTTCTAGGGCCACCACTTTGGAATTGTGCCCAGCTTCTGTTAATGCAATAAAATACTTTTGCTTAGTCATTTCACGCTGTCGGTCTGCTTCCTTCCACCACCGAGATCATAAATTAAGAACCCCCTGCCCCTTGGCGGGATACAGTATGTTAAATGCCACTCGAGGAATTAAGTGCAACAAAACCCAAAATTGGTGGCTGAAGCTTAAAAATGTGAATTTATATCAAAATGACCGGTTAAGAGGAGAGGTTTGGATAATTCAAAATATTATTACTTTTAATCAATATGCAAATAGATCCTGGGCTGCATGGGCTAACATAATGCTACACGTGCTATACCAAGCCCATTCCAATTGTTGCAGAGGTGTTACTCCCATAGAGGAAGGTGTATGGTGGGCATGTGGCAAATGGGCAGGAAAAAACTTTACCACCAAGGTGGAGGGGAAAATGTACCCTGGTATATCTCTGGCCTGGAGGTGTGCACCTGGTTCCTCTACGTAAGGTTGTGTATAACCACCGGCCTAAGAGAAGTTTTAAGCCCACCCTGGATGCTCATCATTACAGCCCATTAACTAAATACTCTTCAGCGTTCTGAAGAGTATAAAGAATGTTTTGGCTCTGGCAAGAAGTGGGTAATTTAAAGTATGCACTAAAAAAAAATTTTTCAGCTGCATTTAAAATATTTCCCAATGAAATTTAAAATGCTATTTTAAATTTAAAGGCTGAAATTAAATTGCTGGCATAAATAAATATTTAAAATAGGTTAGCCCTAAACCAATTATTGGCTCAACAAAAAGGAGTTTGTGTAATGTTAAATCAAATCTATTGTTTTTATAAAAATAAATCAGATCAAATTAAAATAAATGTGCACAAAATTTGAAATGTCAGCAGACTTTTTCATGAATTTGCTAACCCTTCAATGCCACCATCTGGCATTGACATTTCATGGTCCTCCATTTGAAATGCACTGACTTCTTGGTTACCAAATTTATTCTGGCTTAAAAAAATTTGTAGGCATAGCTGTGTTTATATTATTAATGCTAATGTTTTGTTGTATGCAATGTTGTTATTTATTATTTTAGCAAGTAAGGTTTAATCCCCCTAGGAAACAAATGGTGCAAAAATCAATACGGTATTGGTATATTGGCAGGAACAATAAAGAAATATATCATAATAGTGTTCCTAATAGTGGATCTAAAAGGAACAAAGGGAGGACTGTGGCGGGAAACTAATATGGAGTCTCCCTGCCTTTCTGGGGGAAAAGATGGATTCTCTTTCCATTCCGATTTCTAGTCTGTGAGGATAGCTGTCAAGGCCTAAGATGGAATGTGCTTTTCTAGCAGACGTTTAGACTTAGAATCTATGACCATAACAAGATAGTTATGAGAGCTGGGCGCTAGTAGGTATGGAATGTGGAGGAAGACCTTGCTGTTCAGATAGAGGGGGGTGAGAAATGCTGGGCCCAAATATTCTAAGATAATGAGCTCTTTGCCTTATTCTTTGTCTTAGCCTCTGCCTTTGCGATGAAAACTGTGACGTATAAGACTTGTTTGCGTAAGGTTATATAAGCTTTAAGAAATGTATGCTTAGGGTTGCCCTGACCATTGGGCCACCTTTCTTTACGTGAAGAAATAAACTTTAACTTTGCTAACCTGCTGTCTGGCTAATTTGGACCATCCGCTGGGCAACGGACATGTAAATAAGGACCCCTGAGTTTGGGTTCCTCGACACCCTCAGGGAACCCTCCAAGACCCCCCAGCTCTTTCTTTGCCAAGAGTGAAATTCTGCTCCCTTTTTCCTGCCGGAGACTGGCCACATCACTGGGTGACAACCTGTTTGGTGTTGTTGACTGCCGGCTGAGGGGTGGGCTAACTGTTTGTGCATAGGGGACAATTTTATGGCCGCTCCCCAGCCTCAGAATGAGTCTTAGTAACGCCTCACCACAGAATTTGATAACGTTACACACCACACCCCTTACACCAGGCCAATGATGATCAGCAAATTATGAGTTTTCCAGTGATACCTTCCAAGGGGGACTTTGTACGGAGTATATCATAGCTCTGTGAACCAGGTGCTGTGGCCTTCCGCAGAGCCTGGGCCTGAAGAATGATCACGACGCCCCCGCTGGACAGGAGCAGGCCCTGCAGGCCAAATCACCCGGAAGCAGAGGGGCGGAGCCAGGGCCAGGGAGGGAAGTATATAAAACAGGCCCAGTAGCTCAGTCATGGAGAAGCTGCCGCTGGAGGCAGATGTGTCTTCCCAGATGCTGCAGTCTAGGCCTGACCGAGGCCCTGTGGCTGTTGGCGCAGCAACCCCACCAACCGGGGCCTCCAAAACCTGCCCAGATTGCCAAGCCCGAGTGATGGGGTCGGGCTGCCGGACCCTGGTAGCTGGGAGCAGCTACCGCAGCCCGTTGGGTGGGAGAAACACTCGGAGGCCGGCCCTGACCTGGAGGAGATGCCTGATGTGGAGGACCCACCGGCGTCGACTGAACCTGGTGGAGCGGATTAACTCCTGGGGCCTGTGACCTGGAGGAGCTGCAGTCCTCCAAGGACCCTGAGGAGTTCCCGGACCTGCCACTGGCCAACAGTGAGGGACTCGCCGGACGCCCGCCCACCACCTCCGCCAATGACCCGGAGAGAGAGACGTGGCTGCAGATGCCAGGGATTGTGTGAAAGGAAGTAGCCCAGGGGCAGCCATAGCAAATGACTGCGTTAGGGGTGAACCCCCCGTCAGCATGTTGCAGCTGGTTCCCCGCTGACTCAGTGGCCAGCGGTTTTGCCACTGCTAGGGCTCTAGGCTGGGACTCAGTAGAATCGGGTGGGCCTCTGTCCCCCTACCTCCATCCCTACCCCCCCGGGAGCGCTTGGCATCCTCTGTACTGCTGCCTACAGGACCCCGAACTTTGCCAGCCCCGCCCGACTGTAAGGCCGAGGGCTGTAGACCACTAGACCTGCCCTCCCCACTTGAGGGCCAGGGGCTATTAACCCTTCACCCGCCCTTCCCGGCTTGAGGGCCAGGGGGTGTAGACTGTACCTGTCCCACCTACTTGAGGACTGGAGCAACAGTACTTTCCAGCCTCATTTGCGAGCCGGGGGCTAAAGACTCCATTGTCTGTCTGAGGGCTTGGGCAATAGACTACGGGCCCACCCCGCTTGTTGAAAGGCCGAGGGGACGCAGACCTATTACCAGCACGGCCCTAGGTGAGGGCCAGGGGGCTACGGATTCATAAACAGGGAGCTTCTTCCCCTCAACAAAGGCGCTGTGGCCTTCCTTGGAGCCTGGGCCCGAGGAAGGGTTGCAACGCCCCGGCTGGACCATGCCGCCAGCCTACACTCTGTAAAAGGGGGAAACACTAGGGACATGGACTGTCACAGGCCCCTGGATAGCACCCACAGAGTCCACATCCCACAGACCCCCCCCATTCACCCCAAAGCCCCAGAGGGCCCGATCCCAGCCCTACTCACTAGACCAAGCCCCGGAGGACAGGAGAAGGGCCATGGAGAGGAGAAGCCGGGTGTAGACCTGCATATTTGGAGTCGATGCAGGGATGGTGCATCTGCCTGGGGCCGGGCGGTTTTATAGACTGAGCTGGCAGAGAGCTGGGGGCAGGAAACCTCAGGGTCACCCACACACTTCTCTGAATGCAGGTCTCAGGCTTGTCTCTTTCCAGCCACATCTGACAACACGTTCTGGGGGAAGGACGGGCTATGCATCAGCCCGGCAGCTGTGGATCCTGAGCAGCTGGAGCTACGGCACAGCTGGATGAATGATGCACAGCTGGGGCACTGCACAGCAGGGGATGAGGCACCCCTGGATGGAAACCACCCCGATGGAGACATATTTAGCAGGATCATGGGATCTAGCTCAGCTAGGCACATCTGGAGACTTTCGTCATTTAGGCCCAGCTGCGCTCAGCTCCTCGCGCGTGTCTCCGTGCCCAGGGTTATGGGTGATACCCTGGGTGTTGGTGGCGGGCAAGAATGCAGCTCTTTGATTTTTCTCAGGGCGGCCCAGCCGCGGGCGGGAGGCTGGTCAGAGCCGCCACCGGCTCCCATCACAGTCACCGCAGCGGGAGGGTTTCTGAGAAGCCGCACGGAGAGTCTGCGACCACGCGAAGGGGATGTGGCAGCATGTGTGAAGCCGTAGGGCCGGGAGCTGTGCCCGCGCAGGGCCAGAGGGGAAATGACACAGCAGAGAGACAAAGAGAACCCAGGCGTCCTGGCCCCCAGCTCCCTGACTCGAAACACCCGTCTTCTCTCCTCTGCCAGAGCCTGGGATATAACCCAGGTGTCCTGGCTCCCAGGAAATGACACAGCAGATGCAGAGACGACCCAGGTGTCCGGGTCCAAGCCCCCCTCCCCCACCCACTGTAACCACTAGGCCTGCTCCCAGCCCTGCCATAGTGGTCACCACACTCCCAGTGCCCCTCATCACACCCTCCCAATCCTGCACTCCTGTAATTCTCCCCGCACACCCCTTTCATTCCTGCCAGCCTCCGGGCATCCTCTCACAGCCCACTGAACTCCCTGAAAAGCCTCCAGCCTCCCCTTTACTCCCCACAGTGGCCCCCTTTAATTCCCCCGACCTCTCCTTTAATGCCCCAATCTCCACTTTAATCCCCCAACCTCCCCTTGAACACCCCCATTATCCCCCTTTAATACCCCAACTTCCGAATTACTCCCCCACTATGCTCCTTTAAGGCTGCTGGCTGGGGGGCGAGGTGTCTCCAGGCTCCACAGCTCCGCACAGGCTGCCCGGCCCTGGCCCCAACCCTTGGGGGAGGAGCAGCCCCCTGAGCTCTAACCACTAGCCCCCGCTCCCCTCCCAGTGCCCTGAAAGAGAGGCAGTAATCCCTGCAGCTAGAAACCCCATGCAAGACTTGAAAAGGCCCCGTGTCCCGTTCTCCACCCCATGAGCCAGCCAGTGCCCCCACTATCCCTCGGTGCCTTTCCCTGATGCAGTCAGAGTCCATTCCCACCTCGTTGGCTCTGCTGGGGGCTGGAGAAAGGAGAGAGGTTTGCACCGGAGCAGATCCACGAGGAAATCCAATGCCAGTGCCTCGTGAAATTAATGGACTCCCCCACTTCTCCCCCTCGGGCCAAGGGTCCCCCCTCGCCGCTCCTCCAAACAACGAGAGAAACTAACCCTGGGGGCGCAGGCGGGATTTGGGCACCAGATGTCCCGTTTTCATAGAGATAGTCCCACCATTCGTGACTTTTTATTATCTAGGCGCCCATCACCCCCTGCCCCAATTTTTCCCCCCTGCTCTCTGGCCACCCTAGGCAGGACAAGAAAGGAGTGTTGGGGGAAGAACTAGGAAAATGTCACCCAGGGAAATTTAGTGGCAGCTTGTCCAATCCGGCTGAAATTTTTGGTCAGGGTTTTCAATTTTAACACCCTCCCTCCGCCTCTATCTGAGAAGAAGAAGGACATATAATTTGCATGACATTTTTCCTTCTTGATTTCGGTGAAAGTGAGGTGGTTATAGGATGGATTAGGAACCCACCGTCCTCCTTTGGACCAAAGCGAACATATTAAGAGGGGGAAAAATGCTTCTGAAAATGATTCGAGGCCATTGCAAAAATGGAAAAGGAAAGCGACTCCAGCCACCGAGACACACGTCCCGTTCTCGGAGCCATCAAATCCAGACCCGTGGCCTTCCACGAAGAGGCTTTACAGACCCACAGTAACCTGCACTGGAGGAGGCAATATCTTTTATAGGACACGCCTGACTCTTTCGCCAGCGGGAGTGGGGCCGATAAAAGACGTACCCTCAGCCACTTTGTCTCTCTGCTGTCCTGGGACCTGGCAATCCTCCCAAGCTGAAACATCCAGCGTGAGACGGGGCCTCTGTCACCTTTTAAAATCACATGCATCAGGCAGCACAAACAGGGATCCGATTTATTTAGCGGCTTTATGGTGAGCCCATCACTGCAGTGGTGGGGCTCCAGGCACGGATGTACAGACTTATCCCCGTGGAGTGAAGTGAGGATTGGCACATCCCTATTGCAGAGGGGAAATTGAGGCCAGGAGCCAAGCAGGGGATTGCGTCAGGTTAATCCTGTGGATTTCTCATGGTTTCCCTGATCCAGGGGACGTATGTGGAGACCCTGGTGAACAACCTCGGTAGGGACCCATCGCCTTTGCTGAAAAAGAGGATGCCCTGGGTCATCCTGTGGCAGACCAGGGGGCCCCTGGAGTGAATAGCACGTGTGCCAGGCCCGGTGAGGACAGGGTTTTCACACGAGTTGGCAGGGCAGGGACAGACGAGGATCTCCCATGAACAGCCCCTCGACCAGCTGACATGTGGGAGAGCCACAAAAATCCGCATCTTCCCCAGCACTGGGCTCATCTCTATCACTCCAGGGGAAATAACCCGGCTGTTTCCCTACCAAAGAGGCTGGCTGAGGGCTGGGATTTCCAAGGGACCTGGCCTGGAACCCGGCTCCTAACTCCCCTAGGCTCCCTGCATTGAGGCTCACGAGTTGGGCGCTGCCTGAGCGAAGCGATAGCTGGGGAAGTCAGCCTGAGGAGGCTCACCCATTGGCGAAGCAGGCGCCACGGCTGGGCCTCACCAAAAGGCAGAAATGGCGAAACTCAGGCTCCTGCAGCGATCGCTGGCGGGCTCAGGGCTGCAGATGGTTCATCGTCGCCCGAATCCAGGGGATGAAGGCGGAGACTCTTGTGTGCACCACGGGGTCGGTCCAATCCCTGGATCCATAGGAGATG
>VOCS01022176.1:0-10972 GCA_007922155.1 Mesoclemmys tuberculata
GTGTGCCTGAGCCGTGGCTGCCCCGTGCTCCTCACCCTCTCCCCACAGAGTGTCTGTACCCGCTGCTACCGCGGCTGCCTGACCTCCATCCACAGCCCTGCTGAGAACGAGAAACTGCGCAGTGCGGCGCGCAGCCGCACCAACCTGAGCCAGGTGTGGATTGGGGGCATCACCTTCCACCTGGTAAGGAGAGCATCTGACCCTGCTTCCCCCCCCCGAGCCTGTCCCAGGGCCCCCCAAACTCTCCCCTCGGGGCTTCTGCCCGCTCTGATCTGGGCACCCCCTCCAGCGCAGAGGGAAAGGGCGCGTCCCATCCCCTCAGCGGCTCAGGGCCCCAGTCGGGACCCCGCTCTGAGAAGCCCCAGGTCACCCCCTGTGAGGCAGGCCTGGGGGGCTGTGGCAGTTCCTGGGTGTGTCCCAGCTACACCCCGCCCCCGTGGCTGGAAGCCCATTGACCGTGGTTGCCCATGAGGTGCCTAGGGCTCCTACCAGGGCAGAGACCGGTGCCAGCAGGTGCCACGTGCATCCTGCCCTGGGGTCTGACCCCGTCCCAACCGACTTGGAGCCCCTCGCTGTGGCCCCCACCTGGCTCCAACGCAGGTGTGGCTCCTGGCCCCGACCTCTGGGGCGATGCGGGGTGTTCCCTGGGGCGCCCTGGGACAGCGCTGATCCTACCCCAGCCCTTTACCCACAGTTCAGGCATGTGAATTACGGCTGGATCGACAAAAGCCACTGGAACTATTCCAACTGGGCCGTAGGGAACCCCCACCGCTTGCTCCTTTGGAAAATGTGTGTCTCCTTGAGCACCGCAGGTGAGGAACCTCCTGGGGCGGGGCAGGGCTGAGATGGGGACCTATTCACTGCTTGTGGGGGAAAAAGAGCCCTGGGACAGGGGATCTGGGGCTAGATGGGGCATGGGGTGGAGGTCAGGGGATCTGAGGCTCGGTGGGGTGTGGGGCAAGGGATCTGAGGATAGGTGGGGCAATGGGATATGGGGCAGAGGAACTGGGGCTAGGCAGGGCCATGAAGTGTGGGGCAGGGGTTCTGGGGTTTGCTGGGGGCTGGGAGGCCAGGGGTCGGCCAAGACTACACTAACCTGTCTGCCTCTGCCAGGTGGTCACTGGAGAAACCTCACCTGCGGGACTCGCCTGCCCTATATCTGCAAGTACTGAGGGGGCCGCTCCCCTATGAGGTCCCGCTCCCCACACCGCTTCGCTGGCCTGGGACTCCCTGCTCTGCCCTGCTGGCTCTGGTCCCAGCCCTACACCGGCTCCCCAGGAGGGGCAGCTCCCGTCCCCACACTCAGTTATTGTCTGTGATTCCCTGCAATAAAACAATGCTTCACTCATCACCCCCGGGTGTCGTTCTTTCCTGCCCCAGGGCACCATGGGGCTGGGCCAGAGGAGCGTGTGGGCAGGGAAAGGCCAGGGTGGGCAGAGGGGCTGGGGCTCACCCCCAGCCGGGGATGGGGTCGGGCGGTGGAGTTAGCGCTGCGCATGGCACTAGAGAGCCCATTCGCGGAGACTGCGTCCAGCTCTGGTGTGCGGCCTCCCCGCGGGACGTTCCCAGCCCACAAAGGGCTCACACAAACCCAACAAGACTGAGCCGAGGGCCGCAGCACCTGCTGTTGGGTGAGCAGTTCGGAGGGCACCGTTGATTTAGCTCAGCCAAGAGACCTTACTGGGGGACTTGCTCATGGGGTAGCCCACCATGCAGGGGGAAGAGATTTCTCAGAGCAGGAACTCTTCAATTTAGCAATGGCTGGGCATTGGAGCTCGCCAAGTGCAGAGGCAGAATAAGGGGCACGTTTTGAACACGGAAGATAACTAACTCCTGGATCATATCCCTCACCCCCGGGACGGTGGGTTCTCCAGCGCTTGAGAGACACTGAATCAAAACCAGATGCCTGTCTCAGACCACATGCTCTGGACCCGGGTGCCACGCAGGAACCCCTGGGTGAGGGGCGCTGGGGGAGGTTTAGGTGGTGAGACAAGATGATCACAAGCTGGGCAGCGAGGGCCAGCGGCCTCCAGTCTTAGGATCGGTGACCCCCGGAGAATGCTAAGTGCAGCTCTGGGTTACTCCGTTATTAGCATTTACAGGGCATCCCTCTTCCTCACTATTGCAAAGAAGCACAAAAATAAATTTCTGTAGTCAAAGAGACTGAAATGAGGAGAACTGAAATACACCTTTCCCATAAGGGCAACCGGAATACATGCCTCCCGTCACCACACCCCACACCTCCCGGGAGCAGGGAGAGAGAAAAGCAGGATTTTTTCCAACTGGGCTCCAAAAACCCTATAAAATCAAGTATCTAAAAACAACCCATCATGACTCCCACCACCTCCACCGCTGGCGAGGAGATGGCAATGACAAAGCTGGGCTGCAGGGACACAGCTCAGGACTGGCTGGGGCTCACTTTGCACCCCTTAATTCCCTTTCCTCATTCCCTTTTGGAGGGGAGTGGTCCCTGAAGATCCCTGCTGGGGGGGGTGATCAGATGGAGGACTCCACACCGGCCTTATCCAGCCTTGGGGGTGGCAAGTCAGCACCTTGCTTTTCCCGCTCCTTCTCCTGGCGCTGACACTCCCGCAGCACCACCAACGGGCTGACGAAGGCCAGGAGGATGACAACGATGAGGGCAATGTTCACCTGGGTAGGAGATGGAGAGAATCAGATTCTGACCAAGACAGAAAGTGGGGTGTCGATAAAGTTCCACCGATCCGTATGGGGCATTCCTTGTCTCTCACTGCAGGGTGTCGATAAAGTTCCTCCCTGGCCCCACAAGGGGCATGCTCTCCTCGTCTCTCACTGCAGGGTGTCGATCAATTCCCAGCCAGGCCCTGCATAGAGCATTCCTTCTCTCTCTGCACGGTATCGATAAAGTTCCCCCCGGACGTGTACAGGGCACGCCCTCTCTCTCACTGTGAGGTGTCGATAAAGTTCCCCCAGACCATGTATGGGGCACCCCCTGTGTCCCTCTGCAGGGGGTCCATGAAGATCCCCCAGGCCCCGAACAGGACAGGACACTCACATAGAAGGGGTCATCGTTGAGCGGTCCCTTGATGAGCGCGAAGCAGGGGTACTGCAGGAGCGACACCAGGGCCGACAGGCCCATCACCAGCCCGTACAGCTTCCCGAAATGTTCCAGAGGGAATCTGTGGAGACCCGGGACGATGGAGGGAGGGGTGTTACAGCTGGGGGGTGCTTTGCTGTGGGACAGGCCAGAGGTGTACCCTGCCCGACCGCCCATTGCTGGACATCTCTGTACCCTGCCAGTCCTCCCTTCCATCTGCTCCACCCCAGCTCTGCTCCCCTGGCCCCTCTGTACCCCCTGCCCTCTCTAGGTCTAGGATCTCCCTCTCCCCCCGCCCGTGCCCCCCCGGGTGACTCACGCGATGGCCAGGAAGGCGGCATTGCCCCCGTACAGGAAGGACCGGCTCAGCACCTGCAGGATGAAGGTGGCGTATTGCACGGGCAGCACGGGCACGGAGGCGCACACCGAGAAGGCCACGCACTGCAGCGCCGTCACGGCCAGCGACAGGATGCAGGAGCGCAGGTCCGCCAGCGAGTCAGAGCCGCCTGAGAAGGTGCTTCTCTCTGCTAACCGAGGACTGCAGCCGTCCACTGGGCCCTCCTGCTTTCCCAGCACCGGCTGAGTCATTGTGGCGGCTGGAGGCCCGGGGGCTCCACGGCTTCCTTTGGGGGCACCGGGCACTCTCCGGCGCCCAGCTGCAGGGCGCTCGCGGCACGCAGCCGGGGCGCTGCCGGCTCTAAGGTTTGCTCCCGGGAGGCAGTGAAGCCAAGGGGCTTGCCCTACCGACAAGTGAGACTCTGAAAGGAGATGGGGGGGGCTGGGGCACTGAAGGGGGCCTCCCGTGCGTTGATACTGGACACGTAGGGTCCAGTAAGGGTCAAAATAGCCAAGCAAGCAGCTAAAGTTACGCGAGGTCTGTAGAACGGTCATTGGGCAGCTCAAATCGTACTGGGCTTCCAACACAGTGCTCCTGGCCTGGGGATCTGTGCCATGGGGATGTGGGGGGCTCCCTGGGGGCTATAAGGAGCTGTGGGGGTGGAAGGGTGGTTGGGGAGCTCACTGGGGAGCTTCAAGGGTGGAGATGGATTTAGGGGGTTCGTTGGGGTCCATGGGAAGCTGTGGAAGGGGATTTGGGGCCTCGCTGGATGGGGCCCCGAGAGGCAGAGGACAAGTTCGGGGGGCCTGGTCCAACCCTACCTTTGCCCAGGATGGCTTTCCTCACATCAGCAGCCAGGAGTACGGATGCGCATCGGCAGAACCTTGCTCCTCACCCTCGCGCTACAGTCACCTGGCCAGTGACGACCACGAGCACCTAGAGGCTGGTAACTATAACATCTGTGGGACCTCTGTGTATGTCTGTCTGTCTCCCTGAATGTGTGTGCTTGTCAGTGTGTGTGAGTGTGAATGAAAATACCAACTGGAACATGTGTCAACAAAGTCTATTTTATTAAGCAAGAATCTCTGTCATTGGAGTGTTGCTATAATGTTAATACTATTTCCATAGTGGGTGCATAGTTGATTCTGTTTAGTTAAAGCACAGTATTGATGGTGTTACCGTGTGGATACTTTCCTTTGATACTATTTACCAAGTTTCCATATTCACAATAAATGCGGCTTGTTGCCTTATCCCCTATAAAGATCCTGTGATATTTGTTATTTGGGTTACAAGTACGTGCAGGGAATTGCCACTGACTCCAGCCAGCTCCAGATGTTCGTTTGGCTGAACTCGCCGTTCTCGACATTGATCGTCAGCGCATCCCCTCCGCCTTCAGCCTGGCTTTCCCAGCCCGACCTATGGCCCCTCAGCGGCTATGGGCGAGCAGCTGCCCGATGCCGGCTGGTCCTCTGTAGGCTGCGCTGTGTCGGGGCAGATCCTCCCAGCTTGTGTCGCTCCCTGACGGGACAGAAGGCTCTAAACTGCAGCAGCATTCGCACTCGCTGTACAGCTCCGGAGAGAAATGGGGGACGCTGCAGCCTGAAGGGGCCCTCTCAGGGTTGGAGAGCTGCAGCACTCGCCCTGGGGAAAGGCTAGGCCCAGGGCATGGCAGAAAATAGGGGCACTGCCAGGAGCCTGGGAGCAGAGCCCCATGGAGAGCTGTCACTACAGCGTGCTTGGACGCTGCACAGACCCTGACCGAGATCAAGGCCCCATTTCGCTGGGTGCTGCACGTACAACCATCAAGAGACAGCCCCTTCCCCTAAGAGTTCACAGTCTGAAAAGAGAAGGGGGAAGGGAAACTGAGGCATGGGGCTGGGATGTGACTGACCCATGGTCACACCCCAGGTCGGTGCAAAGCCAGGCAAAAAACCCCATGTGTCCTGACTCCCGCCTTCTGGCCTGCCCACTGGGCCGGATAAACCCAAATTAACCTCCCCCACCCAACGATTCTCCCAGGGTGTGCCAGGACAGCCTGCAGGCCCGGCTGATCTCTGGGCGGGTGCTGGGAGGCGCAGGGTAAGTCCCAGCGATTGCAGTCCTGGGGACAACTCGCCCGGGCGGGGCAGATGCTCCGTCACGCCGAGTCTTTCAGTCCAGACTGGATTCTCTCTCCAAAGGCTGCCCTCTGGCTCTGGCCTGTGCCCGGCGTGACGCAGGAGCACAGACAGACAGTGCAGCGGGCCTGCCTGGCCTTGGAGTCTATGGATCCCCTCACTCGGGGCCCCCAGGGCTTCCCGCATTCTCCAGGGGGCTTGCGGAAGGGCTCATGGCAGCAAGGGAAATCTGCAAGGAAGTCAGTGCCAGCAGTGGGGGGGCACTATGGGAAAAGGGGGAGCCCGTTTGTCTCCCAGGGTCAGCACTAGCCGGCCCCCCCAAGCTCTGGGGTCGCAGTGCGTCTATTCACCACAAGCAGAGAAGAGCCATGCAATAGCCTCCGGGTGATCACCCAACTCCAGTCCCAGTCCCACTGCGCAGGGTCCCATTGCACTGGTGGTGGTGGGGATCTGGGTGTAAGGGCCCCCCCACAGGAGAGCAGGCTGGGGAGGCGAGGAGACCCCGACTCTGGCGCTCTGGTGGTAGCTGGCACTGGACCCCGTGGCCAGTGTCCTGTTCTCGGTGGCCAGGCGACCAGCACTGCGGCCTGTGGTGAAACAGCCCCAGGGTTATTTGGCAGCTCAGGGCTGTGTCCCAGCTGCCCCCCAAGTGGCTCCATCCCACCTACTCTCAGATTAGAGGGACCAGATGTCCTGATTTGATAGGGACAGCCCCAATTCTCGGGACTTTTTCTTATATATGCACCTATTACTCCAACACACACACACCTGTCCCGATTTTTCACCCTTGTTATCTGATCACCCTCCGTCAGATCCCCTACCCCGCACCCCATGGCCCCACCTACCCCGTATCCCCTGCCCTCCTCCCCACGGCTCCGCCTATCCCCAGATCCCCAGCCCCAGGGCTCTTGTTCCCACAAGCAGTGTTCCTGGCTCTAAGGGGTCAGGCTGGGGAGGGGATCCCAAACCTGGCTCTCGGGGGGAGCTGGCACCATCTTGTTGGTGTCTGCCCCGTTCTCGGTGGCCGGGCGACCAGCATTGTGGCCTGCGGTGAAACGGCCCCGGGGTTATCGGCACGGCCCAGACGCGGGGTCCCAGCGCGGCCGTTACTGTGTGAAATCCCCCTTGTGAAACCTGCCCAGCGCCGCGGGGAGATGCTTATCTGCACCGACGCCCCAGGGCCTGAGAGCGGGGCTGTGACGGGGAGAGGGGGAAGGCCTGACAGCAGCGCTCCTCAATCCCTACCCGCAGCCCCGGCTAGCCCAGCCCTGTGTCCTGGGCCTCTCTAAAGCGGGTCCCCGAGTGGCTGAGAGCCCTGCTCCCTGCTACATCAGGAAGGGGTTGAACCCAGGACCCTATTGGGGAGTTGGGGGCACGTTGTGGACAGCTCCTGTGTAGACTCCCGCAGTGGCCCCTAGTGGGTGATGTGGAGTAGCTGGTGGGTCAGAGCCCAGGCTTGGGGTAGGGGGTGTCACAAGCAGGGGGTGGGAGCACAACGGGGTGGGGGCCGTTCGTGGCTTTTTCTCCATTCCCAGCTTCTTGCTCCAGCCCAATATAAGGGACAATGGAGGGCACGTGGGGGCAGTGAATGGCACGTGGGGCGGTGGCTGAGGGATGTGACTGTATGCCCGGGCAGCGCTGCCCCGTGCCCATCCCCAAGACTCTGTGCACACTGCTACCCATCGCCCACAGCGACTCAATGCGTCCCCGGCCCGGACCCTGCGCCAGGGAGCCCCAGGCCAAGCCCTGCTCGCCCCTGTGAGGCAGGCCTGGGGGACTTTGGTAGCTCAGGGCTGTGTCCCAGCTGCCTCCCAGGGGGCTCCACCCCACCTACCCTCAGATTAGGGGGACCAGATGTCCTGATTTGATAGGGACAGCCCCAATAGTCAGGACTTTTTCTTATATATGCGCCTATGACTCCAACACACACACACCTGTCCCAATTTTTCACATTTGCTATCTAGTCACCCTACCTCAGATCCCCTGCCCTCCACCCCCCAGCCCCACCTTCCCCATAAACCCCGCCCCCCTCCCCCCCGTCTCACCTAACCCCAGATCCCCTGCCCCCGGGCTCTCAGCCCACAAGCAGTGTTCCTGGCTCTAAGGCACAGTTTCTTAGCCTGTGGTACGCATACCCCTGGGGATACGCGAGACACAGCCAGGGGGTACCCAGGGAAAAAGTGAGTGAAGGGGAAGTGGGCCGCAGCTGCCGACTTCTGGGGAAGGCAGGCGGCAGCAGCGGCCTTCCCACCGGTCCCAGCTCCCAGCTGGGAGGTGGACGGCAGCTGCCGGCTCTTGGGGGAGGTGGGCAGCAGCTCCCTGCTTCCCGCCGGGTCCCAGCCTCCTGCATCTCGCGAGCTGGGCTCCCAGCTGGGTGGCAGCTACTTGCGCCCCAGCTCCGAGCCGAGGGACAGCTTCCAGCTCCCCGGCTTGAAGATGGGCAGCAGCCGCCTGCTCACGTCCCTGGGTCCCAGCCCACACAGAAGCCTCCTCTGCCCCAGCTCGGATTGGGTGGCAGTCATCCACCTTCTGGGCTGGCAGCCAGGCGGCGGCTGCCTGTAACTTACCCAGGTGACGGCCCCCTCGCCGGTTCAAAGCCCAGTGCCCAGAAAACTTGTCACGTTCACTGCTCTAGCTGAGAACTGAAATTGATAACTGTGACAGCCCCCGATTTCACCAGTTACCCCCTTTTCCTGTCTCGCCCACCTCTCCCTCCTCGCAAAATCTATGGCAAAAAATGCAGCAGGTCACTTTCTATTCCCCAGCATTGCCATGCCACTCAAAGCCTCCTAGCTTTGGCCAACATCACCGCTAGGCCAGGTACATACGAGAGTTGGGCACCCCTGGTGTGAACGTGGTACCCCAACCCACACTGGATCTGACATCTGTCATATCACGGCCTTATATTCTCAGCCCTTCTTCCAGCATGGTTCCCATTAGTCTGTAAATAGAAAATCCCGTGGGATATTGAGTGTTATTAAACTTTTCAGACGTTAGGGGGAACTTGCTACTTCAAAGGTGGAGAAACACGGCTCTAAGGGACCAGGCTGGGGAGGGGATCCCAGCCCTGGCGCTCTGGGGGGAGCTGGCACCATCTGGTTGGTGGCTGCCCCATTCTCGGTGGCCAGGCGACCAGCGTTGCGGCCTGCGGTGAAACAGCCCCGGGGTTATCGGCACGGCCCAGGCGCGGGGTCCCAGCGCGGCCGTTACTGTGTGAAATCCCCCTTGTGAAACCCTCCCAGCGCCGTGGGGAGATGCTTATCTGCACCGACGCCCCGAGCCAGAGCGGCCTGAGAGCGGGGCTGGGACGGGGGGAAGGGCGGTGGAAGGCCTCATAGCACCGCTCCTCAATCCTGCCCCACAGCCCCGGCTAGCCCAGCCCTATATCCTGGCCTCTCTAAGGCGGGTCCCTGTGTGGTTGGAAGCCCTGCTACCGTCAGGAAGGGGTCCAGCCCAGGACCCCTATGGGGAGTTGGGGGCACAGTGTAATCAGCTCATGTGTAGATTCCCCCAACGGCCGCTAGGGGCTGACGTGGGGCAGTTGTTGGGTCAGAGCCCAGGACTGGGTTAGGGGGTGTCGCAAGCAGGGGGCGAAAGGGGGAAAACCAGGGGCCGGGAGCTGATAGCTGCTCTTTCCACACCCCTAGCTTCCTGCTCCAGCCCAACATAAGGCTTGGGATGGCTGGTGCCGTCAGATCTCACCGAGGGTCCACGGCCGTCACAGAGGTGAGGGGGTGTCTCTGGTGCTCCCAGGGATCATGGGGACTAACAGGGACTCACCCAGAGGAGGGGGTCACTCGGTCAGGGCCTGGGTCTCACAGCAACCAGTGCTGGATGCCCTGGAGAGGCAACTCCCATAATTTACCTGTCTGTGCCAGGGGCAGATCCTTGTCTGCATCCAGCAGGTGACTCAGCTCTTGCCATGGAGCTGGGGTTGCCTGGCCTCCCTGTTGGCCCTGCGGCTGCCCTGGTGCTGCCAAAATGCCCAGAAAGACCAGGCAATGCTGAGCGCTGTCGGTCTCTTGTATCCTGTGGCGGGGAGTTCCACAGGTTATCAGCACATGCTGGGTTCTCCCTGACACCTGTGCATAGCCAATGGATGCCTCTTTTAAAGGGCAGGTGAGTGACAGCCCCTCTGCCCCAACCCCTCCAGCTAAGCCATGGCCCTGGCTTCCCTCCTTCCCCCTTGCTCCCTTCCTTGGCCCAGCCCTACCTTAGCTGGGAAAGCCTACTTTGGTTGGGGGGCGGTCAGCAGCTCAGACCTCAGTGGTGGGGTCAATCCAAACTTAGGGAAGGGCACCAGAAAGTGGGGAGTCCATCTGGACTCAGTGGGGGGGGCTGTAGTTGAGGGGCCAGTACAGGTGCGGGGAGGCTGTAGGCAGGTGGGTCAGTCTGGGTTCAGTGGGGGGTTCTGGGTGGGAGGAGTCAAGCTGTCTCTGTCTCACAGCCATCCGGCCCCCCCAACCCCCACAGCTCTGCCGGAGATGAAGCTGTCCCTGGTCCTGGCGCTGACCCTGCTGGGGGCCGTCTCTGCTCGCCAGCTCCGTAAGTCCTGGTACCCGCGTCCCCCTGGCTACAGCCCATCCCCCACCATGGGGGGAGCCTGACCCCAATGGGAACCTCCCCTCTCCCGCCCACGTGGACACAGCAGGGGCCTCCGGGGCTTGGGTCAGACCCCAGCAAGGATGGCATAGGGCTCCGTTACCCCCGACCTGTGCTCCAGCTATCCCACAGCCCCACTGCATCCCGGACACCTGGGTCCCCTGGCCCCCCAACCACCCTCCGACTTGCTGCATCCCAGACACTTGTGTCTCCTGATCCCCGGATGACCCCCCGACTCTCTCCATCCCGGACACCTGCATCCCCGGCCACTAGACCTGCTCCGTCTCCCTTCCCCCATGGCGGGTTTGAGGCTTGGGCTGCGTCTTTGCGCTGGAAGGCCCAATGAGTTTCTCTTGCCTTCCTCCCCCAGATGAGGACCACCTGGAGCAGGAGGGAACAGCTGCGCAGGATGAGGTGAAGCCCAGGGAGCTGGAGCCACCATGCCCCCAAGAGAGCGAGACCTTCAGGGTGACCATGCAGGGCACGGGGGGCCGCACCAATCACTATATGGTTGTGACCAATTCCCAGTCATTTTCGGATGCCCAGGTGAGTGGGCCAGAGGAGACTGGTGGTGGGGAGGACTCACAGAGGGGTCAGAAAGGGGGGTGGGACGCCCATGGAGGCAGTGGAGGACACCTGGGGGCAGTGGATGGCACATGGTGTGGTGGAGGCAGCTTAGGGACTTTGGAAGGTGTGTAGGGGCGACAGTTGATGGCCCTGGCGGTGGTGGAGGGGACCTGGAGTCGGTGGAGGGGACCTGGAGTCAGTGGAGAGGGCCTGGGGGCAAGGAAGGTGTGGGGAGAGGGTGAGGAGCACGGGGCAGCCACGGCTCAGGCACAC
>VOCS01022177.1:0-49559 GCA_007922155.1 Mesoclemmys tuberculata
CATAACTTAATTGTCTGGCAAATAAATCAGAGGTGAGATATAAAAACAAACTTGGCCCCTTACTCCCAAAATACAGACCAAAAAAAAGTTGCAGATGAAAAGAACACATTATCAATTAAAGCTTTTGTAATTTTCTTTTTGAAAGATGAAACTGTAAAGCACGAAGAATCAGGCAGCACGGACAATACTGAAGAAGCTTATTCATGATACCGGGAAGTCTGATAAATCAGCTTCAGCTTCATGGTGTTACAGTGGTCAATTATATACGCTTTCTTATCTATTCACTTACAAATACAGACGTTGTCCCATCCGGAGAGAACAACAGTGATAATGGTCGTTACATACATGCAGAGACACTTTAATCACTCTACTTACATCAAGGATCCTAGGGCTACACTCGGGGTGGCTGTAGGGTGGAGGAAAAAGGGGGTGATCCTTACAGATAGGTGGCAGGTGAGACAGAAATTCTAAAAGCAAACGTGCTGTTCTCATTGGAATTAGAATCACCAAGAGGACATCTGGCTTCCTGAGCCATCAGATGTTTACATTAGCCATTGTCCTTGAGGCTCAGGTATGCTCGTTAGCCATTTAAAGGAGTTTCGACCTATAACTTATGAGCTGAAAACAACCTCAAGCCTTATAAAACAATGCTCAACTAATTAACCCCTGCTGTTTCTGCTTTTCCAGATCTAGGTGTAAATAAAGACTACAAGCTAAAAGGAAAATAATTTTGATGATGCCCCCTCACCCAAATATGCACACAACAAGTGTGGATACAAAACTACGGGCCAAATTCAGAGGTGGCTTAGGGTGCTGTGAGTGACATATTCGTAGGTGCATGTAAGAATGTTGAAGGCCTTGTCTACACTGGGATTTTGGCCAGGGGTGCAAACCTCTATTGTAGACTTGATTTGAACCGATACAACTCACCTTAAGTTTCAGATGGACCTAAATAAGTGTAAAGATATTTTCACTTGGTGTAACTTTCTTTCCATGGGGCCAGAAAAAGGTGTACACTGATGTAAGAAGGGTCTACTTTAATTACGCTTTCTTAGACGATCCTACTTAGTTATTTTTCCACCTAAACTTCCCTCCTCTGCTCCCTTGGCATGCGTCATACATGCTTCAATTCCTTTTTCAGCCACTTCCCATCACCTCAGAAACTGGCCTAACATGTTTTATATTCACACTTGCTGTGAGGATTTATCCTCTTTTTTTCTTTTGTGGCTTTTATTTTGCAGGATTTCTTTTACTCACTTGAGTTAATTTGTCATTTTGATTCCTTGGGCTAACTTCAATGTCCTCCTCCTCCTCCCAAAACTGTTTACATTTGATAATCTTATTTTCTTCATGCCCCAAATGTCAACAATTTACTGCCAGACATCATTCTTCGGCTTTGTCTACAGTACACCAGCAAATGCTTCTAGTGTAGACACAGATTATATTGGCAAAAGAAATATTTTTTTTGCACTTTTATGCCACTATAATTGTGACTACCCTACACCCTTAAGTGATATTACTACAATTACAAAAGCTTCTAGCACAGATCAGACCTTGGAAAGCTGAACAAATAGAACATCATTACTTTTCTGATGCAGGAAGCACAATAAAAGAAAAAAAAAAGGGCAACAAACAACATGTAGTCATTGCTCAACTTCTCTTCTTCCTTACCTCACTTCTCTGTATTTGAGTCAATGAAACAGACTTACTTCATCAGCTTCTGGATGTATTTTCATATTTGTTTAGATGCAACTCTTGCTTTAGGGCCCATTTTTCCTTATTTTCCTCTAGTGATGTTGAAAGTGACATTTCAATAAACTCCATGTTACAAAGAGACAAAATAAAGGTCACTGTAGCTCTCCTTTGGATGTATATTCACTTTAGGGCTTTTAGTATAAAAACTACTCTGTGGGCAAAGGAGGAAGATGCTGGCATCACTAAATATAAAACAGGATGAAAATACCCATACCGTATAATCAATGACAAAAATCTATTGCAATCCTGCACTGTTCCTGACTAACACTCATCAAAATCTTCTGATAATGAGACATTTAGAGAGAAGAATAACTAATAAATCTGATGAAAATAGTCCAGAGTGACTAAACTTTTATGTTTCAACAAATGACTCATCAGTGAAGTCTCCCAGCATAAGTTGTTTCATCTTTGAGTTCCAGTCCCTGGAGGGAAATAGCTATTCTAGTAAAGAGAGGTGTATGTAGGGTGAAATTACTCTTGGCAAGTGCGAGAACAGAAATGCATTTTATTAACACTGTGCATTACCTTTGCTTTAGAATTGTTTACTTGTTTTAAATATTGGGCCCAATGTGCTCCTTTCTAAACCGGGCCCAGAGGGCAATTCAAAAACTTTATAGCTCTAACAGGGCCCTAGAGGCCTTATGTCCTCCCTCAGATCTACATGAGGAATAGAGCTGCCAGACTAGCTATGGCGGTAGAGACCAAAATATGATGAAAGGTGTTACGTTGTAAATCTCTTTTGAAACTTACCTATAGCAGTCACTGCTGTCACTTTCTTATTTAAGTCAACAAACCTGTTAGGGCCTGTCTACATGGGAACTTGGTGTGTGGCAAGCTAGGGTGTGAATCTACAGCCTATCAGCTTGACACATACTAACTGGCTTTGTGGACCATGCTACCATGCACTAAAAGTTTCATAATGCACTCTGAACTACTGCTGTAAACTTTTGACATGGGTACAGTGCATCTTGAGGTGGTTATTGGATCATCCAGTTGAAGGACAAGGGATCGAGCACTCATTTGTAGTGCATGTGACTATGAAACTGTGATGACTTGGTTTTCTGTGTGCTACACCTTGACATTTCTCAATTTTGCCTGCGTGCTAAGATCAGAGCCATTTTGTTATCAGTGTTCCTGCAGCCTGTACAAAGGAGACACACACATTAATCATTCTATACTTTGTTCTTCATTGTTGCTGTTTTTCTTAAATTTTAAGACATTCTGACTGAAAGTTTAGAGTGGGTTTCGCTTCAGTGAAAACATAAGTATATAATGTTATATTTTGAAACTTGATAGGAAACAAAATGACAAGGATAAATTTTAGGTGCGGTGCGTATGTGTGTTAAATGTTGGGGCCTATTAACCATGAGTATGGACTATTTGCCTGACCCGTATTACTCAGCTGCTTTCAGAATTCTATGCTAGTTCTAATAGAGGGCAATAACTTTTACTATTTATTTTTGCATCAAGTCACATTTTAAAAATTTCTTACTTTAAAATGACACTGAGCACTTGAGCAATCTGTCCTGCTGTTGGTGAAAAGTACTGTAATTATGACACAACAAAGCATGTTCCAACCATGCCTCCATAACATCTCTCCAACCATTTAACATGAAAGATTGATTTATTCAGACTACAGATCAAGTTAGGCCATTACTCAGTAATTGAGAAAGTTTAAATCCTCAAGTGTTAACATGTGGAAATGTTACATTACTTTCTAACCTCAGTACAACCTACATTACTAATCTCATTGCAAAAATTACATTTTATCAAATGTAATCCTAGCATACCAAAATTGAAAGTAGTCAAATTATTATGTACATTGTGTATCAGGATTAAGAAGAGAAGTGGTTTAATAAAACAACTGAGAATCTTATCTACTACATCTGCTAATGGTAAATGAGGGCTGTCAAGTTATTGTAAAGCAAATAAATGGGTACTGTATTGTACAACTAACTCATTAGCAAGGATGAGCAGAAACACCATGCCCGACACATGGTCCAGATGCAGGCCGATATGGATCCAAGTTGTGGACAAAGACTGGGTGATGGCCTCCGTATGGATCTATAAGGGGATTCATAGTCCAATTCTGCAAGGTGTGGGTTCCTCCTGTTAGTTTCTGAGCAACCTCAGTGCTCCTTGGCCATGATACACTTGGCCAGGACACACTAAGAACCTTGCAGCACTGGACATAAAATGATGGCCTGAGGGACACTGGAGGATTTTTCTAAAAGACAGAAGTGATGAGTGGATTTGTGACTTCTCTTTGCGATTTGGTTGAGCATCTGAGCAGGAATCTTAAACAGAAATCCAGTTACGGCCCATATTGACTCTGGAAAAAACACAGAATTTGAGAAGCTTTCAATAATCACCTGAGGCTTTTTTCCTTGTTAAGCAGCATATAGGCTTTTTATGCTGGAGTACGTGCTCTTGTGCTGTAACTGAAGCTGCACAGCAAAGGAAGAAGGTGCTCTATGTTTGGCTTTGGGGTTCACAACTTAATTAGGGACAGATTCTGTTTTGTGACTCATAAGAGGCAGAGTACAATAGGCTCAACTTGAGAACCAGGGGGACAACGGCAGCTTTAACTGTTTTTGTGCCTCCCAGATTCTAAGCTGCTGCAGAGACTGAAATAACATGCTCCACTCCCCTCTAGCCACTACCACCTCCACACCACAAGTTAGAGCTGCATCAGGAGCACAGTTCATTAATTTGGTCACTCATTGTTCTGGTTTTATGTTTATCATGTCAACTGTTTCTCTAAGGAAAAGTAGCTATAACACCACTTTAACTTACACTTTCTTCCAGTTTCTCTATCTATGTTACACCAACTTAGACTTCCTTATACATTCACAAATGGGTGTGTGTGTGTCTAAAAGAATCTAACCAACTGTGACAGCGGATTAACTATTCCCCAGAACAAACATACAATCTAAAAAGATTCTAGTGCTCCATTTCAAGTTGACAAGACCATGAGAATAAACCAGTTATATCCTCAACATTACCTATCAGTAACCCTAAATTCCCTGCACATCCAATCTCATGAATCAATGTGGGGAGGGGAAATTACTAAATTCAGTTGTTTTGCAGTAGGACTTGACAGCTATAAATGTGATTCACATGGAAGCCTCACAGTGCACAGACCTAATCAATAATAATGAAAATATAATGATTGGTAAGGTTTATAATTTTGTTTTTTCTGTTACAAAACTGTATAATGTTTCCACATACATACTTTTATTACTCTGAAGTTTGTTTAATTAAAATCTAAATCCCTCTTACACTATTTAAGAATACACATACATAATTATTGGGCAGAATTTCAAATGTTATTATATGCCATAGTGTGGACAGGGCCAAACTGATTAGAATCATATGATTTCTCTTTGCAGCTGGTTTCCTTTGCAAAGTACTACTGGAGTCTTGCTTTGACTGCTCTTGTTAATTGGATGTTCATTTCTCAAGGTGCATATAGATAGATGGACATGCATGTGAGAAATGTGGTAAAAAGAATTTATGCCTGGTAAGGTCTAACTTGGGTGACAGATTTACAGTGCAGATTTTGTGGGGAAATCCAACTAGCACACTTCCTAGCCAAATTTCAAGAGTACAACCCCTTTGAAGTGTTATTTTATATTACAAATAAAAACAATTTAAATGATCAAACCTTGTCTTTTCAGTATCTCACATTCACCATCCAGCTCAAAGAAGCCGTACATAAGGCATCCAGTTAGACCCAAAAATCCAGACAGACATAATCTGAGACGTACGTAGGTGGTCAGCACAAGTTTAAACAAGTTCTTTCTTTATCCTGAAAACAGCTTGTGTATATTTTTAACCCATTAATCAAAACCTAACCCAACATACCGCAAAAATAAGCATAAGAACAGAGTCTGAAAGTAACAACTCAAGCCAAATTACAAAAACAATACCATCTATACCTGAATTTGGGGGGCCAAATCCTGCTCCTATTACCAAAACTGTCATTAAGTTCTATGGAAACTGGACCAGGCCCTTGACGTTGAAGCTGAGGCATTTCTGTCATAATACAGAGCATTGGATTTCTAGTCTTTTTGCATCTCATTCTACTGTCAGATGCATTCCTTCCTGCAACTGCTATTAAGTTAGTAGGGGATGTGCATGCATATACGAGGGCAGAGTTGTGTTCTCTTACAGACTTAATCTACTCTAACATCATATAAGCAATAATGCTAATGATTATGATTGCTTCTCTCTATCCTCTATGTTTTCTTTTACACAAATCTCCTTACCCCAGGAAAAGCGATGCTGCATCCTGCTGCCATACATAACAGCTGGGGAAAATCTTTGGGATTTTCTCTTAGAGTTTGTATATAGATTGTTTTCATGTTATATGAATCCATACTTTTAGTACCTTGTACGAGCGAACACCCTTCAGCAGCACTTTAAAGCACCGAACTTTAGAGAGAAGTTTCACTTTTTCTATGACTTTTCAAAGTGTAGAAGAGAAGAGATACAAGTGCTGAGTTAATGGAAGAAAGAGTTGGTTTCCCATTGAGAATCTGAGGCCTGGTCTACACTGGTGATGGAGGTCGACATAACATCACTTACGTCGATCTCTGAACACCTGCGTCTGCACTGGCACTGCAGTTACAGCAACTTAAATCGCAGCAAAAGTCGACTTAATAAAACCACCTCTGCAAGTGGCGTAGCGCCTAATTCAAATTTATTAGTTCAATTTAGCATCAGTGTAGACAGAACTTAACTTAAATCGAGGTTATTGGCCTCTGGGAGGTATCCCACAATGCCCCGTTGTGACCGCTCTGGACATTTGCACTGTGCTGTACCGTAGTCATGCTACCCAGAAATGTCCCCTCCCCTCAAGCCCTGGAAAAATTTGAATTTTTCAAAAATACTCGATAAGTCGTGATGTATTTGTGATGCTCGCAATAATGGAGCCAGCTCAACTCTGCACTATGTCCCCATAGCAATGGTGAGCATGCAGCATAAAAAAAACTGCGCAAAAATAGGTTTTCTGTTTGTTTGGGGAAAGAAGGGAGAGGGAAGCAGCGTTGCATCATGGGACAATGAAACTCATCCCAACAGCCACCACGGCTAGTTGCACTGTGGGATAGCAACCCACAGTGCACTGCTTTGAATGTTGAAATAAGCGTGATGAGTGTGGACACACGAGACCTGCACAAACAGCATGGTGTGTACACGCTGCAGTGACTTCTAAAAATCAACAGGTGACAGTTGACTTGAAGTAAGTGACTTCACTCAGCAGTGTAGACATACCCTGAGACAACAGTGAGTTCTGCCTTTAAACTTAAGACATTTAATAGGAACTTTAAAGTAAGGGCAAATTTTAAAAGTGCTTAAGTGAATTAGGAGCCTAAGTTTGATTGAAAGTCAGCGGTACTTGTGCTACTAAATGTCTACGATGCTCCATACTCCCTGGACCCACCTGCCCTCCAGTCCCATTCTCTCATCACTGCCTTCTCTGATTCTGTAGCCCATTCATCCAGCTTCCGTAGCTACCTGACCTGCCAGCCCACCACCGGTTCCATTCCACATGACCTCCAGTCTGCCTTTCCCCTTCCCAATTCCAATCCAGTCTACCCACCCCATTCTCAACCAGATACACAGGACCTTCTCCCTTCCAATATCTTACCTGATCCCACACATGCCACAAGTCCAACCCACTTCTACATCAGCTGCATGCCTCACCGTGCTTGCCACTCTGGCTGACCTTTCTTCCCACCTCTGACTCCAGCAAACCCCCAAGATTTTATTATTTTACCGGACAAGACAGCTACAAATTCAGGCAAGATTGCTTCCTCCCAGCCCTCCCCCACTTTCACGTTATTGTTTTCAGAATTTGCATACAAAGAGCAGGAATTCTGTCTGTAAAGGGAGGTACAGAATATATAGAAAAATGCAAGCAATCCTCAAAGCAAAAAATAGAGGCAATAATATGTATTTAATAATAGGCAAAAATTACTATTGCCATGTTTCAGAACATACTAAAATGACTTGCCAGCTAAGCCTTGTAGGCCTCTCCAGCAGCAGGAGACAGCCAAGCCATGAAGAATCCACTCCAAACAAAAAGGAGAGCTATCAGCTTCCCAGTGAGGGACACCAACCCGCCTTATCGACCTCCATCTCCACCAGACAGCTTCGGCCGGTGGGGAGATTTGGGGGCATTTTTGTTATTTGACTTTGTTTGTGGGCATTTCGTGTTCAGTTATTGCTGTGGGATTGGTTGATTATTCATCTGTTGGATATAGCATTAATTCATTTGCCTGTCTTCTCTTTTCTTTCTTTTAATTTACCCCCTCTCCTTTCTGTGAATAAAATATTTTTTATCCTTATCTGTTGATCCTTGATTTCCTTTCATCGTGAATAGTGATGTCCTAGAGGTCATAGGGATTTTCTGTTCGTTTATGCCTGCAGCCATTAGATAAAGGCACAGGCAGAGCCAGCACTAGCCCAAATGGTGCCCCAGGTGAGGAGCATCTTCAGTGCCCTCCTCCATTTGTTCAACTTTTGAATAGCTTATTTTTATTGCATTTGTAGCCTGTTTTACAACTCTGATGCACGCATTACATGCATATGTATCCCTGTCATATAAGGCAATACATTTGCATGCTAGAATCTGTAAATCAGTATTTGTTCATGCCATCTATAAGCAAATAAAAAAAATGGTTTCCTTTAGGCTTATAGAAACTAAAATGTACTATCAAGAAATTGAACTGTGCCGGAATATTGGGTGGACCAGTATTAAGTAGTGTTACAACAGGTGACAACCTTAGAATGTTAACCCTAGTCCTTTAGTTCAAAAGGCACTTTTCTCACCTGGGCCATCCCTACTTACACTCTTCAAGTCTTAAAACATTTGAAAGCTTGAAACACTTTCACAATTACACAATATAACAAGGTTTACAATATCGCAACTAGATTTTCACTTCATTTGGTTCTTATATCTCAGTGACTGACTTGTGATGCCCGCCCCTTATGTACTTGCAAGAGGATGGCTGACAACATTCTAGAAGGTTCAAGGAAAATATAGTTCTCAGAAAGTTTGGAAGGTTCCATGAGATTCCACAAAGGTCCAGAAAACATTTTACTTCAAATATTCTATTTTCCCTTTTGTCGCTAACAACAAAAAGAGCATTTCGAGTCCAGTGCCCCCCAAGCCTAGCACCCTGGGTTGCCTGCCTCTAAACCTGGCCCTAGACACTGCGTTCCAAGAACCCAGGACCCCTTGGTCGTAAGATTGACCACAGAGCCACCTAGAGGAAGGAACAAGTGGACTCTACTATGTGTGAGGATCAAGGCTGCCCTAAAGAAGGAATACATACTTATGCCATAAAAAGTTTGTATTTTGCAAGGTCCTTGATGATGTTCTCTTCCAGAACTATCACTAGAACAACTAACATCAAATACAAGAGATATACTGTCAAATACGAATGATATGATCAATTACTAAAGAATTTTTGAGGAAGACAACACTGTTGGGTTAATAGAGAAGATTAGAATAAATGAAGAGTTGCCATTTTCTGATAAGAAATTGCAGGTTATATATGGAAAATCTCTGGTATCAGAGGGAACAATATCTTCTGAACTCCTCCCCCCAATATTAAAAGAATATCCCAGTATTTGAAACCTGAACCTTTATATTATTATTATTTCAATTATCATAGCACCCCATTGAGAAAGGCACTGGATCCTTGTATAACCTGGGCTGAATCATGGCTCCTTTATATAGGGAATTTGGAGATGTTCCTGTGCTATTCAACTTCAAATACTACTTATATATTCAATGTACCAAGGTTAATAATATTTTAGTGCTAGAAGATATTAATATATTGTCACAGGATGCCTCTGTCGCTACCCAGTGTACTTCATCGCCTGGCCAGTTTGCATGGTCACAAACATACATAAGGTTGTCATCCTTTCACTAACTATATATTTGTTATTTCCTTACGAAGTAACACAATGCAGTGCAGGCTTACAACAAGAGAAGGCTCCCACGTAGCCCTCACTCCTCAGCCCAGGCTCACCCTCTAAACTTTCCTTTGCCACCTCCTGCTTTCTGTTCCTTCCACTTATATCCCCTCAGATACATAATTACCCCAGTGATTACCACCCAGGTGCTCATAATCCTCCAACAGAAAGTGTTTAATTGCTCATAGCTGAGCCTGCAGCCTTCTTCATGACGCAGCAACGTCAGTGACCAGGGTGCTACCAATAGTGCCCTGTCACAATACTATCAAAAGAGACCAGAATGTATACCAACATAAGAAACAAAACCAAGCAAGAGATAAAATGGACTGAAATATATTGGTCCCGAACCATTTGAGTCTTCTGTTTCCTTTGCTGGTTTACTAGACTTCATCTTTTTTGGCACCAAGAAAAGTCCTAGTCTCAGTTCGTGATTTATAAAAACAAGAATGTCCTCCCCATTCCAAGCACAGACTGACTGGATTAAAGGCCAGATGCAGTCACTCTTAAAATATGGCAAATCCTCTTTAGCTCAAGTGGAGAAGTTTCTTTTCTTTAGTGGTAAGGTGGCATAGTCTAAGTACATCAACATTCTTGAGATACAAGATTACCTCTTACAAGCTTATCTTCAACCTTTATATCTGCACAAGAAATCAGAATGATTATGAAATTGGAATAGAATTACATACAAGGAAATGTTTGAATATGTTGTGCTAACAAGCCATACACTCATAACTAAAAAAAGTGGTCAGGACCTTCCATCTTCTGCACTCTTAGGAACAATTAGCACAGATGGGAGGCACTCATTTTTTAATCTAGAATGTCTCATTACTCTTTAGAACTTTTTTCCTCAGTCACTGAAAAAATGGCAATAGCATCTTGTCTTGATGTCATATATTCAAGATTTGTAACACATGCTCCCTCTACCAGCAAGTTATGTTAAATATTTTTTCTTGCCTTTGATAATATTGAGAATCTTTCTTGGTGCATCTTTATATACCAAGTCCAAACTTTGAGTGGTATTAGTCTTTAAGTCTTGTCATCCTGTAGATGATTCATTGCACTGCTACTGGAAAGCGCAATGCCACCAGCTTTGGAAAGAGACCCATGCAGTTTAACAAGGGCTCCTTTGAAAACACAGACTTATATATAGGCATTTCTGAAACTTTAAAGGAAGACTTGTACTAGGTTTTACAAAAAAGATTGATTAGAAAATCTATGTAAATGAGGTTAAACAATATACGCTCATCATGTGTATATGACATTTTAATATCTGCCTCTAGGGCTTTTTCATCATTGTTTACTGGCCTCAGAGCTTTCAAACTGTGGCTTTTACCAAACAGGAGAAGGAATTTGTCTTCATGAATTTTTATGATTGTGCATACATCATATTTTATGTTCAGCAAAGCGTATCAAGGGCATGTACTAACTGTCGGGATTTAGTGTACTAACAGAGCATATTAAATTGTGTTTTAATAAATTAAAAACCTTTATGAAAATTAGTTTTAAACAGACCTACCAAATCTTCAAACTATGCCCCTTCTCATTATGTTTTTATAATATATACCCACATTGGTTTCTATAAGTCAATGGGAACACTCATGGTGCATAAAGTTAAACACATACATAAATCTTTGCAAGATCAAGGCTTCAGTATGTACATTTGAAATACTTTGGAGTTTTTCTGTAACTGGGCCACTTAACAGTTAGACTTTATTGATAGAAAATTATACATTGATTGTAATGGAACTTATCACAGAGTGTAAAGTTAAGAAGGTGCTTAAGTCTAAGTGGCCTAATGAGGTTAATCACAAGAATATATTACATATGCCCTCCCAGAAGACAGATACCATTTCTTTCTCCAAGATTTTAACAAAATAGCATCTAGTGTTTTCAATCTAGAGAAGTATGAACAATTGAGGGCACATAATAAGGCTATAATTCCATCAGGGGATTTAACTGACGTTATAAACCACCGAAGTAAATGAACTAAACTGCAGAGTCCACAGAAATCTATATTCTTTTCTCTCTTCCTTACCCAAATACTAATGGAATTTATTTTAGGATCTCTTTAGGTTACGCAATGGATAAGATAAAAGTAATTCTAACTGGTCATTCTTACTAACAGTTGTGACAATCAACAATTCTTAATGAGTTAAAAACATCTTTCAATTCGTAAGTATTTCATCCATTACAGAACACATCTGCAATAACAAAAATGTCTTGTCAATCACCCTGTTTTGTTTATAACATACTTTTGCAAACACTTTGAGGTGCCTTTTCCCTGGACACCTAGTAAAGTCAGGGTAAAAAACAGGGTTAAAAGATTACACACATTCCATTACTGAGTTCATTTTCCCTTCATCCATTAGGTTCAATTGAAGGACAAAGGTTTTTAGTTTTAAACTTAAAAATATAGAGGGCAATAAATATATAGATACACAAAACAGCAAGGCTTTGGTTAGCATATAAAAATTAGGGGAGTTTAACATACAGAAGTCATAAACTATATAAAAGAATATATTTACTAGCAGATTTAACTTTTTGCTATTTTTGGATACCCTTTATGCCATGGCTGCAAAAAATGTTCTTTTCTACCTATCATTGTCTAGGAGATGGGGTTTGAACTTGGTCATGGTATCCATGCATTTATGAGTTCCAGACTTCACTACTGTAATGTAAATCTAAGGATGACACCACTGACCTGAATCAAGCACTGACTGGATCAGAATGTAGCAACCCATTTGCAGAAAAAAGACTACCAAGAGCACTGCCACTTCATCGTTCTCCTGGCGCCAGATGAATACCACATCAAATTCAAAGTTCCAAACTTCATCTTCACAGCTCTCCACGTGATTGGCCCAAGTTACCTGAGGATCTGCCTCACGTAGCATCATGATTAGGACTACCCATGACTGTTACATTCCACTGAAACCAAGGAACTATTACCTTCAAGAACGAAACTTGTGTGACCAGGAAATAGAATTTCCTACGCAGCTGGCACAGGACTGTGGAACTCATTTCCAGACAAGATAAGAACGACAATCTACCTCAGAGCCTTCAGAGCAGAATGAGCTCTTTCTGACCTACTTTCCCATATTGCCACCACAACTATAACAAAACAAACAAACAAAAAAATCCTATGCACACACTGCAAAATGGAGGGGAAACCAAAGAATTGGGCACGTTCACTTTAATACATGTATAAAGCTCTACTACACTGATAAGAATGCTGTACACACAGATTGATTTATTAACGGCACCAGAATCCAGAGATGGATTTGCAGTTTTATAGGAAGAATTATAGTTCATTCATCACCATCATTTTGTCTTATTCCATTTAACCTGTGTAAGCCAATGGTCTCAGGGAGCTTTCCCCTGCATTCTACTGATGAATGGGGGGAAAAGGCCTAAGGGGCATATTTACACAAAAGCCTATTTTGCCTAGATCAGCAGATTTGCCAAATTTATCACTTTTCACTGGTTTGGGGTTAAAATTCATTTACGTCATGCAAGAAGTAATGAAACGTTACCCTTTTTGTATGACTAACAGGCAACAGGACTGTACATAATATACCCAAACTGAGGAGGAGTCATGCTAAATTTAACCTCACTCACTAAATGGGTGTAGTGATGCCAAATCCAAATGAAAGACAGGTGTTCTTACCTGGTCGCAGACAAAGTATTTAAAGGGTCTTAGATGCCCTTTGCCCCTCCCCCTCTAGTGTTTAAAGCCAGAGCTGATCAGACTTAATTGGGAGTCCTTGTTTCTTCTCAGTGATCACTGATAAGCTGGGACTGAGCTGTAGGGCGCAGTGCTGCAGTGAAAGACAACTCAAAAGAGGCATCAGTGAAGTTGCCCACTACCCAGTTAAATCACGAAGGGCTGGAATCACTAATGACTGGGATAGGTAGTGGAACCTCAGAGCAGACACAGCAGCTAAGAGCAGCAGCAACCGCAGCGAGCACTGGCAGAGACAGTGATGAACAGTGGCAGCAGTGGCACGCTGCAAAAGCAACAGCGAAGTCGTGGCAGTGACAGCAGCAAGCACTGGCAGCAACCGAGGCATCACTCAACAGTCACCCTAACTCAGGAGTGGGAGATGAACCCACCTGAACGCGCCCCTGGACTCTGGGATGTTGCTGACCTTGGGCAACAAACCGTGAGTGGGACGCAGTGCAGGGAAGGGGGAAGTGACATGTTAAAGGGACATTCATCCGTTCGACTTTCACATTGCAGAGGGAAACTGAGGCAAAGGACAACTGTCCAAGATACTGTGGGGGGGGTGTTTATTTACTGTTTGCATCATTTTGAATAATTGTGTTGCATTTCCCAAATTAATGCTGTGCACTCTCTCTTCTTAATGAAAGTTGTCTCTTGTTACACAGACTCAGGGCTTGCAAGTGGGGAAGTATTGGGATGTAAGAGCGTCCAGGAGCCGTGTTTAGTTTTCCCAAGTTTCTGGATGAATGCTCAAGTTGATTCTATTTTGTAATGTTTAGATGAACCCCTACACATTGAACGCACCCCTTGTTGCTGCTGACACTACCTAGCAGAAGGGACGTGTAACAGTTTCTCTCACTGTGGCTTTAACTCCTTATGCAATAAGGGACAGATTTTCAAAGGTGTTTAGCTGCCTAAAAGATGCAGACAGTGCTAGTGGAATTTTTCTAAAGTGCCTAAGCAGGTTAAAACCTAATTCTTTTTTAGTTCAGTGGTGGTTAGTTGCCTAATCCACCTAGGAACCTATCTGCATATTTAGATGCCTTAATGCCTTTGAAAATCTGGCCCTACGTGATTTTATACACACACACACCCCTTTCTTTGGTCATAGGCTAGATAGCATACTGTCCAAGTAACCTTTGGTTTAAGGTCAATGGATGCTCCAGCAGCAGTGGATAACGTTGAGTCTACAATGCTGAATCAGCAATTTGTCAGGAGATGAACCATGCCTAATTAAGTATGCTAATTTATATTTGTTGTGTGTTTTTATTTTATATATTTAAATTTCAAAACTCCTCCATAAGACAAAAGGACCTCTAGGGTGAATATGAAATTAACATGTTGAAAGTCTAGGTCATCCATTGGTGCAAGCAAACTATTTTGCATTGCCACAGGGAGAAAGAGTTTTATGGAGAAAAAACAAGTGTTTCAGTGAAAAAAGGCAAATTTCTTTGAAATTAAAAAAACTAAGTGTAGAAAGTATAAAACTAAAATGTTGCACCAGAGATACATTATAGAGGAAGTTTCAAACTATGTTGGGAAACAGATAAGGAAGTTTAACGTGTGTATTCAGGGAATAATTATAAACACAAAATAGATTTTTAAGGATGGTTAAATCAAATGGTATAATGTACTTTAACACCTCTTGTAAGAGTGTCTATATACATAAATTAAAACTGACTTCTGTATAACTAAGAAAGCTTTAACAGCACACAAACACATTCCTTGTGGAAGGACATGTGACACTTCACAGTGATGAAAGAGAAAGAATGATATAGCTTTGAGCTGGGGGAACATCAAGACAGCCCTAAAGCAGCTACAGAGGGGACATGGAAGAGTCCTTACTCCTGCTATTATCCAGTGCAGCTAGGTTAGGGCTAGGGACAATCTAGTTTATAAAGCCAGAATTCTAAATGTCTGTGTGTTTAACTGCAGTAATTCAGGACATTTATTTAGCTCCCTCATAATAGGGATGTGGAGTCCATATCCCAGAAACAACTCTTGCATTAGTTTTCCAATATCACCCCAGAACTTACAACAAAATGCTGGAGGGAACACTATGGTGGAAGCTATCTCCATTTTCTGATTTAAAAGGTAAACCCCGGAGCTTTACAAAAATAGAAGCCCACCAATCAATTCAGCTAGAGTCTGTTTTTATTATAGGATACATCACAAAACCACCAGCTAGTGCTCATAAGTAATTTCCAGGACTCCAACACTATTTTATAGAGACAAGGTGGGGCAAGTAATATATTTTATTGGACCAACTTCTATTGAGACAATCTTTCAAGCTTACACAAAACTCTTCTTCAGGTCTGGGAAAGATACTTAGAATGTCATAGCTATATACAAGGTGGAACAGATTGTTTAGCATAAGGAGTTAACACATATTGTAAGAAGCCATTCAAGGTGAAGTAGCCAATTAATGCCTCTGCAGCCATAGGACACAAGAGGGGGGATTAGTGGGTTACAGATTGTTGTAATAAACCATAAATCCAGACTCTTCATTAAATCCATGATCTTCACTGTCTAGCAAAGTTATGAATTTAAGCTCTTTTGAAGGTGTTGGGAAGGTTTCCTTTGAGGGTGAGGACTGAGGGTAATGTATGGAGTGATCTCTTTGTGAAAAGTGGTTACCCAGGGATGATATGCTATTTTTATCTTTTATTGTTTTTCTGTATGAGTTCATTTGAGAGCATAGTGATTGTATCATTTCACCCTTCTCCCCACAGAGCCCAAATACCTACACTGCATCTCTTCCAACTGTGTACCTGCCCACGCTCTACTTCCCCTCTACCCTAGGCTCCACCCCACCCAAGGCCTTGCCCATTCCGCTGCTCAGCCCTGCTAATGGCTGTGTCTCTCCTTTCTCCCTCCCCTCCTTTCACACTTCCCTTCCCTGCCCCCCCCCCCTTCCATAACCCTTTCCCCAGAGGCACAGAGCAATGGTGGGGGAGGTGGGCAGGGAAGAGGGACATGGTGAGAGGCGGTGGGAGGGGTAAGCAGGGGAGGAGACGAGGGATGCACACAGCAAGAGACAGTGCGGGGGGGTTGAGTGGGGAGGAGGGACAGAGGAAGCAATGAGGCCGATGGGGTGGGGAAAGGACAAAGTGGCATGCGGGGAAGGGGTGGGGCCTGGGGTGGAGTGAGGGCAGAGTATGGGCGTTGCCATGAGTGGAAGAGGTGGGATGGGGAGCTAGCCTCCCCAAGGGGAAGCTTCATCCATCACCCAAGGTATCTATCCCACCCTCCCGGGCTCTTTTAAATTGCTAGGCCCCTAGGCAATTGCCCTCTTGGCCCCCTTGCCTCCCTCTCACCCCCTTTAGCGGGCCTGCCTCTGAGTAGCGTTTCCAGACTTGAAGAAGAGCTCTGTGTAAGCTCAAAAGCTTGTCTCTTTCACCAACAGCAGTCGGTCCAATAAAAGGTATTACCTCTCCTGCATTTTGTCTCTCTAACATCCTTGGACTAACTGCAAAAAACTATTTTATCTCATGCAGAAACTTACTTTCCTTCCATTATTAACAGATAGTCAGGCAAATAAGCAAAAGGACAAATCATAACCACCACTAGGATGTGAGAAGAGACAAGTCCAAAAGGTTACACTGAAGTTAAAAAATTAGGGCCATGGAATCAATGGAGTTACACCAGTCTGTGACAGGTGCAAGGAAAAACAGGCCCTTACTGCCAGCACAAGGATCCTCTGTATATTATTAAAACAGAGTTCAATCTCTACGTTGGAAGACTACCCAACTCTTCAAAGAAGTCCTTCCAGAATTTCTCCGTAGCGTTCCTAACTCAATCTCAGCTCAAAAGCCCTGGAGAAGATTTACTAAAACTTATCAATGAATGTTCAATTTTGAAAAGAAAGCTCAAACAAAATTCTGGGTTCACCTTACCATAACTGTCCCCCAAAGTTCCAGGGGATTAATATACAGGCAGGCATTAAATTTATTGCTTTCTTTCTCCTGGATGCTGACCAGCAGACCATGTCGCTAGGTTCCATTGCCATGCCACCCCTCACCTCCACCTCCTCCCTCTGCCTGGCTGCCCAGTCCACACCTTGTTCCTTCACAGTTATTCATGGGATTTTGGAAAAGGGAGAGCCCCTTCTTCAGGGAGGAGAGAGATATAGATGGAGACTCTTCACCTGTGGATTATAAAGGCAGAATTTGGCCTCATTTATTTAAGAGAGTACCGTATATGAGCACATCAGTAAGGATCCTATTAAAATTTTAAATGTCCACCAACTAGTGACACTAGAAGCTTGCACATTAACATTAATCTCCTTCTGCTGATTTTGTCACTATTGTCCAGTGGTAATGCTAATAGTGAACAAATACCCTCTTTTGCTAGAGGTTACAGTATGATTATATTTCTTGAGGTTGAATATAAAATAAATAAAGTGCTTACTGACTGTCTACAGGTCTAAAGAGTTGCCCTTAAAGCCACCAAAACAAAACCTTGACACGTTGTTAAGAGAGGAACTGTAAATATTTACCCCTGTCCCTTCCTTGAACAATTCAGAATTCCACAGCTTTCATTTTAGTAGCATTTTTAACAGAGACTACGACTGGCCTCTAACTAGAGAGGGACCGCAGTGTTATAGATCTTTCTCAAGTGATGCTATGTACACAAATTCTGTGATGCAATGGTTTTGAACTTACTCATCAATAATAGCCTTCTCTTTCCCCCAGCGTTCCATCTTCTCTGTGGTTATCTTTAGATGGCAAGGGTGGGATTTATGTCGACTTTAATGAGAGCATAGTTAGGTCAATCCTGAGCATTTTTGAAAATCCCACTTCATGCTATTCAGGGTGAGGATTATCTTTTGGTTTTATGTGCCGTACTGTCACAAGAGCATTGTCATTCATTACTAATAATAATTCTTATATCAGAATCAACATTTACTTTAGCCAGCTGGATTTTTGTTCATGTTATTTCATTTTAAATAGGAAGTACTGCACATGCACAATAGGTCTTAGATTTCATAAAGCATTATAGCAGACAGACACAGGCTCTAATTCAGCAAAGTACTTACGTGTATAACTTTAAGCACATGCTTAAGTGCTTTGCTAAACAGGGGCCTGACTGTACTTACCCCAGCACTTATTCAGCCATGGAGCTATGCTGATTTTACACCAAGTGAAGATCTGGCTCAGTATACATTTACCCAATAGACCACAACAGCATTGATCAGGTCAGCGATTTGCGAATTAAAAGGTCTCTAAGTAGTACCATCCATTAGATGGAACACTATAATCTCTCTCGGAGCTGTTTCTGCCATTTTGAGATTCAAAAGTAAAATTTTCCTGTTCACATATTTATCTGTTCTACTTACTATTAGGTATCTCAAAACTACGTACTTATGTACCTATCCAGCAATGTGCTAAACTTACATTTACAGTTGCCTATTTTCTTCTCTTTGTGGCAGTTTAAGGATAGTTTAAGCAATTGATTTTGGATTATCGGCAGATAAGTCTGCTCAATGGTCTGTGGGAATGCTGGATGGGATGGGAACTGAGTTACTGCAGAGAAATCTTTTTTGGGTGCTGGCTGGTGAGTCTTGCCCACATGCTCAGGGTTTAGCTGATCGCCATATTTGGGGTCGGGGAGGAATTTTCCTCCGGGGCAGATTGGCAGGGGCCACGGAGGTTTTTCGCCTTCCTCTGTAGCATGGGGCATGAGTCGCTTGCTGGTGGATTCCCTGCAGCTTGAGGTCTTCAAATCTCACTTTTGAGGATTTCAATAACTCAGTCATGGGTTCGGGGTTGTTATATATGTGTATGGGTAGGGTTTTGTGGCCTGCCTTGTGCGGGAGGTCAGACTAGATGATCATATTGGTCCCTTCTGACCTATGAGTCTATGAGTTACAGAGACTATCAGGTCAATTCACAAACAGGGGGATGGATTCTCTGGTCCATTAAAGTTGCTTTGTGATGCTCTTATGGCTCAAAATTTGCTGTAAGTTCACCTTTACTAGCCAGTAGAGTACTCCTTCAGCTCAGGGGAATCCTCTGCCTAGGGTCCTATGCCATCCCATTCCTGGCCCCTGTCCACTGAAAAAGGGATACAGCACGTCTCTATGCTCTCCCATCCTCTCAGCCACTCTGATGGCTCCTCTGGGCCACAGGCAGCTGATGCAAATACTACTTGTTTGTTTTGTTTTAAATACTGTAAAAATTGAAATTTAATTTATTTATTTAGTGGTATTTAAATTAACTCTGTTTCAACATTCTTAACCATTCAATTTAATCACACAAAACCAAGACAAAAAGAAAAATGGCTAATCTGGGTCCAGTCCTGCAGTTTCAGTTAAGTTTGTTGGGAATTACGATTGACTGCTGAATGAAGGATCAGGCACAACAGCTTAAACAGACCCTTTTTGTGCCTAAGCATTGCAGCATCCAGAAAGCATGAAACATCACACAGTCACCTGAGACAACTACAATCCCTAAACGTAAAAAGGCAATGGAACGTGGGCAAAGACTTCTTAAGTGTTAATTCTGATTTTGTCTTTTCGTTTTGAATTGTACCCTGAAGTATTCACACAGGTTCTTATATAGCTAAATTTATAGAGGGTGCCAAGAGATAATAATAAATGAATGTGACCTGTTCAAAATATGGCAAGAATATAAAGGCTTGGAACAAAACTTAGAGATAGTTGGGTTAGGATATTTCATAGAAATTGTATTAACAAATACATATCATATTATAATAGAGGTGTGATACAACCTGACAAAACCAATTAAATAAGAAGTGAAGACCCAAAAATCAGTCTTTAGTGGTGCCACTGTGATTAAATGTGTTCTTGGAGATCCGAGCATTTAGGTAAATGGTCTAATTTTCAGAAGTGTTGACGTCAGTGTGAGCTGCTGAGGGCTCAGCACTTTTGAAAATTATGCCAGTTATTTAGGTGCCTATAAATCAACTTAGCCGAATTATAAAAGCCCACTTTTTAAAAATCTTGGCCCAAAAATACCCATCTGGGAATGCTAAGAGAACAACCTATTCAGATTAGATGACACGTCCCTATATTGTACCTCAATTTTGAATTTCTTTTACTTTAGTGACTGTCATAACCCCTTCAACTACTAAATCTTGGCTTTTATTTTAGTAGTTTACAGAAAGAAAATAAAATATTTACCCTAGTGGATGTAAGGATGGTCATTTCAGGCTAACAAAATTAGTTTGTGGAAACTTATAAAGATCACTGCATTTTAGGAAATGTTTTATTCTAAAACGTTTATAAAACAATATGAATTTATTTAGATGGGAAAGGCATACATAAGTGTATAGAAAGAATAATATTAGTGTGGCAAAGCAACTCCATTTCCCCCGGAAGGATTAAAAAGCAATTTGCAATGCACTCACAAACCCCCTTTTCGTTATAAATTTAATAAGGGTTATTTGAAAATTTTCTTAAACTATGCACAAACCTTCACACAGGTTGCTTTGCATTACATGAATCGGCTCCACACACGGATTACAAATCTGAAGTCTGCTTTGGGGCTTCTAATTTATACTCTTAAATCCATCAATGCTTTCTGGCTATTATCAAAAGTTCTGATGGGCCCAGATCCTGCTGGAGCAACAGGTCCCTGAGTGCATCAGTTACATGGAGATGGTTTAACTCAGAGAATCTTTCAGAGAACCTACAGCCTTAGTTCCCCTAACAAAACCATTGTATCCTATGATGAAGAGGGCAGCTTTTCCCGTGGGAAGAGTCAGATTAGCACCCCATAAAAGCAGCCATCAACATTTATTAAACGGAAACAACATTGATAAGATTCTTCCAAAATACTTACCTAATTTTAGCATTAAAAAAGCAGAACAGAGGAACCTGTTTACACAACACACCTCTCCTTCCCAAATCCCAATCCTATGGAAGGGGGCTCCCCTCTCCTTTCAGATCACATTAAAATGTAGTTTTGTCTCTCTCACACACGCACAGAGGATGGAGGATCTCCGCACTGTGTTTCAAAGAAGTACTGAACGATATGAGGAGAGAAAGCAAGAGCCCTCGTTCCAGCTGACACCACAGCCCTGCGAGTGGGAGCAGTTCAATGGCATCAGCCCACCACAGCCCTTAAACCTGATATTATTCCGCCCCGCCCCGACACTCACAGCGCAGGGGGCAGACCCCGAGCGCAGGAGAGAGCAAAGGCTCCCCAAGCCCGCCCCGAACGTCTCAGCCCCAGCAGGCAGGGCATCTCCCGGGGCTCCGGACACCACGCGCCCGTCCCTACCTGCTCCGGCGCCTCTGCCATCCTGGGCGCCGCCCGCCGCAAGCCGGCTCCCGGCTCCGCCCCGCAGCGCCGCCCGCTCCTCCAGCGCGGGGGGCCGGGCGCGTGTGCGGGGCTCGGCGGCCTCCCGCAGCCGCCGCTGCCTGTGGCAGGAGGAGCGAAGGGCAGCGGCGAGGCAGCTCTTTATAGGCGAGCGGGGGCTGCTCCCCACCCGCTCGGTGACCTGCCACCCCCCCGCAGCCACAGCTTGGGGGCTCACACCTGGGCGCCCCTGGGGCTGCCCTGCCCAGGGGGCTGGGCCCCTCCAGCCTTTGATCCCTGCTGGGCCGCCCCTCCTTTTCCTATTCCTCCTCCCCCAGCACCAGAGTTGCCCTTCCCTCTCTTTTCTCCTTCTTTCTTCCTTAGCGGTCACTTCTTCCTTTCCTCTCATTTTCTTATCCTTCCTCCTCTCCTTTTTCCTCCCTCTTTCCTTCACTAGGTTTTCCCCTCCCTTCTCTTTCACACTCTTTTCCTTCTCCTCTCTTCCTTATCTCCCTCTCTCCCTTTCCCTGCCAAGTAACCCTCCCCCTCACCTTATTATCCACTGTGCATATTAAATAAAATGCAAAGAGTTGCTGACTGTCAACGTCCTACATGGCAAAAATCAAAAAGGATTTGACAGGGCGGGTTTTTCTAATTGTCTCCCCCCTCCCTTCTCCACAAAATGCTTTATGATGTATTGTGGTAGCCCCTAGCAGCTTCAGTCACAAACCCCATGGTGCTAGCGCCTACAGCTAAGTGCTGTACAAACATGATAATAGTCCCTGACCCAAAGAGCTTACTGTCCTGCTGGCAGACCCAGGGCCAGTTCTTGCCATGATTAATTGCAGGAAACTAGTCTGTTTCACCTGTGTGTTAGTATAGTTAAGATGGGTATTAGACTTACAACAATATGTTTCATGATTAGACTTTCTGAAATGCTTGTAAATTGTCGCGTGCATTCATCTCACTTAGAACATCTGTCCCCCCCCCCATGATATATGATAATATTTAAGTTTTTGCTTTGTTGTAACTAAAAAATATTTGCCCTGAAACTGTGAACCCAGTCAGAAGGGACTATCTCCTGCCCACCAAGAAGGTCTATCAAACCTAAACGGGTCAGTGTGGGACATCAGAATAAAAAGATTTTGTTAATTGCTCCCTCACATCCATGAAGAGTCTACCTATAAATGGGCTCATCTCATCAGCTTGAATTCTGGAAGAAGGAAATAAAAATATCTGACAAGAAATCTTTTGCTGTTTGGACTCTCAAAAGGCCAGAGCTACAAAACAAAAGCAGAGATCCCCAGAATCAAATGGGTTAGCCCTAAAAGACAGTCAAAGCTGACAGATTCCTCTGTCGTCTTTGGAAACCATAGTCTGTAACTCGTGTGTATATATGCTTGCCTGCTTTAACCTTGCAATAACACTCCTTTCTTTTTCTAGTTAATAAATCCTTAGATACTTTGCTATGTTGCCTACAAACATTTCCTTTGGTGTGAGATCTAAGGTACAAATTCATCTGGGTAAGTGACTGGTCCCTTGGACTGGAGCAACCTGAATCTTGTGTGATCTTTGGTGTATCTAGCAACCATCTATCGCTAAGTTCAGCTTGCCTGTGTGGCAAGCTGGACTGGAATGCCCAAGGTGACTGTGACTCCATGGTAATACTGTTGTAGTGCTTTAACTCAGAGTTCAGATTCTACAAGTGTCTTGGATATATTTAGTACTGGTATTATTAATAAAATAATAATAATAAATCATTTGAGCTAAATTTTCTAGCCCAAATAAGGTTCACGGAGGGGGTCTTTGGACAGAAGCTGGAAAGGGCAGAGACGCACTCAGTGGATATGTGATTTTGCAGATCAACCAGCCAATACAACCCCTACATACACGGGGATACAGTGACTGCAGTACACTCACACGTACAGTGATGCAATGGTTAGAAGGGGGCGGGAGGATATTTTGCCCTCTATTTATCAAGGCTTTGCCCAGAAAAAGCATTTGGACCTTCGTCCATGTGTATGTCTGAGTTACAATAGTTATGGGAATGATAGGAAGTCAATGGATTTATCCCCAGCAGATAATTTAGACCTAAAACTTCAAATGTCCAGATTTCATGATAAAGGTGATTAAAATAACAAATGTAACTGTTGCATTAAAAGAGTTTTTTGCATAATGTATTACTGCTTCAAAGCAGTTCTCATGCGCTGGGACCCTAGATGTGACAAGGGCTGTCTCAAAGTCAAACTTCAGTACATCTCTATTCTAACATCTGCAATGCCCTATAAACACATGGACATTCCTAAGGGATTGGATAGTCAAATAAAATGCACACCCCATATGGAATAGAGTTGAAAGTGCTGGTATTGACCAATACAGTTTAGGACTTTCTCACCAGACAGCTTCTCACTAACTGAGATCTGCAGTTACCCGAGCCAGATGACCCTAGGTATAAAGGGGTGAGGAAAAGCTGGTAGCAGGGCACTCTTTGTGAAGGCCCTTTCCTTTGGAATCTGCTCCCTCCAGCCCTGTTTTGTCTATAGTAACCCAAATATGTTGACCTTCAGGGCATAACTGCAAAACATCCTTGGGCAGGGAAGGAGGGGGAACCCGCTGAAGAAACAAATGTTATTGAGGATGATGTTTTAGGGAAAGTGGAAAATATTAATGTATTTTGTGCTTCCTGGTCATTGTACATTATGTATTGTGTTTTTATTTGTCTGATTAAGTATCTTGTTATTTTATCAATCCAAATAAAGTAATAAATAAATATGACAAGTGTATTTACTTCAGTTGTGGATATCGAGATATATTCACACTCATTTAGTTGGCATCTACAACAACATGTAGTCAATGTGCATTTAAATCAGTGAGGAAGATGTACTGAGTGTGTGCTACATTATTTTCACTCCTATATAACCTTATTTGCAACCAATTTAAGGAACAATGTCAACTTGAAAGTAACATTAATTTGAAAACCTTTTCTCGAGAATAGTTAGAGAAAACCTCTAAAATTATGATAACTGAAAGAAATTTTTAGCAAAATAAAATCCCTCAGTTTTTTTCCTTTGTGCATTTGACACTGATTTGGATATAATCAGGTTCAATATTCCTGTTAAATAAGGTATGTGCATACATATCAACAGGACTGGGACCTTAGTTAATTTCTCCCTTCCTGAAAAAGACAAATATTAACAGGGAGCTGAAAAATCCATGTAAATATTTTTGTAACTCTATTTAAAGGAGGGTATCTATGTAAAGGGAACTATCAGAAACTAGGATTTTTCTTAAAGTTAGTCATTTTAAAAACATATTGAAAGTTGACAGTGTTCCTATAAGCATAGCAAAAACACACATTCTTCTAGTTGGGGCCTGGTACTATTTTTTTTTGGCATACAGAACTCCTGCCTTGGGCCTAATCCTTCAGTCAGAACATGGGCAAAACTCCTATTAACTTCAGCAGGAGTTCCAAAGAGCGTTGTGTATGCAAAACCTGCCCATTTTTCTCCTTTCTTACTACTCATTCCTTGTCTGCCACCACCTATCTCCCTGGTTTTATAGAACCTCTGTCTATAGTGGCAGTGGCACAGTCAGCGCTGCTGGATCAATTCATTGGGATCGATTGAGTGGAAGTGGAGACTTGCTCAATCAACCCATAAGTTGATGCCGCTAATCCACCCCCACCAAAAAGAGTAATGCTGCGTCGATGGGAGGGCATTTCCCATCAGCACAGTGAAGTGGAGATGCTGCAGTAAGTAGAAGTTAGGAAGTTGACGGGAGAGATGTAAGCTACTCGGTGTATCTCTGGTGTAACTTTAGAAAGCAAACTCCTTTGGTTTGGGTATTCATTTTTTTATTTTGCCTGTGAAGCACCAAACATACCATAAATAATAAAATGAAAACACTGAGATATTCAAGGGCACAAAATCCTCTAAAGTTTTTTATATGGCTGAAACCCCTTTTACCAAAACCACCACCTTTTTCATGTTGAGATGACTCAAATATGGTTTAAGGAATTTTGGTCTGAAGAATGAGAATTCTAGCCCAACACAATACTTTGTGGTGAAAATTATCTTTTAATGGCCCCGAAGTGGTAAAGAATAGCAAACAGGGAATCAGAAAAGGTGTTTTGATTACACCACAAATGCATATGTGGTACAGGACCTTGTATGGCTGAATAGGTCAGAAAGGTTGAAACCCATCATTGAAAAGATTTTTTTCCCTCTTGCTGGAGATTCATTTTCAATGCTCTTCCATTGAATTGAATACTAATACTATTACTAATGAATTCCACCAACATGATGATTGGTTAAACTAGCAGCAACTATTTAAACTTTTATTGGGCCTCATCATGCCAAACACACCTCTAGAGACCTTATTCAAGAGTTAAGCATTTAAAAACTGATCTATCTTGCAGAGTCTAATGATTTAAAATCCTTTAAGAACAAGTAATAGCAGATATTTAGTTGTCAGGGAGAAGTTAGACACATTGATTATGACAGCAGACAATGCCTTACACAAAGCAGATACTCAAGGATTAACAGAATGCACTCCTAGTGGTGCCATTTGAATTAAAATTTTGTAGATTAATTTTTCATAACTTCCATCTTTCAATTTCCATACAACACTATTGAAGTTAACCCATTGAGTGCTATCAAACTTTAATATGGTAAGGAAAGAAAGAAGCCTTGCCCTTAAAATAAGAAAAAATACTAACTTTTGCACTCCATGCAGTGCAGAGGATAAGCTACATGATATTTACATATACATTACATGTATATTTACATATGTATATTTGAATGTATATTTACATATACATATTTACATCCACACCGGGGGGTGGGGGGAAATAAAACGAAAACAGAATAGTGCAGCCGAGGGAACTGAGAAGAACATTGATTTATCTTTGCTTTTAATATAGTTCTTCATTTGTGACAATATTCATCAGATGCTTATAGAGTCTTATTTCTATACAGAGTTAAAAATATGGATCACACATGTTCAGACTCAGTTATCCAGCCCTCCAACTGGTATGAGGCCTTCTTCAAGGTCCAGCATGGCATTAATCCACTCATGGCATGCACAAGATCTTACTGATTTCCAAATACTACAGTGCTTAGGAAGCATATAAGAACCTAGATAGACAGACTCATGATTATGAGGCTTTTGACTATTCACAGATATCTCTTTAAAAAGCACTAGCACAAGTATAAGTTTGTTCATTTTAATTTTTAAGAAGGGACCACTCAGGATGCCATGAATAAAAAAACCAATCATAGAATCAGAGAAGATTAGGGTTGGAAGGGACTTCAGGAGGTCATCCACTCCAACCCCCTGCTCAAAGCAGGACCAACCCCAACTAAATCATCCCAGCCAGGCTTTGTTAAGCCTGGCCTTAAAAACCTCTAAGGATGGAGATTCCACCACTTCCCTAGGAATCCCACTCCAGTGCTTCATCCTCCTCCTAATGAAAAAGTTTTTCCTAATATCCAACCTAGACCGCCCCGACTGCAACTTGAGACCATTGCTCCTAGCTTTGTCATCTACTACCACTAAGAACAGCCTAGTTCCATTCTCCTTGGAACCTCCTTTCAGGTAGCTAAAAGCTGTTATCAAATCCCACCTCATTCTTCTCTTCTTCAGACTAAACAAGCCTAATTCCCTCAGCTTCTCCTCATAAGTCATATGCTCCAGCCCCCTAATCATTTTTGTTGCCCTCTGCTGGACTCTTTCCAATTTGTCCACGTCCTTTCTGAAGTGGGGGGCCCAAAAATGGACACAGTACTCCAAATGAGGCCTCACCAGTGCCAAATAGAGGGGAATAATCACTTCCCTCAATCTGCTGGCAAACCTTCTACTAATGCAGCCCAATATGCTGTTAGCCTTTTCAGCAACCAGGGAGCACTGTTGACTCATGTCCAGCTTCTTGTTCACTGTAACCCCCAAGGTCCTTTTCTGTAGAACTGCTGCGTAGCCAGTCAGTCCCAGGTTGTAGCAGTGCATGGTATTCTTCCATCCTAAGTGCAGAACTCTGCACTTGTCCTTGCTGAACTTTGTCAGATGTCTTTTGGCCCAATCCTCTAATTTATCTAGGTCACTCTGTATCCCATCCCCGCCCTCCACCATATCTACCACTCCCCCCATCTTAGTGTCATCTGCAAACTTGCTGAGGGTGCATTCCACCCCATCCTTCAGATCATTAATGAAGATGTTGAACAAAACTGGCCCCAGGACCGACTTCTGAAGCACTTCGCTTGTTATCGGCTGCCAACTAGACATCGAGCCGTTGATCGCTATCTGTGGAGCCCGATGATCTAGCCAGCTTTCTATCCATCCTATAGTCCATTGATCCAACCCATGCTACTTTAACTTGCTGGTAAGAATACTGTGGGAGACTGTATCAAAAGCTTTGCTAAAGTCAAGGTATATCACATCCACCACTTTCCGCACATCCACAGAGTCAGTCATCTCATCATAGAAGGCAATCAGATTGGTAAGATATAACTTGCCTTTGGTGAATCCATGCTGACCTTTCATGATCACCTTCCTATTGTCCAAGTGCTTCAAAATGGATTCCTTGAGGATCTGCTCCATGATTTTTCCGGGAACTGAGGTGAGGCTGACCGGTTTGTAGCTTTCCGGATCCTCCTCCTCATCTTTTTTGAAAATGGGTTTTAGATTTGCCTTTTTTCCAGTCATCTGGGACCTCCCCCGATCGCCATAAGTTTTCAAAGATAATGGCCAATGGTTCTGAAATCACATCAGCTAACTCCTTCAGCACCCTCAGATGCATTGCATCTGGCCCCATGGACTTGTGACTGTCCAGCCTTTCTAAATAGTTCTGAATCTGTTCTTCACCACTGAGGGCTGCTCACTTCTTCCCCATTCTGTGCTGTGAGACTGGGAACTGACCTTGCCTTTGAAGACAGACAAAAAAAAGCATTGAATGCGTCAGCTTTTTCCATATTATCTGTCACTAGGTTGCCTCCCCCATTCTGTAAGGGGCCCACATCTTCCCTGACCTTCTCCTTGTTTGTAATATAGCTCTACAAACCCTTCTTGTTGCCCTTCACGTCCCTTGCTAGCTGCAATTCCAATTGTGCTTTGACCTTCCTGATTTCACTCCAGCATGCTCCAGCAGTATTTTTATACTCCTTACTTCTTGTAAGCTTCTTTTTTTGTTTAAGCTCAACTGAGGATTTCTTTGTTAAGCCTAGCTGGTTGTCTGCCATACTTGCTATTCTTTCTGAAAAAACCATCCTGATGTGAAGAAAGAATAGCAAATATGGCAGGCGACCAGCATGGCTTAACAAAGAAGTCTTTGGTTAATTAATGTTCAGTTATCAGTAAGATTTTTTTCCAGAGATAAACTTGGAACATTGACCAAAAATATGGAGGAGAGTACTCTTCTGAACTTTCCAAAGGACAAGTTTTGAGTCCTTATTGTATGTAGCTAGTTTAGCTGTAATGGGGGACTCTTTCTGAAGGATTTTATGGCATATAACACTAAGAATGGATATCTAGAAATTGTAGAATAGGCACATTATGAATTTGTGGATGGGATGTTGGTGAACACAACTGAAACTTGCAGAAATTATTCTCACCACTTCTCCCCATTATAATCTTCATTCAAATCAGCAGCTAAGTAATCTAAAGTTTTTTAATTATCTTTGTGGGCAGGTCAGCTAATAAACTGAATATACTAGACTGAGCAATAGGTATATATTCTGGACACTCTAACCAATATTTTTTCTCAGAGAAGGTAAATATTGATTTCTTTTTAAGCCACTGTGACATTTAATTAGAACATGTGCAAAGTACAAGTGCTGGATAAAAGATGCCTCTGGGATATTCTAGTCAAGATGATTGCTTAAGAATTTTAAAATAATCTGTGACCACAGGCCTGGTAATAGCAGTGATCCTGTGGGGGGTGAATTTATCTAATTAAGCCACAGATGGATCAATCACTTTTAGGTGATTATTTCCAGCATGCAAGTATGAAGAATACACTCAGCTAGATAGCCTAAAATATTCCTACAGCCTCCCACAGTACAAGTGACCACCTGGCCACATCTCAGGAATTTGTTCAGTGAAGTGTAAAGTAGTTCCCCTCAGCAGAATATGACCCTCAACCTTTTGTTCGAAACACATCACAGTCAAGTGGCTCTCAGCCTGGAGCCAAGAAAAAAACAAAGTGAAGGTCTGATGCAAGGTGCAGCAGTATAAGGAGCCATTGCTGAATTCTCATTGTATAAGGAACCTCCCCAAAACATCTGTCACAGAGACCTGGAAAGCACTTATGACTAATATTTGATACTTCATTGGCCCATAAAAAAGAAAAGAAGGCAAATTCCAAAATTGGTTTTATTCTGTGTTGTTTTCTTATTAGATAGGAGACAAGGAGGATTTCCCTCTCCCCAATAACAGAGGTTTGTCCACCCTTAAAGATCAGCCACTACTGATGTTAGTAGGTGACAATGTGCAGTTATATCATGAAAAAGGAGCTCGTAGAAGTGTTACTGGGTGGGTTCCATGTTTGTCTCTTAAGACCTAAGCTAAATCCCATTTAAGTTAATGGAAGTTTTTCTTATGACTTTAATGGGAATTGACTTGGATCCTTAATGACAAGCAGATCAAATTTTTTCAGCTGACAAATTGAAAAGCTGACTTTAACTGCCAGCCTAACAAATTCAAGGTGAGATATGAAAGTCAAAACTCTGTTCTTTCTGACTTAAGAATCACCAAGAGTAATAAAAATTCTAACACTGGTTGAGGATACATATGCCCAGAAAGAAAGAATCCATCTCTCTCTCTCTTTCAGCTACACTGGATCAGCGATGCTAGCAGGAGTAAAGAACAGAAAAATGTACTCTTCACTTTAGTCTGTGTAGACAATTACTGGAATACACTTAAAAGTGAAGTTTACTCCTGTGCAGTGGGCCACCACATATCCTGTACATCTCTTAAATTCCGCTGTGTGAGTTTAAGTACTTCTTAAACCTTCTGTTGGCACCTAAGGAGCAGATTTATTGCTGTTTTTATATAGACCATTTTCTAAACACAATCACATTTTAAGGTCATATAATTCTCATTATTGTAAAGCACAATTGTTCTAGGTATTTCAAAGTGTATGACACTTTGAATGCCAAGAGAAATTTCTTTTGCGTATCTCTATTTCATCTATTTTATATCAAGGATAAATTTCTCATCTCAGATGCCTGTGGTGGACCTGAAATTCAATATCTAGCTTTCCCTACGGAAATTAATGGCACATAGAAAGAGCAGACAGAATATCACAGCAGAGATCCTCCATGAATATTTGAAAGAAAAATTTAGACCTTCATGATTTTATAACTAGAAAACAGACCAAATCTTTCAGTAACTTCCATAAACTGTATTTCCAGGAGTTGTTACCATATAACACCACACCAAAGTGTACTATTTTGTTTGCCAACAAGTTATTTTATCATCCAAGTTTATATTATCCAGTCTTTAAGGTAATCATAATTTATACACACAAAAAGCCTACATTAAAAGAATATTAACGAGCACTCAGAAGTTAGGAAATGCCAGAATTAAGATTCCTGTGCATACTTAATTTGCCCCACTTTTGCATATGCATGATATAGTTTTTAATTACATGATCACATATTATATTTTCCAGAAGAGCCCTACCTCATTCTGTGCACAGGATGGATGGTTCTCAGTTAAAGAGTAGCTGTTTTGCTTTATTCTTATTCCAGGTTATAGGCCCATACTTTATTTATCACATTCTATTAAAATCCTGTTCTGAAGACAGAATTATTAATTTCTTCATGGGCTTTGAATATTGACCTGAGCACTTCACAAATATTAATAAATTTATTTTCTCAACACCTCTGTGAGATGAGGGCGTATTAGCGCCCTCATTATAAAGATAGGAATGAAGACATAGAGAGCATAAGGTCAAAAGTATCCAGTAATTTGGTGTGTCAATTTGAGAAACCTGGGACCTGATTTTTCAGAGTATTTAACATTATGTATGTTCAAAGCACAGGTCCCATTGACTTCATTTGCAGCTCAGCACTTTTGCAAATCAGACTTCAGTGTCTCAAGTCAGGCACCCAGAAAATGAGGAAAACATGGCTAGTGAGCATCTGAGAAAAGCTTGGTTTAAGTAACGTGCCTAGCATCTCATAAAAGCTCTGAGGCACAAGCAAGAATAGAATCCAATTCTCCAAGGCAGCATTCTACCGCCTGACCCAAGAGACAATCCTTTCTCTTCTTGCAACTGCCTGCCTCCTTTACAGCTCTCCTCCTCCAGCCCCTCATCCCATTCTGTTCACCTACAGTCTCAGTTCTTCTCCTGCACCCTAACTACTCATCAAACCCCCTCCCCACTGGTTCTGTCCCTGTCTTCTTGCCCAGCCAGCCCTCGCCTCCCCCCCAGCTTCTCATCTGAACTCAGTCCCCTTTCCATTTTCCTCCCTGGCTGCCAGTCTCAGGCTCCTTGCCCAGCCATTCCCACTTCCACCCTACCTCTTTGTCCCCAGTCTCCTAGATCATCCCCCCTTGCTTCCCTGGCTTCTCATTTAATTGGTCTCCCCCACAACTCCAGTCACCACCCCATATTCTCTATCCCTGCTGGCTCCCAGTCCCAACCTCCTAACCCAGACTCAGCATCCTCTCCGCAGCTCCATTTCCCAGGCTCTTTGTCCAGCCAGTCCCAGTTCTCCCACCACATTCCAGCTCCTCTTCATGTAGGAATAAAATACAATGTAGATTCATTCACCCTGTAGATTCATTCATAGCTTTGTTCATTCATACCTTTGTTTGTGTTTCTGTAATATTTGAACTCCTCTTAGCCATACTCCATATTGTAAATGTAAAACTCCATTTTGACCAAATGTACTCCATCTTGTACAAAACTCTTTCTAAACGTTTAGATGAAGAGGTAACCTTATTTGAACAAGGTGTGAACGGAGGGTGTATGCATGGGTGAACCAGACCCAAACTGTCAGCTTGTCCTGATGAAATATGGAGCCCACCTAATGGCTGAAGAGTGTGAACACATCCCTAAAAAGCAAAAGAAGAATCTATCCCAGAAAACAAAAAAGCAAACTTAATCAAGACACCAAGAACGAGCTGAAAGTCACGTCTGCTATTGTCTAGCAAGCAACGGACACAGAGAAGCGGCATGACTCAGCAAAACTCCTAAGTTTGAACTGAAGCCGAAAACCTATAAAAGACTGAGTGAGATTGCAAGGCTTTGGGGAGAGAAACTGTTCTGCAGACCATCAAAGAAGAGCGTCGGTGCACAACTACAGAATGTTTCCTGGTGTGTTTGGGTGCGTACGCACGCGTGTGTGTGTTTGTGCGCATGCATAGGCTTAAGATAGTTATTAACTTAGTTTCTGATAATAAATGTGGCACACTGCCTTTTCCCCTTGACAGGGTCCTGAGTGCTCTTTTTGCACAACGTTCAGATGTGTCTCTCCTCCCTCCTGCTACACTTTTTCTCAGTCCTAGGCTTCTTTTTCATCCAGTCTGTTTCCACCTGGACTCATCCAATCTTAGTCCTCCCCATCTACTTACTTACAGTACTCTCTAGTCTCCACCCCGTAGCTTCCAATCTCCTCCCACATTCCATCTCCTAGACCCAGTTTCCTCTTCCCCTTTCAGTCCCAGTTTCTAACCTCCCCTCCCCAGGCTCCTTACCCCAATCTACTGCCCTTCCCCCACATCCAGCACTTGTCCCACCTGCATTAGAATCAGTCAGCTTCCTCCTCCATGTTGTCTGGGTATCTGCAGGGAACACACAGAGAGCATAGGAAAGACAAGCTCCCTGTTCTTAGTTCCATTGCCTGGACCTGGCATGTCCCACAATAGCCCAGAGGAAAGTCCTGCTTAGCCTCAGGCTGGAACGTATTTAGTGTGATTGGCATCTTCAGAGATTTTAGCTGTTAAGCTCTAGCAACTCTTTACTGAGCATCTGCAAACTGCAAGTTTTTCAAAGGCTTATAATTTGGGCAGATTTTCATAGTAATGGCAAAAGGCACATCCATGCCAAAGACAAAAGACACTCCTGCCAAATTTCAAATCCTCTGAGGTGCTAGGGCTTCTCAAAGAAAGGGTCATCAGAATTTTTGTAACAAGGGCAAAACAATGTATTTTTCTCTAACCTTGTTCTCAGAAGTGGCTAAAATATTTTGGCTGAAATTTAAAAGCTGACAGCCAGCATGGAGAAATTTAGCTTGAATGGTTAAAGTTTTGCAAAGCTATAACAAGCAACTGAAAACAGCATTTTCAAATGGAAACTAGTAAGTGGTGCTACTTGCCCCGTATAAAGTGATATAAAGGTAATGGGAATTCAATAACAAAAAGTCATTCAATGTTTTATAACCCTGGAGAAGATAGAAATATATAGAGATTTTATAAATGAGAAAAAATATAGTACAGCCAAATATATTTTGAGATTTAGATTTGCAAAGTGAGGTTTGCTCTGGTCACATTAGTTAATATCACAAATGTATGTTAAATGTATAAAGAGAAAAATATAAGCAAGCACGCTGCCAGTGTTTAATAATAAGAAGCTTCTCGTTATGCTGATGGTATCTTACTGTCACAAAACCAAAAATCTTTACAATATATTTTGCTGGAAACAGAAAAACAGTCCACAGTATACAGGTTCAGAGACGGGCTACTAGGATGATCCGAGGAATGGAAAATCTGCCTTATGAAAGGAGACTCAAAGAGCTTGGCTTGTTTAGCCTGGCCAAAAGAAGGCTCCGGGGGGATATGCTTGCTCTATATAAATATATCAGGGGGATTAACGTTAGGGAGGGAGAGGAATTGTTTAAGTTTAGTACTAATATAGGCACGAGGACGAATGGGTACAAATTGGATATTAGGAAATTTAGACTAGAAATTAGACGAAGGTTTCTAACCATTAGGGGAGTGAAGTTCTGGAATAGCCTTCCGAGGGAAGTAGTGGGGGCAAATGACTTATCTGGCTTTAAGACTAAGCTTGATAAGTATATGGAGGGGATGTTATGATGGGATAGTTTAATTTGAGCAATTGATTTTGGATTATTGGCAGATAAGTCTGCTCAATGGTCTGTGGGAATGCTGGATGGGATGGGAACTGAGTTACTGCAGAGAAATCTTTTTTGGGTGCTGGCTGGTGAGTCTTGCCCACATGCTCAGGGTTTAGCTGATCGCCATATTTGGGGTCGGGAAGGAATTTTCCTCCGGGGCGGATTGGCAGGGGCCACGGAGGTTTTTCGCCTTCCCCTGCAGCATGGGGCATGAGTCGCTTGCTGGTGGATTCCCTGCAGCTTGAGGTCTTCAAATCTCACTTTTGAGGATTTCAATAACTCAGTCATGGGTTCGGGGTTGTTATAAATGTGTATGGGTAGGGTTTTGTGGCCTGCCTTGTGCGGGAGGTCAGACTAGATGATCATATTGGTCCCTTCTGACCTATGAGTCTATGAGTATACAACTATAAATTAATTTTAAAAAATCAATTCACTAGGAAATATATAGACAAGTATATTTGAAATGTTTAAAATACTATCAATATACAATTACAGTATTTAATAATCTGACCCTATCATCTTTCATGCACTCAGGGCCAGCCCTAGACATTCCAAGAGAGGAGCATCTTTGGCTTCCGCCTCCCCTCCATTTGTTAAACTTTTGAGTACCTTATTTTTATTACATTTATTGTATATTGCATGGCTTTGATGCACGATTTGCATGCATTATTTATCCCTGTCATATAAAATGATAAATTTGCATACTAGGATCTGTAAATCTGTATTTATCCATGCCATATATAAGCAAATAAAAAATTGTTTCCTCTAAGCTTATAGAAACTATTTAATTTTAAGAATAATTGAAATGTACTAACATCAAGAAATTGAACTGTACGCTAACATTGGGTGGGGATCAGTATAAATAGTTTTACAGTAGGTGACGGCCTTAGAATGTTAACCCTAGTTCTTTAGTTCAAAAGGTTGCTTTTCTCACCTTTGGCCTCATCAACTGAAAGCACAGCATCAGAGAGATCCAAGGACCGGCCAATGACATTTTAAAGCGATGAAATAGCAAATGATGCGAGTCTCTCAACAGCCATCATTGATCAAAAATATGTTTTAACGAGCCTGAGCTTTGAAAAGCTGCGCTCACCACTCGTGATTGTGATTGGCAGTGCAAGCAGAATCCTCAAAGCTATCCACACATTAGGAAAAGTGTCTTTCAGCTCTGTGTTCATGAATGAATTGGAAAACTTCGAGTGGGAAGTGCTTGCTGTCTGGCAAAATATGACGGATGTTGTCCAATTTGACAAACAGGTCTTTATCGCTAACGTCTGAACATTCCCCGTGTGTCAGCATCTGGTGACATTCAATTGTTCAAGAGTGTTTTCCTGAATTTAGTAAGGTCATACAATCCTTCCCCCCACAAATCTTTTCATGGTGCTTCCTTTGTCTAAACCTTTCTTTAATGGAGTCACTCAAGCAGTGTCAATGAGGGAGCAAAAAAAACCTCCCTCGAATTTTAATTCTGAGCTTCCCATCACCTCATCTCTGCCCTTGTAACCAAACTCTCTCTTCTTCTGATTAATATGCATTTCCTTAAAGACAGGCTCAACACCTAAGTTTTTCACCATTTCTTTGGCAGCAGTCCGTTGTCTCTGTAGGCCACAATGAAATCAAGGCAGCTTGTCACTGAAGTAGTAGCAGTCACAATGTCCATTGACTACGTTTGTAAAATGCCTTGGAACCAGATATCCTGCAGAACCACAACTGAGACCAGGAATTTGAAGTCAGTGATCTCTTTTGCTGGGCTTTGCACCTCATGTCGAATTCTGAGTAGCCTGCCTCTAAATCCAGCCCTGAATGCACTATTGAACCTAACCATCTTGTTTCCACTCATTTTTGGCGTGGCAGACTGTTTCTGTATCCTGAAGGTGCTCCATGAAATAGAGGATCAATATTTGCTCTAAATCTTACAGCCAGCTCTGCCTTGTCATCTGCTTGTTGCTTTATTTCTTCACTCTATCTGTCCACTTAATCTCCATGATCTGCCTCTTGTAATTTGCTTTTGTATTCATTCACAGTTCTCCCCATTATTCTGTTTTGTTTGCTCAAAACTTGTATCTACTGCATGACACATGCTTAGAATGTACTAATATTTTGATTGAAAGTATCTCCCTCTTCTAAAGGTTTTCCCTGACTGATGAAATCTTGTTATCTCTGCCATCTCTCCTTATAAACACTATCCTGATGGCTAGGCTTTCGAGAGAGAGAAAGCTCTTGCCTTCTCCTATGACTACTTGTACATGAACATAGGTCTTGGGCTGAAGTTTGACATAGAGGGTCAAATTCACTTCTAGGATAAATCCAGTAAAATCAATGCAGTTGGTGCCTACTGTGGATGTGACCCATACAGCATCAGCCTGTGAGCACATTTTCTTTACAGCACATTTAAGAAGCTAATTTGAAATGAGAGTGAAGATTGCAGAGCAGAAGTAAATCTGAAAAATCACTTATTCAGAAACCAGGAAAGAAAAAGCCATCTGAAAGTTCAACAAGGTGAGCGAGATTAGGTGGATGAGGTAATGTCTTTTATTGAATTAACCTCTGTTGATGAAAGAGAATCTTTTGAGTGCCGCAGAGCTCTTTTTCAGGTCTCAACACTGAAACAAAAAATGTGTTTCAAACTTCAGGAATTAATTTGGGTTCAGACTGAGTTTTGGATGAAGGTTGGTTCTGATTTTATCTCAACTAGTCTGTGCATCTCTAATGAAGACTGGGACGTAAAGTGGTGTGGGGATTTTTCTCAGAGTAAAGCAACCAGACACAGTAAGAGGGCTCTGTTTTACAAGACACTGAGCAATCTGACTCTGCTATGGCAAAACACTTGCACACTTAAAGTTCAGCACATGCTTGAATATATCCCCATTGAAGTCAGCATTTAGCAAATGGAAAAATTAAGTAGATTTCTACGGCTACACAACGAGGACAGAAAAGAGGAGCATTTCAGGAGGAAACCATGGCTGAAATAAGCTCCAGGCAACACACCAATAGGTTGTTTTAACAATAAGCAACAACAATCCCAAAATGTGCAAGGGTGGGTTTGAGGATAACTTGCTGAGACACAGCACTGATTCTGGCAGCCTGAGAAGCCAGCACACAAGACTACTGAAGATTATCTGTCAGCATGATCCCAGAAAAGGGAATGGGCAGAAAAACGCACATATGTCAGATTAGATGCAGACAGAAAAGCACAGCAACAGGTAGAAGAGTTCCCAAAGGAAGTTCTTTAAAGTGAAGGATGTGAAATGATAAAAGTGGATCAGTTTCCCCAATTTATGGGATTAACCAAACTAACTGGGTTTTTTTTTAAAAAAGTCTAGTTGGCACCTAAAATACTGAGAGAAAGTTTGAATTTCTGGAAAATAGAACACACTGACTTAGGATGTATAATGGAATTTTATATTTATATAGCACCTTTTATCCCAAAGGTTCCTAAAGTGCTTGGCAAATTTAACCAACGGATGTACACTATAAACCATACACAGGAATCATTTTATCTGCCACTGAAAGGTATCCCCATTGGGGTGAAGAGTTGCAGCTGTTTAATAGCTTAGGCTAAGTTGTGAAGACTGCTGTATCTAATTAAAGCCACAGGGACTTTCAGTAGGCATAATATAATTAACACAGCTGGAATTTGGCCAGAACCCTGAGGTTAAATACCTAACTCTGGCAAAAAGCAGTGTAGGATTTTTAAATGATTTCCAATGGTCAAGAGCTCAATTTTATACAGTCTGCTTAGATAGTCCCCATCACTAAAGCATATGAGTATTATCCTCATTTTACAGATAGGGGGCAGAGGTACAGACAGTAAGTGTTAAGGAAAAGATTAAGGCAGAGAGAGAAACCCAAGGTCACACACAGTCTGGCAGAACTGCCAATTGAACTCAGTTCTTCTGTGTCCCAGTCCAGTGTTTTAACCAAAAGATCATCCTTCCTCCACCTCATCTAAAGAGTGACAATTCCAGAAAATCTTTATCCCCAGCACCACAATTTGTCATCAGTTCCCTGGAGTTTCAGACAAAAGAACAACAACTGAAAACAGCACTGCTTCCAGTGGAAGCAAAGATTGAAAACACAGTGCCCGACCAACACATCGAGAAACAGAAAACACTATTAATATTGTGAGCAAAGGCAGATAGAATTGAGTGCACAGCTATGGAATGTCACACAGACTGGCCATCAAAGAAGCAGTGCAGAAACCATGGAAAAGATCCTATTGAGGATGAAGAGTTTTCCTTCCAGATAGTAATGTCCGGAGTCTGAGTCCTTTTAAGAAAATGGTGTTTGCCCATGGTCAATGATACTATTTTCACTGGAGGAAGCAAGACAATGTGCACAAGCAGAGCCTGGTTATTAACTTACATAAAGCAGCGGTAGAATAGGGTTAACACCATGCACTTCACCTTCCTATTACAAAAGGAAAAGAAATGGTGTCTACAGACATAGTAGGATGTTTAGTAGTCAGAGCCAGAAAAGAGTTAGACAGAGCCAGAGAAATGTTACAGTGTCAGAGCTCACAATACAATTGTGATCCTTTTGTTTTCTATGTGCTGTACCACATGAGATTATAAAGCAGCATGTTTGGAAATTAATCTGTTGATTGGTAGCCCGGGGCAGAAGAGAAATGTAAAGTAGGTGTACCACCATGTGTCAATGGGCAAAGTGGATTAACCCAGTGGTTGGTATTTGCTACAGATTAAATTTATCAGTGCTTTAAAATAGCTACAGGTAGAGCTACAAACAAATTAGCATGAGCAAGGCTCACACAGCCAAGATCACTGAAAACTTCAAAATTCTTCTATGTATTTCATGAGGTATCTATCACATTTTCACTTCCGGAAGTAGAATCGGTGCATAAAAGAAATAGGGAACTAGAATACATTAAGGTTGCATTCATTTTTTTCTTTACAAGGAGCTAATTTCTGAGATGCATTCCAAGTCACTGATGCATCAGAGAGGCAGCCTGATGTCCACTGCGTATGAAGGGGACGCATTCATGGTGTCTGTGCTTTATAATCAACTAGCCCCTATTGAGTCATCAAGCTAGATTTAGCTGAACTCTGGATATCTATCAGGCTACACCTGATATTTCAAAGTGTATTTAAAAGCACATCCACCTTTATTTTTCCTGACAAACAAGGCAACTCACATGCCTAATATGTAGTCAATAAAGAAGGCAATAAAGTTTAACTATGTTTGCATTATTTGATAGCAATATAAATTTGTCAGCAATGTCTAAAATGATGGATTTCTATTCCTCACAGCATTTTTGCCAGCATGACCCATAGCTTTTGCCATTCCCACTGCAGAATGCAAGTCTAAAATGAGTTCGTTTAGTCTTCAATCCTCTGATATATATATTTTTTAAATTATCATTGCAATGTACAAAATTTATCAGATAACTTTGACTACTTAGCAGCTTTCCTCTCACCCCTATCTACTGAACTCTCATCTAGGCTTCTGACAGATCTGAAAGCTAAAATATTTCTTTGAGTTTTGATGTAAGAGGTAACATGCTTTGTTGTTTTTTTAGTATGTATTGATTGCAAACTAAAGCCCAAGTATGCCCTTTGCAGACAGCATTCCATGAATAGCACTTCATTGATAAGGAATTAATTTTCAAATGTTATGCAGCCAAATCCATCTTTAGGCATTAAATACTCATTACAGGCACCCAAATTAGCCACTGGTGCTTAAATATGGATGTAACTGCCTAACTTTAGGACCCACTTTTGAAGAATGATCCCTTAGGATGCAAGTCAACTATGTATGAAGGCCTCTGCATGTCATGTTGCCTCTCCTTGGAATTGAGGTCCCAACAAACCTTCTGCACTGATAAGGGAACTCCACACCAACTCCCAACAGATGACTAAATAGGGGGAGGGTGAAAGAGAAGCTACTACTGTCACAAGGAGACCCCTTGTATTTTGGAGGATGCCTACTCAGGTGCCTGGCATTAATAATTTTTGGAGGCCAGACAAGGAGCTTGATGGACATGCTAGAGCAGCCACTGATAGGCCCTGGATAGCCTGCACATGACTGGGACCTCTCAGACATGTGAACTGAGCTCACAGAAAGTGGGACTAGAGAAGGAAGCTGTGATTGCAGGGAGACAGGTACCAGCAATAGGAAGAGATAGCCTCTCGGTTGCTTATGAGGGGAAGGAGAAAAGGCATAGGGTGACCAGATGTCCCAATTTTATAGGGACTGTCCCGATATTCAGGACTTTTTCTTATATAGGCACTTATTGCCTCCCACCCCCTGTCCTGATTTTTCACACCTGCTATCTGGTCACCCTAGAAAAGGTACACAGAGAACCCAGTGCCTGCTGGACCAGAGGTGGTCCACAGAGCCATTGAGAAGATAGGAATTAGTGGACCTTACATTCCTGGGGATCAGGCTGATTCAGGAGAGGATCAGGCTCATTTCTGCTGATCTAGTGGTTAAAACTGCACAAAGGGAGCATGGAGGAGCAGAAGCTGCTATTCAGTCCATAGACTGGAGCAGCATACAGATGATGCACTGCAGCGCTGGGGCATGTGTGTCTAAATTGCATAGTGGGGAGACAGGTAGATTTCACTATTTGGGTTTAACTAAGCCATCCACCTAGATTTGCAAGCAACCCCGACAGATTTTAGTGGGCATAGCTTGTGTGTGGAACAGCAGGATCAGCAAAGAGAAGAACACACCAGTCGCTAAACCATTTCAGGGAGTCAAAGAAACAAATGACAGTTTTACACTTTCAATACAAGAGCATTACTTGCTTTTCTCCCAAAGGAGCCCCTCTAAAATTAATCAGCAGGAGAATGTCTCCCTTTGACATTTTGTTACAGTGTAACAGTGTAATGGCAGCTATGGTTGAAGTCGCCTCAGAATTTCCATTTTAAAGGGCCTTTTTTAATTAGAACTGAGGGTTCTAATTAGTGACTGCCTGCACCTCTGTGCTTACTGTTGTCACAGAATTATGATAAAATTTTGTACAAAGCAGGACTTGAAAACTCATAATTTGCTGATCATTGTTGTCTTAGTAAAATAAGTGCAGCAACATTGCATGTAAAGTTATGAGAGTCCACTCTATGGTATAATTGAGCCATGTTCCAAGTCTGGGGAGCAGCCACAAACCGGTCCTCCAGAGACAAAAGGCAAGGTGACACCTCAGTCATGTGTCAACAAAATCAAATGGATCATCACCTGGTTAAGTGGCCACTCTTCGGCAGGGAAAAGAGGAAGGGCGAAAAATCTACATCTTGACAAAAAACAGCTTGGGGTCCCATCCACACAGATCACCTGTTTCCTGCAGCTCAATTGGAGATGCTTCTCAAAAAAGAGAAAGAACTATAAGGAGAGAGAGCAGATACCCCCAAATCATTCCTCCTTTTTTCACTGCCCATCAAGAACAAAGGAAGCAACACTGGTTTAAGGGAGGGATCCTGACAAAGAATTTCAGCCAGTAAGACTGCTGAAACATGTGGTAAGAGACTTTGCTTTGAATTGGCTTAGATTGTTAAATTCGACATTAGATTTCTTTTGCTTTTATTTTCTTGTAATGTATTCTGTCTCTTATACCAAATTACTGGTATTCATTTAAAATCTCTCTCTTTGTAGTTAATACACTTGTTTTATAGTTTTCTCTAAACCAGTGTGGTTGAACTGAAGTGTTTGGGCAACTCTGTCTGAGGAAACAGGATTCGTGCATATCATTTTCTATTAATAAAATGATGGACTTTATAAGAGCTTGTATTTATCCAGGAGAAAGCTGGAGAGTACAAAATACTTATTTCTGGGGCTGTCCTGCTGTGTAATTCAAGAATGGCTGGCTATAGCACTTGTACAATATAACTGGCAGTAATTTACATGCTGGAAGGTGTGTGAGAGCAAGCCAGGAATGGTAGCACTCACCGCAAAGCAAGGTGAAAGGCACCCCAGGTTGGAGAACTGAGGGGACACAGCTGTTCATCAATCTGGATTGTACCCTAGTTATGTCACAGCTAGCTCTTTATCATGGGAAAAAGTTGAAAGCTCTGCATGCTCCCAGCTATAGTGTAAACACATCCAAAGAGGAGAATGGATGCACAAGGAAGCCAAGCAACATCTCCCTTGAGGCACTGAAATAGCTCAGGAACAGAGATTAATGTCAAACCAAGTCAAAAATAAGTGTTTCATATCCTTCTGTTCCCTGGGTTTTTTTAATAAAGTGTTTACTTTTCACCCCAATTTGGGATTCAAACAAATTTCCTATTATCAGAATTTCCCACAGGACAGAAACTCTCATTTCCAACAGGATCCACAAAATTCCCATTGACTTCACTGGGAGCAGGATTTCACTCATGGCTTATGAAAAAGTCCTAAAAGTCAATCTCTGCCAGAACAGTTATGACTGTGACAAGCACACACTTGTGACTATCATACTTTCAGCTTCCCTACTGAAGATTTCCGAGCCTAGGCACATTTTATTTTCCCATTGCAACAGTTTCATTTTAATTGTTTTATTTAATACAATATTTCTTGGGTAGAGACTAGGCTAGGAAAATTTCACCTGAAAGGTTAATCTTTCAAAATGCTATAAGCACAGAAAAGGGCCAATATGAATGGAAACACTTAGGCTGGCTACCTTGATATGTACATCCTTATTCCAGCTACATTGTGACTGTGCAGATTTAATTAGGAGCAGTGGAGAAAAAAAGACTAGAGAGGCTTCAAGTTCTACAGAATAAAGCAGGTAGAATTATACTTGGATATGAAATAAGAACTTCCAATGTGTCCTTGAACAGTCAGATTGGCAACAGTTAAAATCCAAAAGCTACATACCTTTAACAACAATGATGTACCACTTCTTGAATGTCTTAGCCCAGAACACTTAACAGGAGTAGAAGCTTTTTTGCAAAGTGTTAACTCTAGGGAATTTTTCACCTAAGAGAAATCTCTATCATCACCAATGTTATGGCAAAACATCAGTTGAATGTATAGGTCTTACACTGAATACTTGCCAATAACGATCCAGAATCTCCTAAATGTGCTACTTTCCACATTTATAAAAAAGGTTATAAAAGCTTAAGTACATCTGAGACCTTCTTGTACATTGCCCTGATGAATATCTCAGTGTTCGGATACCAACTCTATTTCAATAGACCCTTTACTGTTGTAAGGATGGGCTATAGAGTGTGGATTTCATTTCCTCTTTGACATTTGTCTCACTGATATTTTCAAATCTCCAAAGGGATTTGGACACACAATTCCCATTAAAACGAATGACATGAAATGGCTACAAATTTCAGTCACTACCAACCTGTGCTGTTTTGCAAATGGGATCTAGAAGTAAAAAGACTCAGGTAATATTCAGTTCCCTGAACCATATAGTCCCCATAAAGGCTATGTTAGAGTTGATCGGTATATTATCCTTAAACCAAAAGTAGAATGAAAACAAGATGACCTTGGAAGTCCAACACTCCTAACCATTCTGATTTTTTGTCTTTTTCCCTACTAAATGAGAACTTTACTTGGCTTCAATACTTGGCAAACATATAAGAACTCTGCACCTATTCTGATCTCATTTACATCAATGAGAATCAAGAGAAACAGCACATAAATCAATGGCGTTACATGGGTAATAAATCCATTGTAAACTGATAGGAGAATCAGGCCTTGTATCTTTAACTTGAGCAGAAGGTTGTCACCAGTGACTCCTTTGTGATGACATGATTCAATCAGAGTGGCTTCAAATCCGAGTGTTAAATTGTAAAAAATGTCAAATGATCTTTTGATCACTCCCTTCATAAGTGTTGTTTTGTTAAATTGTCTTCACAGTCTGCAGCGTAACTCTAGCAAAGCAGCTCACAGGTGGCAATGAATTAATTAGAAAGACAACCTCAATGCCCTCTCAGCTAGTCCTTCATGTTCTTCAAAGAGATCATGTCCTACAGTTCCACATTCTGCATGCATGGCCACGTGTGTGCAAACAACCCTTCCACTCCCCGCTCAATATGCATATGGCTAGATATGGGCCTGACTGAGGATATGAACTTCTTTCAGGGACATTCATTTCCTTTTGCCTATTCTTTTCCATGTGCTATATACTGCCACACATTAGTTACAGTGCCACTTCAGCACATGATTTCAATATCATAGTGGCACCATAATTGGAGAGCCCCTCCTTCCTTTTTGATCTGCTGTAATCTCTGTGCCTCTGGTAAGTAGAACCATTGCAGCTCTCTGCACTTTATAGGAAAAACAGGATCATATGGGAGAACATTTGAATTTATCATCTGATGGACAGGTGTCAGTATGGTACATGTCTTAAACTGCCTCAGCGGCACTGATAATATACTCTCTCTTTCTATATATAGGCACACTGCTGGCTCTGCTCCAGTGGGTCTTGCACTTTTGCCTTTTGTAGTGGGTCAGGACGCCACCAGTTATTCCGTCTCCAAGTGGGGTCCCTCCAGTAATGACTCATGGAGGGGGAGGAAGAAGGAACCTGGGCCTGCCCTCTGCTCTGGGTCCAGCTCAGGGGCCCTATAAATAGCAGTTATGAGCTGCTGAGAGCATCCAAGTCTGCAACACTTTCCCCTGGGTTATTTCCCCTTTGCCGCTTCAGCTCCTTTTTCCCCAACCCCTCTCTGCTTGGGCAGGTCTTTTTCTGTCAGGCCTCAGTGCCTGGGGAGTGTCTCCACTCTGCTTGCACCAGTCTTCCCCTTCCGGGTACCAATACCTTTCTCAGGAGTCCTCTTTGCTCCTGCACAGTACTGTACTCCTCCTACTCTGCTTCCAAGTTGCTCTCCTGCTGTCCGGAGCAGGGGTTTTTTGTAAGGTATCTGGGCTGGGTCTTAATCAGCCTCAGGTGCTCCCAATTGCCTTTGTAATTCCTGCTTAGTCATCAGGGAACAGAGCCCAGAACATTCTAGGGCTTACATATCTCCCTCCTAATGAAATCAAACACACGAGTACATTTAAAATGTAGGTTCATTCTACCTAGCATTTTAATAGTGTAATTTTCTGCCAACATATAGAATGCAGTAAATCTTCTAAAGCATGAATATGTTAATTCATTGCTACATAGTTTGGTTCTTGTGAAGTCCTTTGTCATGTAGCTATTAGACTGCAGCTGTGAAAATTATCAGAACTGTTAACTGAGACCAATATTTGTTTAGAGAAAATCCTCTCTTGAAGAACCAACCAAAGTATTTTCAGCCCAGTGGTTTGAATGGGTTTGTCTGCTTGAACTAGCTGTGCCTTCATGACTTTGTTAGAGAAATGGCAGTGACTTGTAATAACTAGGAGATGATGCATTTTTTGGATTTGACTACTTCAGAAGACTAGTCTAATTCATTTAACTTTCAGCAAGACCACATTAAATGTTATAACTGGCTGCTTGCTCATGCTATGGATTTTGTATTTTATGTGACATAGTGATCTACAAAGAAACCTAGTAATCATATTAAGGTTATTGGTTACCACTGGGGTGTGAATAAAACCTAGTATTTTCAGAAGTTAAAAAAAATCACTCTCTGGTTGCCCCCTAGCCCTGCTGTCTTACTATATATAATATATGCATGTATTATGAATAAAAGCTCTGGTGGTTTTTTCTCTTCCGGGTGGATGTAAACACACCTATTAAACTACATCACAAGTGACAGTAGTGTGATTTAATACAAGTACTTACGTCTATCCAGGAGGAACACATGAAGGCTCACACTATTCACTTCTCCTCTTCATGAGACAAGCTCCAGTATATAAACTCTTCTCTGTCAGGAATGTAGTTTTAATTTCTGGTCTTTGCTCAATCTAATTCTAATGAGTTTATGTAATTCTTATTTCATCTGGTACGGTACTCACCAACACAAGTTTAACTTGTCCAGCAGAATAGCTAGTGCTGAAAACACCCCACTTCCCCAAAATGAAACACATACTATGAAATCTGCTTCTGAGAAGCAAAGAATGAACCCAGTTATGGCCACAGGTGTTGTAATATATGGGGATCGTATCCCTTTAAATGATCCGTGAACCCGCTATTGGTGCTCACTATGTCTGTGTTTTAAAAGCCACCAGAATCCTGCCAGAGCAGTAGTGTCTATATGTAGCTAGGCCTTGCAAATTGTGTGTACTCAGTAGACACAGTGATCTGGATCCCACCCTGTGTGTTGTTCCTTCAGCTTATGCTTGTTGTGTAAAGAGCAAAAGACACAACACACATACCTGTGCAACTTTCATTGTCTCCAGTAAAAATTGCTCAGATTGACTTCAGAGCCTAAAAAGCAAAGCATGGCAGAAATAGCAGAAGTAAAGACAGAACAAAATCCTCCAAAAGAACAATACAAATACCTCAGAAGAGGGAGAACAGAGGCCTAGAATCTTTGTTAGTTGATTAAAGCAGGAAAATGCATCTCTCTCTAGTCCATCCCTCCCTTCACTCTGGGGAAGGAGATTGATTGGTCTTGAAAGCATCCCGGCAGGTGGGAGTCAGCCCTGACTGTTTTAATGATGGCTACTCCACAGCCTCACACAGTTCAAAAGCAGAAAGTAGGTGAAGCCATGATGAAATGCCAGAGAAGCAAGAGAATAACAGGATTTATAAAGGGTGCATAGGGAAAGGCTGTGGGTGAAGCAAGCAGAGGCACTTCCAGGCCTGGGTAAGGTACTTTTTGTATCCTGCTTTCCATATGCATTGCTGCTTCCTTACTTAATATGGAGGCTATGAATCTATATTTTTAGTATATTTAAAATAGATTTAAAATAGATGCACAGATGGTGATGAAAATTTTGGACTTAACTTCTAAAAACACAAAAGGCTCCCTGGGCAGTGAGCCCAATCTTAGCTTGCATGTACATTGGAAAGAAAATAATTACTATACAGCCTATTTCAACGTAAACTGAAACATAGGAGCATTAGCACAGAATAGACCTCATACACACAGCAGGAAATTCATAGATAAAATCAGTTTGATGCTACTCAGTTCTGTTTTTTCCTTCTCCTTTTGGCAAGAAAAATCATTTCCTATTGCAGTGCATTTTCCATACTGTGATGTTTGTTGAAATCAAAAGTACTTACACCTCTCTTCAATGGAAAATTACCTCTGGCCTTCCAATGACTGCAGTTTTGGCTCTTCAGTTGACTGATCCTATTCAGCAGAAAGCTGGCTGGCCTACAGAAACCTTGCTGTTTGCTATTTTCATTTCCCATCCAGAGCCCTAGGCCACTGAAGAGTTGGAAAACTGAAGCCTTTAAGGACTGCTGCATGGCCATTCTTAAGGGAATCTTAGCCTGAGTCTCTTAAACCCAGGGGTTCTCCTAATGCCCCAAGAATTCCTTTTCCTTTCCCATCCTACTTTTTTCTTGCTTCCCCTATCCTCAAATGAGCCATATCATAATGATGCTTCCCACCAGCCCAGGAGACGTGAACACATTTCCCTCTATGGTGCCGTTCAGCACTACTTTACATGTCCACAATGTGGTTCATTCTTCTGAGCAACAGCTCCCCTTTTAACCCCAAGAGTTGGGATGGCATCTCCACAGACGTCATCTTCTGGATGAAAAGGAGAGAGCAGAAGAATAATGAGAAATAACAAAAGTTAGAGATAGAAAGGTCCTATTAGATTGCCTAGTCCAACCTTCTCACCGCATGCCCTGCCGGTCAGAGCAAGGCATATCCTCCAGGTGGAGGATATAAAGATATGTTGGTCCCAGATACAATGTAATCCTCCTAACTAAAGCAAGCAGCATGGGTTTCGTGTTCTGTCTATGACTAACACGTGCTCACAAACTGCCAAGTATTTAAGAATGCAGTACTTACCCTACTGGTCCATCAAGTTAGGTATCCCAAATCTATCAGCAGCCAGCAGCTGATGTAACAGAAAAAGGTGAAGTCGGTTTTTTGTCATGTCTTTACCTGTTTGTTTTCCTATTGATTTTAAGGTGTTGGTTGTGAGCAACTGCCCAGCTGTGATCATGGCAACTGAACTTGAGCTTGACTGGTAAAAGAGGAAGTGGTCTGCTGGTAGGGCATTCTCCATTACGGTGCCAAGGAATTCAGTTCCCCCATTGGCCTCTAATATTTCAAGCATGTTCACTTTCATGGCATGCTGCAAGGCCCATCCCTTTTTCCTGGCTAGTATGGAAAGGGTTGAGGCCGGGTAGCAGCACCAGAGGCATTCTGGTAAGGGTTCTGTTACAGGGGTGTTACATTTATGTTATTGCTGGTGGTACTGTAATCTGGGGGCACGGGACAATGTGTTTATTTTACAAGATGCTTTTCGAAGATAATGTGAAGGGTACGCAGAGCTTGAGATAAGTGCTCTTTTGCAATCCGGTAGTACAAATTGCAACAAATAAATAAGTGGCTGGATCTAGAGCTGATTAGTGTCACTATAACATTAGCTTTTAACAACCAGAGCAGTCTTGGAATGCAGTGAGTGTCTGGTGTATTTTATGGTTCTACCCTTTTCTGTTCTTTTCCTTTTCTTGCTCGAACTTCCATGGTTTACACCATCCCCAGTGCCTGCTCTTTTCAGCTGCTGACTTCTTTTCCTGCTAAAATTTCCTGAATCTTTCCCACTCTCAACATCTGCCCACCTTCCCCACCTGGAACTCAGACATCAAGCCACTCAGAATAGGTAATAAGGGCATGACAAATACATCAGCCTTTCCCCTTTTACCCTATTTTAGCATTTTCTGTACCGTTGCTGAGACCACATTGATTTGGAATCATTCCATGTCATGACTGAAACACAGTTATTCTAACTGAGTACAATAAATGG
>ML675765.1:0-12769 GCA_007922155.1 Mesoclemmys tuberculata
AGCGCAGAACGGAGGCGGGCTCGGAGCCGCAGTTCCGCGCAGGGCGCGATGGGAAGTGGAGTCCGTGGGGCCGGCAGAAGTTATAGGTTACCATTCACCCCGCTGCCTCATGGGAAACGTAGTCTGATGCGCTCAGCGTGCCCCAGGGCATGCTGGGAGGAGGAGTCCCGTTAGCTGGCTGCCCAAGGCCTCCTGGGAAATGAAGTTTGGCGCCCCAGGAGGGAAGGAGGCGAGGCAACCCTGCCGTGGTGCATTCTGGGCAGTGTAATTCTTCAGCCAGTGCATTCTGGGCAGTGTAGTCCCCCCCCAGGAACTAGGAGAACTACCGTCGCGTCAGTCATGCTCATCGCCCACCCCAGCCACGCTCGGCCTTTGCCCCATTGCGGGAGCTGGCCGCACTCAGTGGGCTCTGGGCCTGGGACACTTTCCTTTTTTTAAAGCTCGAGGGCATTTGGCCACCCCCTCAAGGCATTGTGGGAAATTTAATGATGTCCTCATCGACCATCCCCTGCACCCCTTGTCCAACAGCTGACCCCAGCGCTGCGAGTTTCCGCCCAGCAGTGCCTGAGCCAGACTATCAGTTCCCCACAAGGCAGGTGTTACGTAGGGAGAATGACTGATGACATCATGGGTGTTCTGCATGACGTCAGGGGAACAACAGCCCAGCTGTGTCCTGGCTTTCCATGGGGGGCGGGGGGGATTTGGAGGGCATGGGTGGGCGGGGTTGAAAAGATGCAGGCTGTCAAACCTCCCTTGTCACAGCACCCACTGCTGGGGGACAGCAGCTGCCCTCCCCTCTCCTTGCCATGTCACAGTACCCTCCTGCAGGCCAGACAGCAGCTGCAGCGTCTGGCCTCCACTCCCCCCACAACCCAGACAGCACAGCACACAAACGCCTTGCCCAGGCTCCACTCCCACAGTTTAATTAATTCATTAGCTTCCTTCTCATTATTTACAGGTTGCTGGTGTTTTTATACCTGGCTCCTACAGAAATGAGTGCAAATAAACGCAGCCCTAAGATAATACTAATAAAAAAATCTTGCAGGGGGAAGAAAATCCTAAGAAAATGCCCCATTTTTAGCAATTAAAAAAATATTAAGTTCCCCCAAAATAGCCTTTGAACCCTCAGCGACAGAGTGTCTCTCTTGTGCCAGCTGGCAGCACCCGCTGTGAGTGCCAGAGGGCTATCGGCGGCGCTGGGGGATACACATGCCCCCATGGTGGCGGGATCGGATGAAGCCCGGCTTGCAGGCACAGCGGTAGGAGCCATTAGTGTTGATGCAGCGCTCATTCTTGCATAGCAGGCCTCGCTGGTTCAGCTCCTTGCACTCATCAATGTCTATGGGCAGGGAGAGGAAGGGAAGGGGTTAGCGGGATGGCTGTGGACTGCGAGGGGTGAACCCAGTCACCCCCACAACCGGCCAAGCACTGAGAGACAGCAAGCGGTAGCAACATTAAGCAGCACTGACATTTGTGAAAGGCGAAAAGGGAAAAGAACCCAGGAGTCCTGGTTCCCAATCCCACCCTTGCTCTAACCCACTAGACCAGACTCCCATCCCAGGACAGAACCAGGCGTCCTAGTGGGGAGCACATCCCTTTGCAGTGCCTTCTACCCTGGAGCACGGCGCATGATGACTGATGGGGGGCTTGGCCCTCTTACCCAGGCAGCGGGTGCGGGTAGCATCTAGCTGGAAGCCAGCAGGGCAGTCGCAAACCACCCCATGGTAGATCTGGATGCAGCGGCCGTTCGGGCAGTGACATTCATCTGAATCCTCCTCCGAGCTGCCAGCCTCTGAGACGGGTGGGATACAAAGGCGGGGGGACATAGATGAGACCATGAGAATGGCAGGGGGCCCGTTCCCATGCTGCTAAAACTGGGGGAAGGGGCATGTGGAAGAGGGAACCCTCTCCTGGATCAGAGATGCAGTTGCCTCTGGGGTGGGGCACAGGGACTGTTCATACAGGAACCCCTTGACCTGCAATGAGATGCGGCCATCTCTGGAATGGGCAGGGGGGCTGTGTATGGAGGGATCACTAACCTTTGCGGGGCTTCCCCAGGAACAAGGGGCTGGGGTCCCAGAAGGAATTGCTCTCGCTCTGAGATGACTGGCACTGCTGCCCTGCAAGGAACCACAAGAGCCAGTCTGGGACACATAGCAGTGAATCACATCCCATCAGATCCCGTCTAGGGCACCCACAGCCAGCACCCCCTAGAGGGGAAAGCCCCCATACCTCACTCCCATCCCCTGAGCCACTCCCCCGGCCTTGGGGCCAGACTGGAACCAGCACCCTCCGGAGGGGAAAGGCCCCATATCCCACTCCCCCCCCCCGAGCCAGCCACTCCCCCCAGCTTGGGGCCGACTGGAGCCAGCACCCCCTAGAGGGCATGTGGGCTACCTGGGCTGCGAGGGGGGCATGCACGGCAGTGGAAGCCCCAGCCTTTGCCGTAGCGGCAGCAGCATTCCTCGTAGGTCAGGTGGTAGCCGTTGAGCGGGGAGGCGCACATGCTGTCCTCCCCCCCGGTGCTGCCAGCAGATGTCGCGCCGGTCGGACGCCCGGTCTGCCGGGGCAGAGAGAGAGGAGAGAAGGATTTCGTGGCACCATCCCAGCCACAGGCCACAGGAGACATTCCCACGGGGCCTTGCATGCCGGACAGGCCCTCGTACACACCACCGCCCTCACCCCACACCCAGCCAGGTGCACACACACTTGGGGTCCCCAGCAACGACTGGGGCACACACACTCTTAGTAACCGCCATGCTCGCACCCAATGACACTCTCACCCGCAGCCTGGCTCACAATCAGGGACACACGCTGAGCCCCGCTCCCACTCAAGCATCCTCACGCACAACCAGTGACAAATGGCCACCCCCACTCACACTCACCCCGCTCATGCTCAGTGAGACACACTCACACTCACTCATTCACACTCACCCCCCCTGCTCGCTCACCATCAGGATCCCAGTCTCAATCCTCCCCCACTCTCATAGGGCATGTGCCCAGCTGCCCGCCCCGTGTGCCTCTCACCTGCCTGCATGTCGGGCAGCTGGCACTCCTTGCCACTGGGGTCCAGCATCCAGGGCAGGCTGCATTCACAGTAGAAGGAGCCTAGTGTGTTGATGCAGCGCCCGTGCCGGCAGGCCCCGGGGTCCCGGCACTCATCCACATCTGCAGGGCCAGGGGACAGTTATAGGGCATCAGGGGCTTGACAGGGTTTCTGTGGCATTGGGGGCTAGCAGGGATCACCATGGCACCACCAGATGTGGACGGTCGCCATGGCACCACCAGATATGGACGGTCGCCATGGCATCAGGGGCCAGCGGGTGCCACCGTAGGCTCTAAAGTCACAGGCCCTAATGGGTTGTCATGGCACCAGGGTCCACAAATTGGTCATCGTGACACCAAGGGCCAGCAGGGGGCTTTTTTGACCTCTGCTCTCCCAGAATCCAGTGCTGGCAAGTCCACACCACACCAATGTGCCCCCCCAACGGGGGGGGAAAGGAGCTCAGTCCCCAGCCTCCCACCAGCAAGGGGACTGGGAGAAGGCAGGGCTGTGTGATGGGGCTGCCCAGCCAGCCAGGGCCAAGGCAGAGACCTGGCGGGCTCATGTCACATGGGAGGGGGAACTTACCCATCTTGCTGAGTGTCAGGCACTTCTTGTGTGTGGGGTCGTGGACGGCAGGGGGGAGGCAGGTACACACGTAGGCCCCTCGCGTGTTCTCGCACAGCCCGTTCATGCAGTTTGACTCATCCAGGCACTCATCCACGTCTGGGGACACAGAGCATGTCTCAGAGCCCAGCCTCTCCCGTCAGCACCCTTGCTGATCACCGGGCCCCCACCCCAAACACAGCCAGCACCCCCAGAGGGGAAAGGCCCCGTATCCCATTCCCTACCCCACTGAGCCAGCCAGTTCCCCCATCAAGGCCAGCACCCCCTAGAGGGGTGTCCCACTCCCCCCGTTTCTAGACAAGGTTATCAGCCCCTCCCCTCCCCCCCCGACCTGATGCCGCTCGCCCTCCTCACCCACACACTCGAGCAGGTTGCCATCGTAGTAGAAGCCTTGCTTGCAGTAGCACTCGTAACCCGGCTGTGTGTTGACACACTTCCCTTCCTTGCAGATCTCCTCCCCAAACAGGCTGCACTCATCAATGTCTGCAAGGAGCCATGGGGTGGGGAGGGGGAGCTGTTTATACAGCGATCTTCGCCCACAGCTGAGATGCAGCCACCTCTGGGGTGGTGCATGGGGGCTGTTTTTACAAGGAATCATCACCCGGCACTGAGATGCAGCCACCTCTGGGGTGGGCATGGGGGGGGCTGTTTATACAGGGAATCCTCACCCCAGCACTGAGATGCAGCCACCTCTGGGGAGGGTGCAGGTGCTATTTACACAACAATCCTTCACCCAGTGCTGAGATGAAGCTGCCTTGAGAGGGACGTGGGGGTGGTAATGGCCAGGTATGAGGGTTGCAGGGTTGAAATCCCCCTGACTCGCTGGTGGGGTGCAGGCAGAGGTGTAGTGCAAGGCCCATCCAGGTTTGGGCATGGGCCCCTGGCGCTTACCCCGGTGGGCAGGGATGCCATAGTTCAGGATGGTGTCGTCCAGGATGAATCCTTTCCCGTCAGGGCAGAGGGAGTGGAACTCGGCTGCAAGGGAGATGTGGGGGACACCGGGGGTGACACCCACATGGGGGGAAGAGAGATTAATGTCAAGACCAGGTATCTCCTCTCCCTGTCCCCAAATCAGATCCTTGGGCCCATCCAGCCCATTATCCACCCTTCACTGCCCCACAGAACAGACCCATGGACCCATCCAGTCCAGTATCCCCCTACTTCCTCCATGGGATGGGAGTGGGGTGGGGTAATTCCTTCCTGACCCCCTCAGTTGGATTCTAGTAGTTGCCTTGGAGACCAGGGGTTGTATGTTCACAGTCACTCCACATCCAGCAGCAGGTAGTTCCCTGGGCTCCTTGGTGGCTGCGGCATGTGGGAGGGCGGTGCGGAGAAGGTGGGCTGGGCTGGAGGCATCTGTTCCTACCTGAGCTGGGCACGGGACAGGGGTAGATCTCACAATGATCGCCCCAGCCAGCCCCCAGCGAGCAGCAGCATTCCTGACGGGTGATGTTGGTGGCCAGGACGCTGTCGCAGAAGACAGTGTCGTCGAAGTTCAGGTAGCATTCCTTCTTGTTGTGGGGGGGGCTCCAGATCTGGGGGAGCAGAGGGACCATCAATCCCACAGTGCCCACCCTGAGGCCAGAGAGGAGCCGGCACCTCCTAGAAGGGAAAGGCCCCATGTCCCAGTCTCACCCTCACAGCTGCGTTGATCCTCAGATAGAGTGTATCCCTCGTCGCACACACACATGTAGGAACCGTCCATGTTCTTGCACACCCCATGGGGCAGGCACAAGCTGGGGTCCAGTGCACACTCGTCGATGTCTGGGGGGGGAGGTCAGTGGGAGATAAGAGGCAGGGGGTGTGCAATGGCACGCTTGCTGTGCAATGCCCACCTGTGCACACATATGCAGAGACAGCCATTCGTGCAACCTGCCCATGTCCTGTAGTGTCACACCCATCACACACTCATGGACTCACACTCATCCATGCAACATACCCATGCTCTGTAGTGTGTCTCGCACATCACTCGTGCATGGACTCACCCTCACTCCTGCATCACACGTCCCAGGATGCGTCACAACTAGTTATGCACAATCACAGATGGTCACACCTCTTCGTACCACACACAAAGAGGCCTGATGTTTCATACCTATCTAGGCACACAGACAGACACTCATCCAAGCCACGTATGTGTGCCCAGCATGTGGCACACTAGAGTAAACAAACTTACACTCACAGATACTCACACCCAGTTACACATATACGCAAACACAGGCTTGTACTCAATCCTTTCCCAGTGTGCCACGCTCACTCAGACACACGTGCACGGACCCTTGCACTTCTTTGTGCAACTCCACAAAATCTGTGTCCCTCCCTCCCCTCCCCCCCGGTGTTTGCTCTTACTTGTGGCAGGCCTGGTTTGCAGCGTATCAGGCCTACAGAGGGGCATGTGGCGTTCTTGAGGCCTGGTGTTTCATGTACATTCATACCCCCCCTCCCCATGCACCCTGTCCTCGTGTCACCACACCCATCTGCTCACAAGTTCGTGCAAAATGCTGCCCCCACTGTGTCACGCTCCCGTGTGCTCACCCTCACACGCTCAAGTGTGGAACGCCAGACTCTTGGCGTGTCATGCCCACACACACAGATGTTCACCCTCGTCGGTGCCACACGCCCACCTCACCTTGACACTTCCTGCCGTTCACCAGCTTGTACCCGGCTCGGCACAGGCAGTGGTAGGAGCCCACGGCATTGACACACTCGCCCCTGATGCAGGCAGCCGGGAAGTCACACTCATTAATGTCTGCAACATGGAAAGCCGTGGGGTGAGGGGGCCGCTCACAACCCAAGCGGCTGGCCCACCCAGCCCCCTCCAGCCCAGTTCCCCTCACCCAGCCCCCCCTGGACATGCCCACTCAGCTCGGCCCCCTCACCCAGCTCCCCCATCCACAAACACCTCCCACCCAGCCCCTTCACACAAGCAGCCCCCCCCACCCACAGGCAGCTCCCCAGCCCAGCTCCCTCACCCTGAACCCCAGCTCCCAGCTCAGCCCCCATCACCCCTCCACCCCATTGCCCAGTCCCTCACCTTCGCAGCGCGGCCTGTCCTTCACCGAGTGGAAGCCGGCGGGGCACTGGCACTTAAAGGAGCCCAAGGTGTTGACACAGACCCCGTTGGCGCAAAGCCCCCCCCTCCTCACACTCATTCACGTCTGCAGGGAGAGAGCGCGGCTGGGAGTCACAACCCTGGCTTCGACCCTCACCTCTGGGAGCGGGGCAGGGGCAGCAGTTAGAGCGGGGGGGCTCTGGGCGGGCAGGAGCTCTATTCATCGAGGCAGCTGCAGGCGTTGGGCACGGGTGCAAATCCCTCCCCATAGGTGCAGCGGAAAGCCGGCAGTTTCGCACCAGCCACGTTTGCACCGGGCCCGGAGCTCTCATCCACGTGTGGGGGACACAGAGGGTGAACCCCAACCCTGTCCCCCTGCAACCTTTCAACTTTGACCTCCAACCCTTTCCCCTGCAGCCAAGGTTGGTCTGTGCCGAATGTCCCCCTAGCCCCTGCTCCACAGGGCACCTCCCACCACAGGGACGTGAGAGTCACAGCCCAGATACTGCACCAGGCCCAGCGCCAGGGGTGGGGGAGCGCCAGGGGTGGGGGAGCGGTCTGCTGGACTCCTGGGTTCTCTCCCCAGCTCTTACCATAGCAAATCCCATTCTGGCCCCGGAAGCCTAGTGGACAGGGGCTGCATTTGTAGGTACCCGGCCGGTTCTCACACTTCCCGTCGGGGCAGCTGCCAGTGTCCAGGCACTCATCAATGTCTGGGGGCGGAGAGAAAAGGTGAAGGGCAAGGGGCCTTCTGGGGAGCCCCACAAGGGGCAGAGCACAGGGTAGGGCCCTTGAGGACCCAGGGCTTTGTTCTTGCACGGTCTGACAGCTGCACTGGCCAGGTTGTCGGGAGAAGGGCTGCTCAGGGACACTCTCCTCTTGGTCTCAGGTCTTGTGCAAGCTCTGGGCCTGAACACTGATTTGTTCTGGTAGGGTCTCTCAGGGCACTGGTTTGTTATTGTAGGGTCTCTCTCAGGAACTCTGGGGCTGTTTTTTCTTCTCGGGTCTTTTGAAAGCTCTGCCTTTCACCAATGCTGGGGGCTGTGCACACCCCTCGGGGCTCTTAGGGTTGCTAGTTTGTTATTGTAGGGTGGCTGCCTCCCAGGCCGTGGGGGCTCTCCCCTCCCTCTCCACCCCAGCCCAGGCAGTCCTTACCTTCGCAGAGGGGCTGGCGGGAAGGCTTGAGACGGTAGCCAGGGTGGCACTCACACTTGTAGTGCCCAGGGTAGTTGGCACAGGCCCCCCCCATCCCCACAGATGTGGGGCTTGGAGCACTCATCGATGTCTGCCAGAGAGATGGGTGTGAACTGGTGGGGGTGGGGGGACAGGACTGTACTGGTCACCCCTTCCCCCCAGCCCATCCCCAGCCTCCCCATCCCCCCAGCCCATCTTCCAGGCACCCTTCCCCTATGCCCCAGCCCCATCCTATTCTCCAGCTCATCTCCCAGCTCATCTGACCAGCAGCCCCATCCACCGCCCACTCCAGTCCCTGCCCCCAGCTGCTCACCCACACAGGAGCGCACGCCCTTGTGCACCTTCAGCTGGTAGCCCCGGTTGCAGTGGCAGTTGTAGGAGCCACCCGTGTTCATGCAGACGCCTTTGCCGACGCCGCATGGCTCCGACTCACACTCATTCACATCTGTGGTGTGAGGGGTTGGGGGAGAAAGAATTACTGACCCTCCCCTTGCTGGGACGCAGGCCCATCACACCCCAGCAACATGCATGCGTTGGGAGTGGGGGGGGTCACAGGTTTGCACGCGCACTTGTGCATGCATTGCATCATGTCCAGCTACCCGCACGCGCAAGCCGGGTGGGAGTCTCAGAGATGCAGGCCTGTGACACAGTTATGTAGACATTTGCATATCCAGATGTGCAGCCACGTCACACACCCATTGCACAGACACATGTGTCGCACCCTTGCATGCAGGCTGGGGGGGTGTCACACGCCGATGTATGCAGGCGTGCCCCACGGTTCCTGTCGTACTAATGCCCCTCCGGGACACCGACCCCGCCACGAATGAAGGGAGGTGGGCATGACACGCCCGCAGACTGCCAAGCATGTGCGTGTTCCTCTGGGTGTGTCGCACGCCCACACAGGAGGGCGGGGGCAGCGTGTTACCTGTGCAGAACCTGCGCTGGGCGTGCCAACGGTAGCCAGGGTAGCAGTGGCAGATGTAGCCAGACACACCCATGAAGCATTCTCCATGGCCACAGATATTACGGTTCAGCTTGCACTCGTCTGTCTCTGCAGGGACAAACGGTGCCGGGGGGGGGAGGGAGGATAAGGACGAACAAATCAGAAATAGGAGCCAGGAGATCTCTTCCTCACAGACCCCCTGGACCCTGCCCTGCCCCCCAGCAAAGGGCCAGGAGTGCCCCCCACCCCTAGGGGCACTGCAGGAGCAGGTCGTAGGGATCACACTGCACAAGGCACTCAGGAGACAACCCCACCCCTGAAAGGACTTGGGGGAACCCTGGTGCGAAAGTGCATGTGGGCTGGGGAATGGTTGGGGTTCACCCCTGGTAATTAAGGGGGCCACAGCAGGGAAGTTTAGTATGTGAATGTGAAATTTCTCCCAAAGGGGAGGGGAGAGTTTGCTGGCATGTGCCTTCCCCCCCACCACGGGGCTCTCACCTGTCACTTGGGTGGGTGCGATCTCCACGGCGCTGCGTGTGTATTGGTCCAGCAGCACCTTCCGCACCATGGCAGTTGTGGGACGGGCTACCACCTCTGGGACCCAATGGAGACAGCACAGGGTTACCGGCCCTGCCAGCTTCCCAACGGCAGTGCCCAGCCAGGGGCTCCCGTGCGGCGAGCTTCCCCACGGCAGTGCCCAGCCGGGGGCTCCCGTGCGGCGAGCTTCCCCACGGCAGTGCCCAGCCGGGGGCTCCCGTGCGGCGAGCTTCCCCAGGGCAGTGCCGGCGAGCTTCCCCACGGCAGTGCCCAGCTGGGGGCTCCCGTGCGGCGAGCTTCCCCAAGGCAGTGCCGGCGAGCTTCCCCACGGCAGTGCCCTTTCTTCCATCACTCACCGGGATAGCGGGCGCCCAGGGTGGCTGCGCTGGCATAGAACTGGTCCACTGACTGCTCCTCTGAGTTGGTCCGATATGCCGGCAGCTGGAGGGTGAGTGTTATAACAGTGGGCGGCATCTGCTCCTCTTCACAATCCAGCCCTGTGCCCTATTCCTCCTTCCACTTCACTGCATTCCCTTCCTCTCCTTTTCATTCATGTCATCCCCCCCCTCGCTCTTCTCCTCTCTGGCTTTCCCTCCCCCCCTCCAGGGCTCCCTCTCCCTCCCCCTCCATCCTCCCCTGCAGCCTGCATCACCCTCCGCCCGCTGCTCTACTCACCATGGCCGTCGTCACTGCTGCAAGAGACAAATGTAGGGCACAGGGTCAGGGGTGCTGAGATTGTGGGGTTCACCCCCTGAGATTGGGGGGGTTGCCCTTAGAGAATTCAGGGTCCCCTAGCTCTAGGATTCGGAGGGTCACTCAGATAACAGGGTGCACCCCTGAAAAAATGGGATTTGCCGGTAGATAATTTGGGGTAACACCTCTGAAACCATGTGGTTTGCCCCCTGGCATTTGGGGGGGCTGCTGACAAAGAAGGGGGTACAGCTCTGAAAAGTGGCATTCGCCCTTAGTGAATTTGGGGTGCTCCTGAGAACATGCAGTGCATCATAGGAAAATGGGGGGTCACCTCTGTGAGAACGCAGGGTTCATTGCTGGGGAATGTGGGGTCATCCCTCGGAGAATGTGGGACCTCCACATTATCCATCTGTGAACCCCACATTGTCAGACAGGCTTTCACAATGGGAGCATTTGGGGCCCACCACTGAAAATACTGGGGTTCACCACAGGGCAATGTGGGGTACAAACTCTAATGATACTCGGGTTCACTGGGGGAAATGTAGGCCCCCCGTGTCCCGGAGAGCAGACTGCCAGTGGCAGCTCCCTATGCCCCAGCCTCCTCCCCGGGGGTCTCTCACCATCGGACTCCTGCGAGTCCCCCTCGAGGGGCGGCAGGCTGGGCAGCTCACGCTGCTGCTGCAAGTCAGTGGTGCCATCGGGATGGATGTGCAGGGTGAAGTCGCTCTCCCCCTGGATGGTCAGGGTCTGGTGGGACGTCAGGATGTGGTAGCCCTTCCCCGCCGGGCAAATCTCCTTGAAGGCGGCTGCCAGATGGGAGAGGAGACAGGCTCACGCTGGCGCCACAAGCTTCCCTGTGGGAGTGCCCACAGCGAGGGAGTCCAGTGCTGTGAGCTTCCCCACAGCAGTGCCCTGGGAGATACGCCCTCGCTGCACAGCATGCTGTCGCTTACCTGTGCCATCGGCTGGGCAGCGCTCGCAGCGGGCCCCCCAGGCCTTGCCCACGCTGCAGCAGCACATCTGGCGGGTCAGCTTAGTGGGCAGTGGGTGCTGGCACTGAAGCTCTGGGCTCACCAGCCGGAAACACAGGCTCTTCTCCTCCGACTTCTCTGCTGCACCCCAGGGAAAGAGGGGGTCAGTGCAGCTATGAGCACCCCCCATTGGGACACTCCCAGAGACACTGAGCCCAGATCAGGTCAGTGCAGCTCCGAACCCCCCATTCTTCCCCCAGGCCGGGACACCCCCAGAGAGACGAGCCCCCATCACTCCCCCAGGAGAGAGAGGGTCAGTGCAAGCCCCCCATTCCTCCCCCGCGGGCCGGGACACCCCCAGAGAGACACCAAGCCCCCATCGCCCTGCCAGAAGAGAAAGAGTCAGTGCAGCTCCGAGCCCCCTACCCAACCTGCCCAGCTCCCCTAGCCAGCCTTCCTGGTCCCCTTACATACGGACACACTGGCTGCGGGACGGTCCCAGCATATGGCCAGGTTTGCATGCGCAGCGAAAGCTGCCCTGGGTGTTGAGACACTCGCCGTTCTGGCACACGCCCTGCATGGCGCACTCGTTAATGTCTGCACGGGGAGAGAACACAACAACACACAATACAACACACAGCGCGCACACGCCCTGCATGGCACACTTGTAACACCCCCCCACCCGGCACATTCAGTGTCTGCACGGGGAGAGAACACAACCACACAATGCGCACACGCCCTATATGGTGCACTCATTAATGTCTGCACGGGGCCAGCGGGGCCAGCAACACAACAGCACACAATACACGACACCCACACGCCTTACATGGCACACTCAGCGTCTGCACGGGGAGAGAACACAACCACACACAATACAACACACAGTGCGCACACGCCCTGCATGGCACACTCGTTCATGTCTGCACGGGGAGACAGGGGTCAGCAGTACAACACACACCCACAAGACACATTCGCAAGGACATAACGCACACACTTCAGTCCCCCCGCTCAGAGCGCGCCCGCCGGGTACCCTGGCAGTGGGTGCCATTCAGCCTTTTGTATCCCTGTGGGCAATCGCCCCCGTGCTCCCCCCGGATCGGGCCTGTCTTCTGCACCCCCGTGTCTGCAACACACAACAAAACAGAGAGAGGGAATAAGAGGGAGCGAGAGACACCGGGCGACATATGGGTAAAGGCAGGGGGCCTGTGGGGTCTAGCCCAGTTCTGCCACAGACCTTGGGCAAGCCCCATTGCCATTCAATGCCTTTCTTTCCTCTCCTATTCATTTGTCTAGAAACTGAGCTCTTCAGGGCAGATGTTGTATCTGTGCCGTGTCTGGCCCGACAGGGGCCCCGATCTCAGGCTGGGGGGACTCTGGGGGTCTGCACGGCATCTGGCCCAACAGGAGCCCGGATCTCAGGCTGGGCGGGCTCTGGAGGTCTGTGCACCACCATTGCAATAGCAGACACAAAGCCTAGCGCGGGCGTGAGACGCCTGCACAGACAGCGGTTTGGACGCGCGGCCTCTTGGCCCAGGGTCCCTGGCTCCTCCCTCATCCCCCTGCTCTGGCACCTGGCAGCGGCCCCCGCTGAGGTGGTAGCTGCGGGGAGCAGGGATCAGCTGGCCAGCGCCTGCGCTAGATCACTCCCACAGACAGACAAAGGGGGGGGAGGGGGGTGACGATGTTCATTCCAGCAGACGTGTGCAGCCCTC
>ML675766.1:0-16170 GCA_007922155.1 Mesoclemmys tuberculata
CCCTGGCATTATCAGTGGGCTACCCTGGGCACGGACGGGTTACAGCGTTAACGGGGGTTTTACCAAGCCTGGTTGGGATGAAGGTCCCCCGAGCTGGGAATCCGGACTAAGAAGCCCGTAGGGGGAGCGAACGGGATGTATCCGGGGGCAGGTCTCCTGGCACAGTGGGTAGGTGAGATGCGGGAATTCAGCCCGGCTGGGGTCGTTTAATGCTTCCCCCCTTTCTAGCTCCCCGAGGGGTTACTGCCCCTTATACCCTGGACGCCGGCTCGGCCAGGAGCGTAAGTGGTTTGGCTCGGACGCTGCAGGGAGCCAGGGATGGCCGAGGGGCGCTGGCTGGGGGACAGGAAGAGGGATGCAGCCCAGATGCTGTCGCTGGCATGAGGCAGACGCTGTGGAGGGCCAGGCTGACGGACAGCAGGACAGCGCCCCCCTCCCCCCCCCGTGTCCCCTCCCCTCCACAGCCTCACCTGCCCCCCTTTCCTCTGGTCCCACCCCGCCACCATGAGATGCGCCGACAGCTCCTCCTTGTACTTGTAGCTGATGCCTTTCACCAGGTTCGCGGCTGCCAGGACCAGGGGCGCATCCTCCATGTCCAGGCTGGGGGAGAAGAACGGGGGATGGGGGGAGGGTCAGTGGTAACTGGAATCGCAGCCCCTGCCCCTCCCTCCCAGCCCATCCCAGGCCCCCTGCCCGGCCTCGCCCTGCCCCTACCTGTGCAACTCCAGGTGATAATGCACCATATCAGCGACGGCCTGGGCGTCCGCAGCTGAGCCGGAAAGTGCGCAGTAAATCCGCTCGTGCAGGGGGGCCAGTTTATCGAAGACCCGGTTCACCACGGCCTCCCTGGAGGGGGGCAGAGAATCCAGATATGGCTGTGAACTTGAGCGCCCCACGGAGCCGGGCCCGGTAACAGCCCTGGGCCCCAGCCCCCCCCAGACTCAAAATCCAGGAATTCCCTGTTCCCAGACCCCCTCCAGCGGGCCACAGCACCCTGCTCTAGACGCAGGGGGGAGGGTTAATGACCCGCCCGTCCCAATCCTGCTCTGCCTGCCCATCAGGGACAGTCTTTGCACCTTGGCTTCTCAGCAGGGGAGGTACTGTGGGTGCTTCACTGGAGAACCAGGTGCAGAACCGGGGGCCTGTGTGGATGCTCGGAGAAGCTGCTCCCGGCTGGCGCTGAGAGCCAGGGAGACGGGATGGATGGAGCCCAGGCCAGGAGCTTGTTTACTGCGGGCTAGGTTTGCGGCTCTGATTTTTTGCTCCGAGACCCCGGGAATGGTCAGACCAGCCTCTCTAGGGGGGCAATGGGGCAGGGAGACGGTTCCCAGGGAGAGGGGCTCTGACCTGGCTGGAAAGCCAGACAAGTGGGAAGCTCTGCTGAGCCCCAGGGGAAGCAAAGGGGCTGAGAAAAGGAGCCAGCCGGAGGGGGTGTGAGGCTGTGACGTGGGCCCGGCTAAGGCTGAAGCTGGATCACAAATGCCAGGTGGGAACCAGACCTAGAGAGCAGCGACCAGCAGCCAGGGGAAGAAATCAGCCAGTGTCCCTGACAATGGGGCTTGCCAGCCAGTGGCCATAACGCAAGGGAGGTTCCCTCCATCCACCAGGGGCCGGAAAAGCCATCCCACCAAAAAGTGACGAGGAAAATCTGTGCCTGACCCAGGGCGATGGACAGAGTCGGCCCCACGCTGCAGAGCCCTGCCCCAACGCAGGCATGGACACGGGTGGGGGTCAAACCCCAAACACGTGTGTGATCCCGTCCTGGAGGGGAGTGACAGACACCTCCCCCGTACCGGGGGTCGGCAGTGATAAATCACCCCGACTTCTGCCTGCACCTGGGTCTTGTCCCACGGGGGGGAGGCCCCCAGCACTTACCCCGCAGACACTCGGGAGTCGGAGCCCACCACGACCCCACCGTCAAACTCCACTGCCATGATGGTCGTCTGGGGAAAGGGGGAGATGCAGGCGTCAGTGCGGGGAACCTCAGCCCAGGGAGCTCCCTGTGGGGAGCTGGCACAGGAGTCCTGGTGGGGTCCAAGTGTTTCCCCCCCCAACCTTCTCGCCAGGAGAAATGCTCAGAGCAGAGCGGCCGTGTCTGGGTCGTGTGGGCACAGCGCTGACCCCGCTGGGGCAATGGGGTGACAGAGAGGAACCTCCGCCCGTCAACCCACAGCAAAAGCCCCAGCAGGGCAGAAAGCATGACTGGCTGGTGGGAACGGTGGGGAAATGGGAGCCAGGACGCCTGGGGTCTCTCCCAGCTCTGGGAGGGGGGTGGGGTCTAGTGGTTACAGCAGGAGGGGGGCTGGGAACCGGGACTCCTGGATTCTCTCCCAGCTCTGTGCCCTAGAAATGAAAGCCCCCTTATCATGTCGTCTGCCCCAGCTGGTCGCTAAGTGGGGTCAGATGGGAGAGGCTCTGGGATTTGCTCACACAGCAAAGGGCCCTTTGCGACGTGTGCTAACCTCCTGGCCGTTCCTGGCACCTGGGCACAGAGTCCTGGCGCTAATTGCGCCCAGGCAGGGCGCTGGCTCCTGCAGCTGCTCCCCCGAATTGGCAGGCGGGTAAGTTACTGATACGGCACGTTTACAACAGGGCACGCCCAGCTGGGGCACCAGGTTCAGGGCTGGGGGGGAGCACACGGTGCCTCCCAGCCAGAGCCCTAGGTTCTCCGGCCAGCTGGTCTGACCCTGGTTCAGTGTGGAGACGCACAGAAATAGTTGGGGGGGGGAGGGGGAGAGACTGTGACTGGTCCAGTGGTTAGGACACCCCCAGTCAGGGATGGGGAGATCCTGGGTCCTGTTCCCCTTTCATTATTTATCCAGAGGGCAGCAGCGTCCGAGGAGGGACCCGATGGAGGGAGCCCCCCCACCCCCAGAGCAGCCGAGTGGGGTTAGCGCTGCCCTGTGTGAGGGAAGACCCCAGTTCAAATCCTGTCCCTCTTCAGGCACAGGGGGGAATGGAACTTGGTTCCCCACATCCCCCGGCATGTGTGTGACGTGCTGGGCTAGAAGCTATAATGGCGGGGGGGCACCACACCCTCTGGCTGGATTTTCAAAGGGGCCTGATCCAGTAAGTGACCTTGGAGCCTGGCCCCACACATGACTGGGCCACTGAATGGCTGCCCTGCCCTGGTTGGTGGATGGAGGGCAGCTTAGGTGGAAGCCGGGCATCCGGACGCCTGTGGAGAGGGAGGGGTGCAGGTCCAGAGGTGGGAACAGGCGTGGCGGGGGTGCGGGCCCAGTGGCGGGAACAGGCGGGGGGGGGGGTGCGGGCCCAGTGGTGGGAACAGGTGGCGGAGGTCTGTTACTCTGAAAATCGCAGGTGCCCGGTAAGTTTAGGCATGGCCAGGGCTAGACGGGAGATTTGGGGTCACAGAGGAGCCTGGGACTCCAGGGTTTAGGCACCTTGGAGTCTCTCACTCCCTGGCAGCCCTTCAATCCTTCGCGTGGCTCTTCTCTGACCCCTCCCCACTGTATCAACACCCCTCATCAATTGTGGGCCCAGAACGGGACCCAGGCTCCCAGCCGTGGTCGCGCCAGAGCCAAATCCAGAGGGAAAATCCCCTCTGTGCACCTGTGGGAGATTCCCCTGGTGCGCTGTCCCACCAGCCCGTCTGTCCACAGCCCTGCGCCGGGAGCTGCCGTTCAGCTGAGTACCTGCCATGGCCCCACCACCCAAAGCACCTTCATTTAGTAATTGACCCGCTGCCCACGGCGAGGGTATTTTACAAAAGGGGGCAACTAAAACACAGCCGGGGAGAGAACCGAGGAGGCCTGCTCCCCCTGCTGTAACCACTAGACCCCACTTCCCTCCCAGAGCCAGGAGAGAACCCAGGAGTCCTGCCCCCCCCGCTCTAACCACTAGACCCCACTTCCCTCCCAGAGCTGAAAGCACCAGGCTGCATGTGGCTCTTGTCTTTCATTGAGTGAAAAAGCAAGTTTCTCGCCCTCATGGTGGCTTGAGACCGTGGCAAGTGCGGCTGGGGGCGGCCGGGGGGCTGGGAGCTGGGGGAGGGGGCCGAGGCCACAGGGACTCTGTCGACTATTATTTGACCATCTCAGGATCTGTGAACGATGCAGGGGGCAATTCTGGGTGCTGGGGTGGGGGCATGTGGGGGTTCCAAGGAGGCACATGTGGGGCACAGCAGGGGAATGGGGGATGCAGTAGGGAGACGGGGGGGTTGCAGGGGCATATGGGGGGCAGGACTCCTGGGTTCTATTCCTGGTCTCTGGAGAGGTGGCAGGGTGTAGGCACAGGAGGGGAAATGGGACATTGCAGGGAGGGGCGATGGGGGGCGATGGGGAGGAGCAGGGACACATGGGGGTGGCAGGGAGGGGAGATGGGGTGGCGGGTGGGGGAACACGGGGGGCAACAGGCGGATCCCAGCCGACCCCCCCCCGGGCCCTTGTAAAGGCCCAAAGGGCAGAGCTAGGGCAGCCCCGTGGGACAGGGAAAGCGAAAGCAAAGCGGCTCCGGGCCGAGCCTGGGGGGGAGGGGCTGGATCGCCCGGATCCCGCAGCCCCCGGGACCCCCGAACCGGCAGTGCCCGCGGGGGGCGCGATCCGAGCCGGGCAGCAGCTGGGGCAATTAATGGGGCGCCCCCCTTCTTGCTCCCCCCCCCCGGGATTCCCCTCCCTGCGCCCCCCGGGGGGATCCCTGCCCCGGCCCCACTTACCCCCGTGTGGACCTCCCCGTCCGCCCAGCTGGGCCCCCCCCAGCCCGCCATGGTGCAGCGACCCCGGCAGCGGAGACCAGCAGCGCCGGGGACAGCTCCGGGCCGAGCCGCGCGCCCCGCCCTCCCTGCAGCGCCGCCCAGCGCCGCCGAGGGGCGCCCGGGACCCAGCGCCACCGGGAACCTGCCCCGGCCCCTCCTGCCTGGCAACAGGTGATGCCAGGGCTGGGGGGGGCGGGGGCTGGGAGCTTCCCTCCCCCCGGGGCGTCCCAAGCTGCTTCCCCCATCCATCAGCCGCTGGGAGAGGGGTGGGGCTGGGCCCTGACACCGGGGTGAGGGGCAGGGGGGACGGGCAGCTGCGGGGGTCCCTAGAACCCCTGCACCCCCCCCCAGCATCTGCCCATGAGTGGGGCTGGCTGATGTGGCACGCAGGGTTTCGGGGCCCCTCAGGGTACGTCTACACGGCTACAGGGTGCAGTGTAGACGGGGCTCGGGCCAGGGTAGGACACCTGGGGAGCAGGGAGGGTCCCGGAGCCCCCCCTCGAACGTCCGCACTGCGATTTCCAGCACCGCAGCCGGAGGCCCCGACCCGGCCCTGAGAGCTGGTGCGGGGGGTTGTTTATTGCAGTGTGGACGGGCCCTCGGGCACTGAGCCCCCACCAGGGAGACAGGATGGGGCAGGTGCATGAACCCGTGTCCGACCTGCCTCCTGAGATGCCACTGAAGGGGGTCGAGTGAGGGCCCAGAAAGCGTCTCACACTCACAACCCATCAGAGCAGCCGGGCCTGGCCTGACCACGCTACCCCACGCACCAGGGCCCAGCTTGCCATGGGGCAGTGGGGAGCCGGACCCAGCCAGCCCCACGGGACAGGAGCCACTGCAGCCGGGACGGGGGTTTTGTGGGTTGAAGCCGGACAATCCAATGACACCCAGGACTGCTGGGGGGGGGGGAAACCTGGGTTCAGCTCCTGGTTCTGCAGGTCACTGGGTGCCTCTGTGTCCTCACCTGGAACATGGGTGCAATGACCCCGGGGGGGCCTAGGGGGTGCAGCAGGGGCTGTGTTGATCATTACACAGCTGATTGTGGGGTGATGGGGCCATGCAGGGTCCAGAGCGAGACCCCCAGATCCCAGGGCCTGTGCTCAGCTAGTCTGCCCCCCGCCCAGCACAGGCCACGCGGGACACGTGTGTGTGCTTTGCGGGGCGGGGGAGGGGGCTGGGAGCAGAAATCCATGTGTACAAAGGACTTCAATAGCTGCCCCCCCGCCCCAAAACCTGCAGGTGCTCAGCAGAGCCGCAGCACTTGAATAGCAAACCGGGGGGGGGGAGTTGCAGGGAGGGGGAGGGGCCCTGGAACTGCACGGGGGTGGGGGGTGGGAAGGGATTTATTCATTCAGGTGTAACCCTTCTGCAAAAGTTGGCAGCAGCAAGGGCCAGGCTCTATATCTAGGGGTCCCTGTCAATGATACACACCAAACTGGCTCGAGCCCCCACCCAGTCACCTGGGAAATCACACACTATCCCCTGGGCGCCCCAAAGGGCAACACGTCCCCTCTCGCAAGCACAGAGTCTGAGTGTAGAAGTAAACCCTTTAATAACAGAGGAGAGGTAACACAGCTCTGGTTTGGGAACCAGTGCACACAGAATCCATGAACTCAATGAGCCAAACCCACCCCAGAGTACAGGGCGTGTCCTTCACCTCCCCCTTTGTGCCTTCCCCTGCACTGACCATCGTACTGTCAATGTCCAGTTGGGGGCTCAGCCTGCCCCTCTGCAAACTCCTGCTGGCCACAGGCTGACCAGGCCTCCTCGTGGCTGTTTCCTATCGCCTCCAGGCCTTGCCAGGTCCCCAACCGCTGACCACACCTGGCTGGCACCGACAGCGCCAGGCTCTGGCTGACCACCGGTGCCAACTACACCTGCTCCCGCTGACCACACCTGGCTGGTGCCAACCACGCCAGGTCCTGCTGACCACTGGTGCCGACTGACTCAGCTTTGTCAGTTGTCAGGCAAGGTTTCCCAGGCTCTCTAATAGTTCAGCTCTTCGTGACTTTCAGCTCATGGGGAAACCTTCTGCTGGCACAGAAGCAATGTCCCTGTTTTCAGGAAACAAAAAGGCTCCAAGAGGAGTCGTTAGTTCTACCTTTTAACAATGGGAGGAGATCATCACTCCATGCCTGGGAGCAGCCCTTTCCCAGGGCTGATGGAATCCAAATAGGAGATTCATCATATATTCCTCCCCTTCACAATGCTGAAACATCTGTCTGCCACCTTTGTGGCACTCTGTTTAGTTTAGGGTAAAGTATTTTATCATAACAGGCTAAGCACAGTTTGCTGACATCTGGTCATACAATTGAAGGCCAACATTTCATTACCCCAGCAGTAACACAAATGTGGTTTGTAGCCCCAAACCAGCCATGCTAACCATTGCCCATCATGCTCAGTGCCTAGGTGTGCTTATTTGCAAATACAAAGCCCATGCAAACAAAGTGCCCCCCTCCTTCCAGCTGACTGAGCAGGAGAGAGCCCCACTCACACAGTCTGAGCAGGGGGAGGGGGGGCAGTGCCACTAAAACCTTCCTTACACAGGCAACAATTCCCACCGGCCCCTGCCCCATCCAGACCCGCCCCACGCAGCCCGCTGGGGAGAAGCTGGGGGGGATCTCAGAAAGGGGGGGCGCGGAGCCCCCAGCCCAGCTGTCCTCGTGCCGAGGCGGGGGGGCCCTCAGCGGCTATGGGGCGTGGGGGCAGTTTCCCTCCCCCTTATTCATACGATTCCGTGCTCCAGTTTGTCCCCCCCCACTCAGCTCATCAGGACCCACGTGCTGCTAGCCCCCCCCCGCCGCCATATAGTGACGCGCCCCCCCCCGCCGGGGCGGGCTCCGCTAATCCGCTTTCACTTTCGATCTGTGGGAAGCCGCCGCCTTTCCCAGAAGCGGAGCGGGGCGGCCGGGGGCTTCCCAGGAGCTGGGGGGGCGAGGCGAGCCCGCTGTCCGTCCGTCCGTCCGTCTGTCCCTCCCTCTCCTCCCGGCCCTGCCCGTTGGGGCGGCGGCTGAGGGGGGCAGACGCTGCCCCGCCGCCTGGGCTCCGCTCACCCGGACGGAGCCGCCTCCAGACGCCGATCCCCGCCAGCAGCGACCCTGCGCGGGGAGCGGAGAGGCACTGGCCGGGCGAATTCCCGGTGTCACTCCGGCGTGGGCACCGAGCCGCAGTGAGCCGAGCGGCCGCCAGGGGGCGCCGCCCCGGAGGGGACTGGCTGCGGCGGACTTGGGGACTTAGACGCCTTTGGCTGGGAGCCGGCAGGGCCCGAGGATGAAGCGGGGCATGGCGTGGGTCTCCCTCCCGCTGGCGGTGCTGCTGGACTTCCTCTCCCTCCGCCTGGCCCTGCTGCTCCGTCCCCTGCTGCCGGCTGGGGACCCCCTGGCCCTCGCCTGGGGCGTGGCCCTGGGGCGCTGGGCGCTGCTGAGCGTGAGCGCCCAGGCTGCCCGCGCCAGGGGGCAGGGCCTGCCTGGGGGGCTGCGGGAGGCACTGCTGCCCCTGGCCGCCCTGCTCGGCCTGCTGCTGCCCTGCTACGGGACCCTGCGGGCGCTGGCCCAGCCCCGGGCGCCCCGCTCCGAGCTGCTGCACGGCTGGGGGCGATGGGACGTCTTCGGCCTGACCTACGGCGTGGCGGGGCTGGTGGCCCTGCTCTGGCACCAGCTGGTCCCCTCCGGGAAGGGGGCGTCGGCGCCCACGGCCTCGCTGGGCCGGCTGCTGGCCTGCATGAGGCCGGACCTGCTGCGCTTCGTGGCCGTGGCCGGTTTCGTGGTGCTGTCCTCCCTCGGTGAGTCGGGGGTCCGGGGGCAGTGGAAGGGGAAAGGCCCCATGTGCGGTTCCCTGCACTCCCCAGCCCTGGGGCCAGGTTGGGCAGGAATCATGCCAGCTATTTGTCATGTTTCTGGGCAGAGAAAGTCTCTTCCTGTCTGTGCAGCACCCAGCATGACAGGGCCCTGATCCGGACGGAGGCCTCTGTGCATTGATGCAGTGGCCGTTGAGCGGCTGCTGCTGGTTTGGAGGTGCACGGATAGCCTGGTCCGGATCGCCCAGCGCTGCCATGGCAGCTACAACAGCCGTGGATGCTCTTTCCTGCCCAGCCTTAGTGCCAGGGAATCACGGGGTTAGAAGAGACCCAAGGGGGGAGTCCTGCCACGATGCGGGATTTGTTGTGTCTAAACCATCCAGGCTCCAGCCTCTTTTTGCCCATATTCCTGGGCGCTGTTGGACCCTCAGAGCAGGCAGGGGTGGGTCACAGGTTCCCAGGCACAGGGTGGTTAGATTGTCTGGCTGATCACAGAAGAATGAAGGCCTCACAAATACAGGAAATGACCTGAATGGCTGACAGGTGGCCTCTTCCGACTCTAACCACTAGACCCCACTCCCCTCCCAGAGCTGGGGATAGAACCTAGGCATCCTGGCCCCCCTGCTTTAACCACTAGACCTTGCTCCCCTCCTGGAGAAGCCAGGAGTCCTGACCCCCCTGTGTGCTGTTGGCTTGCAGGGGAGATGGCGATCCCCTACTACACGGGGCGCATGACCGACTGGATCATGAGTGAGGATGACCCCTCGGCCTTTGTCCGGGCCATGTGGGCCATGTCCCTCCTCACCGTTGGCAGGTAGGGGCTGCAGGGGAACGGAGGTCCTGGGGGTGGGGGTCAACGGGTCTAGAGCATGGGGGGAAGAGGGGCTGGGTAATGGGGATGGAGGGGAGCTGGGGTCATGGAGTGGTGTATCTTAGAACAAGATCCCTGGAGGAATTCAGGGGCAGGCCTGGGAGGATTGTGGCCCCACTTGGGGGTGGGGAGTTGGGGGGCAGGCAGTAGCCCCATCACTGGCCCCCCCTCTTCTCCCTCCAGCGCGGTGACAGAGTTCGTGTGCGACTGTATCTATAACACCACCATGAACCGGATCCACACACGCATCCAGAGCCGTGTCTTCAGCTCCGTCCTGGCCCAGGAAATCGCCTTCTTCGACACTAACCGCACCGGTATGGGGCCCCTGCCTCCTGCCCCACGCCGCCCCCCTTCCCACGGCCCAGAGCTGTCCCCCGCTCTGAGCTCCCTGCTCCGTCCTGGGCCAGGAGATCGCCTTCTTCCAAGCCAAATGCACCGGACTCACCCCCACCCTCAGAGTTCCCCACTCCCAGAGCCCCCAACCCCAGCCAGGCCCTGTCCATTGTCTCATGCTCCCTAGTTCCTCCCTCGGACTCCCCACACCCACTGCACCTCAGGCCTCTAAATGCATGAGCAACGAGGGAGGGTGGGATGGACACGCTATGAAAGAGGGACGGAGGGATGGACTAGGAACAAGGAGGATGACGGGGTGGGTGGGTGGCCGGACCAGGGATGGAGATGGATGAGTCGCTCTGGAATCCCTCCAGGATCCATCCCCCCTTCCCCACACTGACCCTCCCCCACCACCTCATGCTCACGCCGTCTCCCCTGGCCCAGGGGACATCACGTCGCGGGTGACGGCCGACACGGATGCCATGAGCGAGGCGCTGAGCGAGAAGCTGAACCTGCTGACGTGGTACCTGATGCGAGGAGTCTTCCTCTACGCCCTGATGGTGCGAGTGTCGCTGCGCCTGGCGCTCTTCACTACCGTGGGACTGCCTGTCATCCTGCTGGTGCCCAAGTTCTCTGGGAAGTTCCACCAGGTACCACACCCCCCCGCCCCCCCACCGTTTCAGCCCCACGCCCCCTTCCCACACTGCTTGTCACCCTGCTGGTGCCCAGGATCCACATGCAATGGATACAAACTGGCTAACTGATGGATCTCACAATGTAACTAAATCATAGACTCACGGAAGATGAGAGTTGCAAGGGACCTCAGGAAGTATCTAGTCCAACCCCCTGCTCAATGGGGAGTTGTCCCTATGGGGGGCGAGGGTGTCTCTAGTGGGGTCTGCCCATGATTGGTTCTTGGCCCTTTGCTGGTTGGCAGCTTTATCAGTGGCCTGGGAGAAATGTAAAATCATCACTGGGACAGTTTGCAGATGACACAAAAAAGGGGAAAATGTAAAAATGGAGCGGCCCAGTCGCCGATGTAAACTGGGAGCCGGCAAACCATCTGTTTAGTTTAGCCAGGGGACGGTGCAGGGGGACGTGGCTGCAGTCGCTGACTTCAGGGGGAAGAGCGATTTGCTCCAGGGCTCTTCAGCCTCGCAGAGGAAGGGCTGATCCGAGGTCTGGAAGCTGAGGCTAGACAAACAGAGCCTGGAAATAAGGGGCACATCTTTAAGGGGGTAAATTAAGCAGTGACACAAGTTACCCAGGGCGGCGGTGTTATACTTAGAAAAGACCAGCAGGATCTTATTCAGGGGGACAAGGCAACGCCGCATTCATTGTATATGGAAGAATATCAAAAAGCTGCCACATTCACACATAAAGTTCTGCAAGCTGGTGTGATATAATGACCAGTCCTTTTATGTGTTGCTCGAGCCAGCCTAGTGGCAAGCTAGGCTGAGCACGAGGAGGGAGCCAGGCCTCTGTCAGATGTGAATCCGATGCTCCAAGATGACATTTGCAGTACGAACCCCAAAGTTTCCATGTTTTTACCCATCTTTTATCCTTGCTCTCTCTCATGTAAGTCCATGGGGCTGGCTGTGTCCTGCTGCCTCTGGGTTCAGGCCAGCTCATTGCCAGCCGGACGATTCTCTTATTTCGAGACTTTTGTCGTTCCCAGGAAAAACAATGAGAGGCCTGTAGCGCTGTAAAGACTAACAATTTCTGCGGGCCTCGGCTTTTGTAGGCTGTAACCCACTTCCTCAGATGCATCCCAGGGTGGATCCTTCTGTGCTTTAGGGTCGTTAATTTGCACTCTAGGGTCGTTACTAGTATTCTTCGGCCTTCGGGGTCAGGACGGCAGTCAGTGTCTTCACTCCCCTTTCTGTTGTCAGAGCAGTTTAGGACGGTGTCTTTTTATGCCCTGCGCATATATCCCTCACTCACACACAGGGAATTTATCAGTATTTTTAGGTTCAATAGCACAAGTTTCAGGACAGAGCTCTGGGCAAGAAACGAACAAGGTGGAGTCCACGTATGCCCCATTAACCAGCCCTGTGCCATTATCACAACCATTTCTATTCCCTCTGTCTCACTGACACCACAGAACAAGGAGTCTCCGTCTGATCTGTTTGCACAGCTGCTGGGGAGGGCTCACAGCTGTCACAGCTGAAGTTTAGTTCAGGGCTGTTTTACTCAGAGCTCTGCTCTCGGGGTTGCTGTGGGGCCAGGCTCTGGCCTGTGCCGTGCAGGGGGTCAACCTAGACGTTCACAATGGGCCTGTCCAGCCTTGGAATTAGGACTCTCTTGATCTGTGATGATCTCTAGCCTCCCCCGACTGTCCCCCTCTACCCCAGCGCCCTGGAGCGGGAAAGGGGGATGCCCAGAGGCCTCCGCGCTCTGACCCCTCGCTCTCTCCCCAGAGCCTGGCGCAGCGGGTGCAGGAGTCCCTGGCCAAGGCCAACGAGGTGGCGGTGGAGACGTTCCAGGCCATGGCCACGGTGCGCAGCTTCGCCAACGAGGACGGGGCCGCCCGGCGCTACGGGGAGCGGCTGCAGGAGACCTACCGGCTCAACAAGCAGGAGGCGGCCACCTACGCCGCCTCTATGTGGACCAACAGCGTAAGGGGGGGGCGCCCTGGCAACGGGGGCAGTCATAGCAACTGGAGACGGGGCTGCCATGACAATGGGGGGGGTGCAGCCTAGGGGAAGGCACTGGAGACTGGGCCAAGGGGGCCAGGGGAGTGTCGTGACCCTGGGGGCAGGGGATATGAGTCCCTATCTCTGGGGCTGGGGGGTGCAATGTTCCTGGGGCAATGGGGGGTGGAAGAGGGGCCGGGGAGGGTGAAGGGGCATCTCCTGGATAATTCATGCTGGGCCCCTCCTCCCCATCAGGATGGGGCCCCCCAATTCACCCTGAGCTCTGAGTTCCCATCACTCGCTCATAGCATGGGGGGCCCCCAGAGCTCCAAGGGGGGTGAGGACCGGCATCCCCCACCCCATTAACGCTCCGTGTCCCCTCAGCTGTCAGGGCTGGCACTGAAGGTTGGGATCCTGTACTACGGGGGGCGGCTGGTGACCACCGGGGGCATCAGCACCGGGGACCTCGTCACCTTCGTCCTCTACGAGATGCAGTTCACCACCGCCGTGGAGGTGAGTGTGTGTGGGGGGTCCCCCGTAGCCCAGGGCTGCTGGCCACCTCCCCAGGGTTGGGGGATAGGGGCTATGGGGGAGCACACCCAGCCGTCTGTGCCCCCTCGGTGCTGCTTCCCATCTACTCCAGTGATGGCGGGTGATTGGGTGTGGGGTGGGGCATGGGGCAAGCTCATCCAGCCCCCCATTCCCTCCCAGGTGCTGCTGTCCGTCTATCCCAGTGTGCAGAAGGCCGTGGGCTCCTCGGAGAAGATCTTTGAGTACATGGAGAGGACGCCCCGGATCAGCCCCCCTGGGACACTGGCCCCCCCCGACCTGCGCGGGCACCTCCAGGTGCAGGACGTCTGGTTCTCCTACCCCGGCCGGGACGACGCCCCCGTGCTCAAGGTACCCGGGGGGGGGGGGCCATGACCCAGTGCAGCATCTGGGTCAATATGGGAATTCAGGGGGGGATGGAGGGGGATCCAGAGCAGAGCCAGGGCTTGGGGGGCAGGAGACGGGAGATTATAGGGGGGCTGGAGGGGAGGAGGATCAGGGGATTGTGGGGGCAGAGCCATTGGGGGAGGGGTACTGGAAGGCCCAGGGCTGGGGGAGGGTCTCCCTGTGTCTGATTTCCCCCTCCCCCCAGGGGGTGTCTCTGGAGCTGCACCCCGGGGAGGTGACGGCGTTGGTGGGCCCGTCGGGCACGGGGAAGACGGCGCTGGTGGCCCTGCTGGAGCGGTTCTACGAGCCCCAGCGCGGGCGCCTGCTGCTGGACGGGCGGGACCTGCGGGAGTACGATCATCGCTATCTGCACGGCAAGGTACCCCTGTGCCCGCCCCTGGCCCCCTGGCCATCCCCCCCACCGCCATCTGCACAGTCGGGTACCCCCTGCTCAGGCATCTCCATGCCCCCTTGCACATCAACGTCTGGGGCGCCCCTCAGTGCCGTGCCCGCTCCGCGTGGGGCAGGGATCCCAGGCCTTGTAGAGGGGAAGTTCCCTGCAGCAGGACCCTCTCGGGGCTCCAGCTCAGCCTGGCCCATCTCTAAGCCCCCGTGGGCTCCCCCCAGCCCCCGTCAGCATCCCGTTGGGTGCGGCGAGTCTCTGCAGTCTCAGCCCCCCCAATCTCCTGTTCTCACCCCCTGCCCCTCTCCCCCCAGGTGGGGCTGGTGAGCCAGAAGCCGGTGCTGTTCGCCCGCTCGCTGCACGAGAACATCGCCTACGGGCTGGGGGGGGCGCAGCCGCCAGGAGGTGATAGAGGCCGCCCGGCGCGCCAACGCCCACCCCTTCATCACCCGGCTGAGCCACGGCTACGACACTGGTACCATCCCCCTGGGACCCCGACACACCCCTTGGGACTCTTGTACCCCTCCCCGCAGCATCCCAGCACCCCCACCCCTTCATCCCCCAGCTGCACCACGGCTACAGCACAGGCTCTGAGCCCTGTATGGCCCCTTGGGGCCCCTGTACCCCGCTCCCTGAGACCCCAATATCTTCCTAGGACCCCCAACTGCCAGGAACCTCTATACCCCTCCCCTGGGACCCCTGCCTCCCTGGGACCCTAAGACTCCTGCAGCTCCACGGCTACGACACAGGAACTGGCCCCAACCCCCTCCTGGTCCCTTAGCACCTCCTCCCTTCCCCCCACGGCCACATCACAGGCACCAGCCCCAATCCCCCCGCCCAGGACCTCCCTTGGGACCCCAGGACCTCTGCCCACAGGACATGACAGTTCTCAGCACCTGAGCTGCCCCGCAGCCCCCACCCCAGTGTGTGTGTTGGGGGGTGGAGCAGGGGGGCTGTTCACACCCTGTACAGGACACTGACCTCAGCTCTCCCCCCACAGATGTTGGTGAGATGGGGGGGCAGGTCTCAGGGGGGCAGAGGCAGGGGGTAGCCATCGCCCGAGCCCTGCTCAGGGACCCCCGAGTCCTGATCCTGGACGACGCCACCAGCGCCCTGGATACAGAGAGCCAGCTGTGGGTGAGTGACACCGGGGGCGGGGGGGGAGGGCTGTGAGTGAGGGGTGCTGGCAGAGCTGGGGGGAGCCCAGGGCTGGGGTAACACGGCTGCAGGGTCAGGAGTGAGGGGCACCAGCAGTGTCGGCTCATTAACACCCCCAGAGTTGATCAGATCTATTGGTTGGGGCTGGGGGGCTGTAGCTGGTGAAAGGGGGGGGTCCACCACACAGCCCCTTCGTAAGCCCGGGTGCCTGTCCTGGCAGGTGGAGAAGGAGATTTACGAGGGCGCCCGGGCCCGGCGCTCGGTGCTGCTCATCGCCCATCGCCTGAGCGCCGTGGAGAGAGCCGACCGCATCCTGGTGCTGGAGGACGGGCAGATCCGGGAGCAGGGCACCCACCGGGAGCTGCTGGCGCGCCGGGGCGGCTACTGGCGCCTGGTGCAGAAGCAGCTCAATGGGAACGAGGGGGGCGGTGCGGACATCGGGAGCCCGTGAGGCTGGCACCAAGGGGCATCCTCCGAACAGGGGGGCTCTACGCTCCTGCCCGTCTGGCTCCTCCCCAGGGTTGGGGTAATTCTGAGCCCCCCCCCCCACGGCTTCTTGCCCCCGGGAGCCAGCACGGAGCACAGCCCAGAGGACGTGCAGGGGGCTCGGTCTCTGGATAACCCCCAGCGCTGAGACACGGCCCCCTCCCCAGCCGGGGGGGCTGTGCTGGCGGAGCGGGGGGGCGCGCAGCTGGCTGTTGTTTTTCTGTCTCATGTGTAATAAAGGGTGTTTGATTTTTCACGTGTGTTTCCTGCGTGATCCTTGGGGTCGGCCCCCTACGAGCCACTGGGACACCCCCGGGCCCAGCCCCATATCCAGGCACCTGGGACCCGCTGGGGACAGGATCCCCCTTGAAACCTGCTGCCGCATCCCTGCCCCTCCCTCCCCCTAGGCCCTAGGGGTTCCCTCCCCGTCCAGCAGCCCCCCAGGCTGGGGGTGGGGACCCTGTGGTGCCACCAGCCAGTGCCAGCTGCTGGGTCTGAGCTGCGAGGCCGGGCTGGGAACAGGAAGGGGGCGGGGGGGACGCGTCAGCAGTTACCGGGCAGATCGGGCTGCAGCAGGTTAGCGATCCCCCCCGCCCCCACGTGCGCACCCGGCGCCGCAGCAGCGCCCCTGGGGGCGGGTGGGGGCAGCTCAGGGAGAGTCACGCCCCCCCCCAACCGCTGAATGTTACTACGCGGTCCCTGCCTGCGCTCACCCCCCCGCCCACAATCGCCCCTCCCTGCGCCCCGGGGGGGCCGGGCTCGCTGCGCCCTTCAGTGCCACGTTCCCCCCCGGCTGCCCGGGGCAGGCCCCCCCCCCAAGGATTTCCCGTCCCCACA
>ML675766.1:41514-53645 GCA_007922155.1 Mesoclemmys tuberculata
CCAGAGCTCCTGCAGTGGGGCCAGGACCCCCTGGCTCTGGGCAGAGCTGGCAGCACAGGGGCTGCCCCACACACACAGGGGGGAGGGCGAGGAGGAGGTTCAAATATGACAGCTCTGATCTGAACACTTTTTGGGCCAGTCTCCTGCTGTTGGCACCTGACTCACACTTTGTCTGTCCGAGGCTGGCCCGGCTGGGCACAGGGGGAGACGGGCACAAGGGGGGGGCTGAGCCCCAGTTTTACTTTGCAGCCGCTCTGCACATGCGCAGGGCATGGGGTGAGACAGGGTGAGCTTGGGGGGGCGAGCAGGGAGCTGGGTGGGGCTGGCAGCCCTGCCCCCTTGCTCAGCCCTGAGGCCAGAGGGGGGCGCACAGAGGAGAGGCAGACGGGTCTAGCCCGAAAGCTGTCTCTCACTCCAGCAGTCCCTCCCCCCAGTGGTTAGAGGGTGGGTCTGGAGGCAGGCTGGAGGGGGAAGGGGGGTGATCCAGGCCCTGCTCTAGGACACGGCCCCCCAGGGTTCAAGCCCAGCTCTGCCAAGGCTCCGTGTGTGGCCGTGGGCAGGGGCCCAGCCTCTCAGTGCCGTGTGCCCAGCTGGCACTGGGGATACCTGCCCTGCCCCGCCCCATGGGGTGAGGACACAGATCAGAGCGGGAGGGGCTGGGAGTTCCCCGGGAAAAGCTTGGCCTGGGAGCTGGGTGTTATTAATGGCATGTGCCGGTGCCCCGGGCTGCACAGAGCGTCTGCACGGCCACGAGCCCACCCCTCCCACTAACCCCGTCCCAGCACCAGCCCCCCTGGGAGCCAGACCCCAAACCAGAGCCAATAACCCTGGCACAGCCCTGCCCAGCACTGCAGGGGGGCACGGCCCTGCCCCATGGGTGGAGTTTGGGGGGTCCTGCCCCCCAATTTTTTTTAACCCCCACCCCCATGCCATTGGGCCCTGCCCCCAGGCGTCCCAGCCTGAGTGGTGTATTGAGGGAGGAGGCCCTGCCCCCGGTCGCTGGCCTGGAGGGGGCACTGACCAGACCCTCCTCAGATGAACCGCCCCCCACTGACATCCCCAGAGGCTGCCCCAACCCAGCCCCTCGGCCCTGGGCTCAAGGAGGGAACCGGGAATGTCAGCAGGGTGGGCCGCTCGGAGGAGGGCCTGGCCGGCTCTCCCCTGGCCAAGCAAGCGCTGTCGTTGTGTGTCCCTCTCCCAATACCCCACTGCTGCCGCACCCACCAGCCCCACAGGGGGGGAGCAGGAGACAGTGGGAAATAGGCCCACAGACCCTGCCCCCCATGGGGCGCTGCCACTGCCAGGGGAAGGGTGTCATGCTCCCCCCATGGGATGCCCTAACCTCCCTCCCCATGACCCCCCCAATTCAATATTCAAACTCTGCCTCTGCCTTTCCCCAGGTCCTCCTGGTCTAGGCAGCAGGGCAGGGCCTGTCTCCTTCTGTGTGTGCAGCTCCCAGCACCTCCCGCCCAGCCCCACTGTACGGCCAACAACCATGAAGCATTTTTTAAAAAAGTGCAGGGCCGGTGCAGGGCGAGCCCCAGATGCACAAACACTTGGTGATTGGGGGGGAGAGGGAGTTCCCCCCCCCCAAAAAAAGCCTCAGCCAGGAGAAGGCAAAACAAACGACCCCCATGTTAGAAAACAGATTCCCACCTACGGGAAGTTTCCTCTGGGGGTTATGGGGGCTGCAGATCTGCCCCCCCACTCCCTGCTGCTGCAGCCCCAGTAGCACAGCCAGACCTGCCAGGTGCTGCAGGGGTGGGCGGGGGACTGGGCCAGTACAACATGGAGCCGGCCTGCGGGGACAGCTTCTCACACCCAGGCCAACGGCCCCGTGGCCAAGCATCAGGAAAGACTCTCTGGCCATGGCCACAATAACCAGGGAGTCCCTGTGGCAGAGGAACCAGGGGATGGACGGGCCTGGGCTGTTTATCCAACCAGGCAGAGCAATGCTCCAGACAAGGGGCCGGGTCATGGGCCCTGGGACTCCGAGGAAAGGGGCAGGCTGGCAGGACACATCTTCCTCTTCTCTCCCAGCCAGGAGGCCACAGACCCCGTACCCCAGGGGATTCCCCATGCAGGAGGCCCCAGGACGGGTCCACAGAACCAAAGCCAGGGTGCTCAGCTCCTTCCCTGCCATGGCAGACCTCGGTGCCGGCACCGCCGATGAAAGCAGCGTCGGCCGCTGGCTGAACGTCCAGCTGTGCCGCCGTGGGAAGGTGTGACCGGGGGCAGGCAGATCTCACCCTGCAGGCGGAGGATCCCTCAGCCCGGAGGCTGCTGCTGCTGTGCTAGGTGCGGGGCGTGGATGCGGGTGTTCAACGGGCTCTGATGTGGAGGCTGCCGGGCTGCAGCCTCTCAAGCATCCTGGCCCAGCAGGTTTTGATGCTGTTTTTCCATCAGCTGGTGGCTGGCAGAGAACAGACTGAGCACTGGCCCCGCAAAGAGCCCGTGTGTGACGGACGTGGAGCTCGAGGGCTCCATGAACACCCAGCGTATGCCAGAGCGCCTCCCCGTGAGCCGGAGCTGGACAAAAAGGGGGAGACGCCATCCCCAGGCCCTGCGAAAACAGGGGCAGTTTCTGGGCTAGACGCCAAGTCTGGGTTTGAAGAGCCCCGCTCACTGGGGAACGTGCGGGACGGAGCCTTAAGGCATAAGGCCCCGAACTCCCACACCCTGGGGGGAAAGGGACGGGTCGCAGGAAGGGCAGCTGGACATCGTCCTGAGGGGCTCAAAGGGCCCAAGTCGGGTGTGAAGATCCCAAGGCGACACTCAGCAAGCGCTGGCAGGATGAAGCAAGGATGGAGCTGTGAGGAAACGCCGCCATCAGAGAGAGCCTCTGCCTGCCTGGGGAGGGAAGCTGGGAGATCAGCTGCCGGCAGGACGCCACTGACACTGCTGGGCCCTGGAACCGACCCATAGGAACGCCCATGTCTGCGCTAGAGGCGGCAAAGGAGAGAGGCCCGGTTCCTGCAGCATGGTTTGGACGGGCCTGGGGTCCAGATCAGGGTGAGCCCGTGGGAGGGTCCCCGGATGCCGGCAGGGAGGAGATGAGGCCACGTGAGCATCGCATGAGCCGCTCAAAGCCAGCTGTCAGTGCGGGGTGCCCGGCTCTGGGTGACAGCGATTGCTGGTCCCATCCCTGCTGCCGCAGGCCGCCCGTCACAGGCTCCCCTTCCTACAGTTACCAGGGTTACGCTGGGTAACACCACGAATCCCCTCACCCGGCACTGGCACACTTCTGGGCACGGACTCCAGGCACCCAGCCAGCGCTGCCCTGCCTCACCCCCAGGGTTTCCTTTCCTTATACGCCCTGGGGTATACATCCCTGGGGGCTTTGCTCCATCCGGGACAGCAGAGGGTCGGCTTCCTTGTCCCACCCTGGTCACAGATGCAGGAGTGGAGGGAGCTGCTCACCCATGGCGACAGGCCCCGAGTCCTCAGCGAGTCACTGACCCCATCCAGTTCACACGGTTTCCTCCCTTGCTCCGGGCCGGACTCCTCTCCAGGGGAGCGCCCCGCCCCAGGCTGGCGCTGCACGTAGCATGATCCCGTCTAGGAACTGAAGGGAGCTGAGCTGAGCCGAGCCCAGCCACCATCTATGAGGCCACAAGGCTCTGAGAAGCCAGGCTCTCCTGGTGCGATGCACAGACAGCGGGGACGACTGGTGAGGTCGCGGGAGTCCTCGCACCTGCTGCAGCGCATTCACACACAGCCAATGCCCCAGCAGTGACACCAGGCGGCTGAGACGTCCTGCCGGCGGCTGGTCGAGCTGGGCAAAGCAGTGAATGCTCCATCTCTCTGGTAGAATAACCCCCGTGAGACTGTGGGTCGAGCTCTCCGCGGGTGAGGCCCAGATGGCTCTGCCCGGTTTAGAAAGAACTCGCGGCCCAGGAGCTGGATTGCCTGGGACATGGTTTGTGCTGCTCCCCCTCTGGCTGGAGGGTCACTGAGGATGGCCAGAGGTGGCCCCGTCCTGTCCAAGGGCTGTGGCCAGGACAACCGACCTGTCACAGTGACCTGGGGCTGCGGCGAGGCTGAAGGGGATGAGCTGCTCTGGACGTGCTGGGACCCAGCAGGGACACGGGGAGACCCACACTCCCGAGGGTCTTGGGCACAGAGAAGGGATCTGCGTGTAAGGAGGAACGGGGCAGACCCAGCACACGCTCTCTGGCCAGTCTGCAGCCCCCACGTGGGGAGGTGATGGGAGAAGAAGGATCCGCCCGCGGGAGAAGAGGATCATCTGTGAGAGAGGAGCCTCCTGCCCCGCAGACCCAGCCCAGGCTCCTGGCACCGCCTGCTCCTTTGCCCTCGGCGCAGGCAGACTTGCAGCCGCACACCTGGCTGTTTCCACGCAGGGCTATGCCCAGGGCTCGGCCCACTGGGGCTGGCACCCGCTGACTGACACCCACACTCCCTGCCCCAGGGCCCCCCAGCTGAGGGGCGTTTCCGGGTGGGAGGGGCAGAGGGAGCAGCCCACAGTTCTCATCAGAGGGGAGGGGCAGGGAGACCCAGTACAGCAATCCTGTCCCACCTTCCCCTCCCCCCAGCCATGGGTCTGTGCTGCCTGCCCCCTTCCCCCCACCACCCCGGGAAGGGAAGGCAAAGAGGGCCAGGCCTGGGGGCACAGAATTCAGGGATGAGGATGCTGGGGTTGGGGAGAAGCTGGGAGCTCAGCACCACCTGGCAGCCCCACAGCCGGGCCAGAAACCCCTGGCTCTGGGCCTAGGGGCGAGCTGACAGCCTGGGGCTGCCCCACACACTGGGGGTGGGAATTAAAATTCAAGAACAGCAGCCCCCAACTCAGCATGATCTGAAACTGATCCCAACCTGGTTTGGGCTGCTGTGGGTCTGACTCCTGCTCTGTGTCTGTCCGAGGCTGGCCCGGCTGGGTGCAGGGGGGGAAGGGCCCGGGGGGGGGGGGGGGGCTGAGACCCAGTTTTGCTTTGCAGCCGCTCTACACATGCACTGGGTGTAGGGTGAGTCAGGGTGGGCTTGGGAGATGAGCAAGGAGCTGGGGGGCTGGCAGCCTTGCACCCCCTGCCCGTCCACAAGGCCAGAGGGGGGCACACATGGGTCCACCCCCAAAGCTGTCTCTCTTCCCAGCAGTGCCCCCCACGGTGGTTAGAGGGTGGGTCTGGAGGAAGGCCGGGCGGGGTGATCCAGGCCCTGCTCTAGGACATGGCCCCCCACATTGAAGCCCAGCCTCTTGGTGGCGCCCCGAGCTGGGCACTGGGGATACCCGGCCTGCCTTGCCCCACGGGGTGAGGACACAGATCAGAGCAGGAGGGGCTGGGAGGCCCCAGGGAAAAGCCCGGCCTGGGAGCTGGGCATTGTTATTAATGGCATGTGCCAGTGCCCCGAGCTGCACAGAGTGTCTGCACGGCTGTGAGTGAGGACCGGCCAGAGGGGGTAAAGGAGGCAGAAAGAGGAATTGCAGGGAGGCAGGGACTGAGGGGGGCCAGGGATTACAGCTAGTGTAAAGGGAACAGGAGGGGGAACGTGGGATGGGGAGACAGGAGTGGGGGGGGGGCAGCGTACAGAGAAGGGAGCCACCCCCTTTCAGGGACTCTAGGGTCCATTGGTGTCCACACACCCCTGCCGGGGGAGGGGAGGGGGGAGAACCTGCAGAGAAGCAGTTGGCATGCGGGGGGAGGGGGGAGAGAAGAGCAGCGGTAGCAGGGGGCTGCCCTCTGGCCCTGCCCTGCCCTGCCCATGCTGGGGGGCTGTTCGCTGGAGGGGAAGGCGCAGGGAGGGATGGGAGCAAAGCCCACCCTGGCGTCACCCCCCCCACAGGAGCTAACTCACATCAAATGACCCCTGGCACAGCCCCGCCCCAGCCCCGGCACCACAGGGGTGCGCTGCCCCCTCCCCCACGTCGCCCTGACTTGGGCAGCAAGGCCCAGGCTGCCTCACGCCACGTCTGTGCCCCCCCCGCCCCACTCTCAGCCAGCCCCCGCCTGGCCCTAGTAAATCAAACACGTCGTTTAAGAACAGCGGGAGGGGCAGGAGGCTGGGGAGGGTGCGGCAGGCCAGCGATAGGGGAGGGCACTGAATGGAAACTCCCCCAGCCTCAGGGCGAGCCCAGGGGAGGGCGCCCGTGGGCAGGGCTGGTGCAGCGTGACCCCCAGGTGCACAAACACTCTGTGATGGGGGGGGGGTCCCCCACTGCCTCGGGCCCGAGAAGACACAACACCATCCGCACCTGAGAAATCGGATTCTGAGTTACAGGAAGTTTCCTCTCGGGGTCACGGGGGCCGCAGATCTGCCCCCCTCCCCTCGCGCCTGCTGCAGCCCCAGCGGCACAGCCAGAGCTGCCAGGGAGGGGCCGGGCTAACACAATGCGGAGCCGGCCTGGGGGGCAGCTTCCCGCCCCCAGGACAACGGCCCCGCGGGCCACGTGTCAGGAATGAGCCTGGGGGCACGGGCACAATACACGGGGAGCCCCTGCGGCTGAGGAGAGGGGGATGGACCCGCCGGAGCTGTTTATCCAACTGGCCAGAGAACGCTCCAGCCGAGGGGCCGGGTCGGGGCCCTGGGACTCCGAGGAAAGGGGCAGGCTGGCAGGACACATCTTCCTCTTCTCTCCCAGCTACGCGGCCACAGACCCCGTAACGCAGGGGATTCTGACAACAGGAGCCCCCAGGGCGGGTCCAACAGAAGCCCAGCCAGGGCGCCCAGCTCCTTCCCTGCCACGGCAGATCTCGGCGCCGGCCCCTCCTACGAAGGCAGCGTCGGCTGGTGGCCGAACGTCCAGCTGTGCCGTGGTGGGAAGGAGGCCAGGCAGCTCTCACCCTGCAGGCAGAGGACCCCTCAGACCAGAGGCTGCTGCCGCTCTGGGCGCAGGGCGCGGATGCGGGCGCTGGACGGGCTCTGACGTGGAGGCTGCCGGCCTGCAGCATTTCAGCCATCCTGGCCCAGCAATTTTTCCCGTTAGCTGGCGGCTGGCAGAGAACAAACTGAGCACTGGCTACGCAAAGGGCCCGTGTGTGATGGACGTGGACTTCGCCGGCTCCATGAACACCCGGTGTACGCCAGAGCGCCTCCCTGGTGAGACCGAGCTGGCCAAAAAGGGGGAGGCGCCATTCCCTGGGCCCTGCAAAAATGGGGCAGTTTCTGGGCAGACGCCAAGTCTGCATTTGAAGAGCCCCGATCACTGGGAACATGCAGGACTGAGCCTAAAGAGAGAAGGCCCCAAACTCCCACACTGCTGGGGGGAGGGGACGGCTCCCATGAAGGGCACCTTGACATGGGCCTGAGGGGCTCAAAGGGCCTGAGGCAGGCGTGAAGGTCCCACGGTGACACTCAGCAAGCGCTGGCAGGATGAAGCAAGGCTGCAGCTGTGAGGAAACGCCTGCGTCACGGAGACCCCCTGTCTGCCGGGGGAGGGAAGCTGGGAGATCAGTCGCTGGCAGGATGACGCTGACACCGCTGGGCCCTGGAGCCGACCCATAGGAACGCCCAGCTCTGCGCTAGATGCGGCGAAGGAGAGAGGCCCGGTTCCTGCAGCACGGCTTTGACGGGCCCGGGTTCCAGATCAGGGAGAACCCGCGGGAGGGTCCCTGGATGCCGGCAGGGAAGGAGGTGACCCCATATGAGCATCGCATGAGCCGCTCAAAGCCAGCTGTCAGTGCGGGGTGCCCGGCTCTGGGTGACAGCGGTTGCTGGTCCCATCCCTGCTGCCGCAGGCCGCCCATCACAGGCTCCCCTTCCTACAGTTACCTGGGTTAGCGCTGGGTAGCAGGGGCCAGGCGTACAGGACCCTCTCTGGGGAGGGGGAGGAAGGACCCTGCGGTTAGTGAGCGAGGCAAACACGTCTCAGTGACACCACGAATTTCCTCACCTGGCACTTGCACACTTCTGGACACAGACTCCAGGCACCCGAGCCAGCGCGGCCCTGCCTCGCCTCTCGCCCACCAGGATATTCCTTCTTTAAATACGCCGAGCTCGCATCCCTGGGGGCTTCACTCCATCCAGGAGAGCAGAGGGTCAGCTTCCTTGTGTGGGGACAATGCCTCATCCTGCCATGGTTGCAGCCGCAGGCCCCTGCGCCGGGATCCGGCTGAGTGGGAGGCAGCTGCTCACCCATGGGGACAGGCCCCGAGTCCTCAGCGAGTCACTGACCCCACCCAGTTCACACGGTTTCCTCCCCTGCTCCAGGCTGGGCTCCTCTCCAGGCGAGCTCCCCACCCGCAGGCTGGCGCTGGACAGAGCATGATCCCGTCTAGGAACTGAAGGGAGCTGAGCTGAGCCCAGCCACCATCTATGAGGTCACGAGGCTCTGAGAAGCCGGACTCTCCTGGTGCGATACAGATGGCGGGAGGTCTCGGGAGTGCTTGTACATGCTCAGCGCGTCCACACACAGCCAACACCTCAGCAGTGACACCAGGGCAACTGAGACATCCCGCAGGCTGCTGGCCAAGCTGGGGAAAGCAGGGAATGATCCCTCTCTCTGGAGGAGTAACCCCCATGAGACTGTGGGTTGAGCTATCCATGGGGTGGGGCCCCACATAGCTCTGCCCAGTTTACAAAGAACCTGCGGCCCCAGGGGCTGGATTGCTTGGGACATGGTTTGTGCTGCTCCCCCTCTGGCTGGAGGGTCACTGAGGATGGCCAGAGGTGTCCCCTTCCTGTCCAAGGGCTGCAGCCAGGACATCGAACCCGTCGCAGTGACCTGGAGCCGCGGCAAGGCCGAAGGGGATGAGCTGCACTGGATGTGCTGGGACCCAGCGGGGACACAGGGAGACCTGCAGTGCCGCTGACAAACGGGATGGAGGGGCCGCATCTTTCAGCTCTGCTGAGGACAGATGGCCCCTTGCTGATCACTGTTGGATGGGACTTCAACATCTGTCCTGAATCGAGGCTTTCTCAGCATCCTCCTGAGATGTTTCAGGCCGAGTCCAGCCCTGCTGCAGGGACAGACGGGAGTTCGTGCCTTGTCCCCTCTCTGGGGTGGGTTCTGTTCCCCAGCCTGCAGACAAGGGACACTGACTGTGCCTCCCACGCGCCCGAGGGCCTGGAGCACAGCGAGAAGGGATGTGTGTGTAAGGAAGAATCAGGCGGGCCCAGCGCATGCTCTCTGGCCAGTCTGCAGACCCCACGTGGGGAGGTGATGGGAGAACAAAGATCCGCACACCGGAGAAAACGTCCATCTGTGCACGGCTCCCTCCCTGTCTGCTCCGGCAGCGAGAGTCACGGTGTCTGGGGTGAGCAGTTGGCCTGTGGGTGGGTCACCCCCGGATCAGGGACTCTGGCTCTAGCCCGTCCTCCCCTGCAGCCGCCAGGACGGTCTGACCTGCCAATGGGCTGGGCTGGAGGCCTGGGAGGGTGGCCTGGGTTTGGAACAGGATTTATATCCCCGCCAGCCCTGGCTGGAGCCGGGGTGTCTCTGCTTTGTCTGAGGAGTCGCCACCGGCTCATCCGCCGACTCCCCAGAAAACATCCCCGTCTGAGCGCGTGGATGATGCTAAGGTCACTATGGCCTGGGCGGCTGCCTCCAGCCACATATGCCAACGGGAATGCATTGCAGCCCTGGCTCCGGCTGAGCAGCGCAGGGCGCTCAGAGGGGTCAGCAGCGATGGCTGCTGGCATGGAAATCGCTCAGAGAAGTCCCACGTTTTCTGTATCTCAGACAGAGTCACACAGGCCGTCTGACCGGCCAGTCCTGCTGGGCAGAGCGGGGGACACAGCTGGAGCTCTCAGGGATGCAGCGGTTGCCTCGCAACGTCTCCAGAGGGTCATGTCCATCCCCTGTGTAGGGGGTGTTAGGATTTCATCTCCGTCAGGGCGTTGCTGGGCCCTTAGCTGGGGCGTTGGCGCCGCATCTACTCAGGAGAGGGAAGGGCTCTGCCGGAGGCTGGTGCGCGCTGCATGGCTGCTTAGCTGCCTCACTCCGTCTCAGGCTCCTCCTCGCGCCGAGAACAATAGGAGGTTGGGTTGGGACCCCCGGGCAGCGAGGCTGCTCGTGACCTGGCCTCTCCTCTGTCTGTCTGTCTGTCCCACACAGGTCTTCGGTGGATCTCACCTCGAAGCCGCCCTCACACCTGGGTTGGCAGGATTCCCACTGGAGTTTTCCTGCTCTCCTCTCCTGCGGCTCCTGCTCCCAGTTCAAGAGCTGTCCCTCCCCAGGGACGCTGAGGGCCTTGTGCCTGCCAGGCCTGGATCTGTGCCTCCTCGTTGCTGACCTGCCCGGCCCCCCCGAAGAATCAGCAGCAGCAGCCGGCTGACTCTGAGCTGGACCCACCTGAAGGACTCCCATGCCTGGGTTTCACTCCTCCCAGCTGCTCTGCTGCCATGGGCCTGGCCGTAAGGACCGGTCTGTGCGCCCCATGGACACTCACCATCGCATTCTGAGGGGGCAGGGACAGCTCTCGCTGGGGGGCTCAGGGGATCCCCTAATGGGGGGGGCCAGTTCCCTGCCCTGACCCCACTGTTTGCCCAACACCGAGTCCCTGGCCTGCATCTCTGGATCAGGAGGCTCGGAGCCCGTCTGCGCAGCGCAGGCCACCCCAGGGGAAGGTCACTGCACCAGACCCAGGTGCATGACAGGAGAGCCAAGGGTCTGACTCTCCCCCACCCTGTGCTGGGCAGAACCTGGGGGGACCAGAAACCTCCCCTGGGATCCGGCTCCAGCCCAGCAGGGGTGGGAGCGCCTGGGGCCTGCCCACGGGAGGGGAAGCCGTGGGAACACGCAGCCTGCGGCACGCCCAGCCCGCGCTGGCAGCCGGCTGCTGGGAACCCAGGTCTGTGCTGCCGCCCCTGACGTCGCCCCCAGCCCTGGGCACATCTGTGGGGGTGCGTGGGATGAGCTGCCTGGCCTGCGGCTTTGCTGGTCCTGGTGCAGCAGAGGGGTCCCTGCCCCGGCCGGCTCTGCTGAGACGCGCAGGGCGGCTGGTCACAGAACGCAGAGATCCCCAGCCGGGCGCCGAGAGAGGTGGGGGGGGGGTCTGGTGGCCCCCTTACACGTCCCTCTTCTCCACGCTGCACCCCACAAAGGTGAGTGGGGGGCCCCAATGAGGGGTCGTGTCCCTCTGAGACCCGACCCCCAACTCCCCTGTTTGTGTGGGGGGCAGACCCAGTGAGGGGCAGACCCCGCTCTCTGCTCTGCAGCAGGGTCCGGGGACCTCCCTGCAGCCCCGGGGGCAGGTCCGGCTCTGCCTGTGCCGCTGCAGCCGCGAGGACGGAGCTGGGGCAGACGGAAGAAAACGGTTTGAAACCCCGCGCGGGGCAGGCCGATCTCCTGAGTCTGGCTCTGACACGGGAGGTTTGGACACTCGGCTGGTGACACTGATCTCAGCCTTTCCTCACGGCTGCTGGGAGCCGCCTCCTCAGAACTCTGTCCCTGGGGGGCCTCTGCCCCACTGACACACCCACCTCAGCCCCCACATCCACATGCTCCTTTCTGCCCCACATGCACTGCTCCTGCCCCAAGTTCCAGCCCAGTCCCTTCCCGGAGGCTCTGCTAGGGCCCCATGTGGTGCTGCCCTGGGGGGGAGGAGAAGAGGAGGGGGAAGAAGAGCCAGGACACCCCGGGGTGGGGAGCAAGACACCCCATGGGGGGATGAACACTGGAGGAAAGGCTGAGACCCACATGGAGACTGGGGGGGGGGCCCACTTTCCATTACTGACTGAGGGGGGCCCTTCCCTGACACCTATATCAGTCCCTGCTGCAGTGACATGCACCAGCTCCCGCTGCAGGGCCCCCCGATACTGCCCCACCAACCCCCATCTGAGCCAGCAGCAGAGGGGGAGGTGGGGGTGAAGCTCACTCCTGTTTTCCTTCCCTCCCCCACTCCCTTGGGGTCCCCTCCCTTTCCCGGGAAGGCAGTGAGGGGGGGTGGGGCAGGCAGGGAGCTGGAAGGGCAGAGCCGCCCCCTGGCTGGGGGAGAAGCCCGGTGAGCAGCAGAGATGCCCTGAGCCCTGGCACCCTGCCCCGCTCCGAGAACAGCCTGGGGCTGGGGGGGGCACTTGGGGTAGGCAGGAGGGCGGGGCAGTGGCGGAGGGGAGCGCGGGCCGGGCGGAGCCGCTGCCGCGATGGGACCGGGCCGTGGGGCGGGGAGGGCGAGTCGCCGCGGGGGGGCCGTGATAGACTCATAGACTCATAGGTCAGAAGGGACCAATATGATCAT
>ML675766.1:108645-164031 GCA_007922155.1 Mesoclemmys tuberculata
TGGGGTTACGCCAGTCGTGGGTGTGACCCTTGATCTGAGGGTCTCCCATTTCCTCGGGGCAGGGTCAATCACTTCCCGCTTTCATTCCCGGCCCCCAATGGGGCTCGACCGTGTGGGGCTGGGCTGCACTGGGGCCTAGCCTTGTGTGTGTCAAACCCAGCCTGGGACTGAGGTGCTGTGAGGGAACCACGCCGCGGCTTGAACCACTTCAAACAAACCCCCAAACCCAGCTGCACCTGGGCTGCGAGGGCTGTGGCCGGGGTGTAAGAGCTGCTGCTGCACAGCCCCTGCCATGGCAGGTTCACGTCCACACTAGGAAAAGCAGGAGGTGGCTGCCCCTCTTCCCGCCCCACCCCACGGGCGTCCCGAAGCTCTTTCTACATGTGTTACAGGAGATCCCAACAGCACAGACACAGCAGCCCGGCCAGGCCCTGCAACAGGAGCTGGTGCCCAAACTGAGACCCCATGAACAAAGAGATCCTGGGCTCTCACCTCCCCCCAGACACAGGCGGGAGCTGGGAGGTTCCACGTCTCCTCCCTGAGCTGACACCTGTACACACGTGTGTCCACCGCAGACAGGACCAGAGCTCCCCGCGGGGGCCAGGTGTGGACACAGCTCAGCCATGTGTAGCCAAGGCCAAGCTACGCTCAGGGGCTGCAGACACGGGTTAAAACCAGCTTGATCCCCTGGGCCCAGTGAGGCTGGGTAAGGTCCTAGATGCTTTTTCCCCTCCCTGACTCATGTGGGGGGCGGGGTTAATTTGCTCTGTCTCCCCAGCTGCCAGCCTGGGCCCTGCACACCCCAGTCGTGGCCCAACGCCCAGCCTGTCCGGTGCCCCATGGGATGGAGCCTGGGCAGCGCCTGGTGCGGGGATCCCCCATCCCAGGAGCAGGGGCAGCAAGAGGCGCCCACGGGCCATATCCGAGCCCAGCCGCTTCTGAACGGACCCGAAACCTTGGAGTGTCCTCGGTTTCCCCGCCAGCGCCGTTACTGGCGCGTTACAGACGCTGGGCCTGGCCCGGCCCGTGACACAAACCCACGAATGCCCCTGGCCGGGCGCCTCCCGAGGCAGCGCAGGGCTGAGGGGCGTGTGCAGCGCCGAGCACCGCGGACCGCGCCCCTCGCCGGGCACCACGGGCGGTGCTGAGCGCAGAGCCCAGCGCGGCCCCGGGGCCGAGCCAGGGTCCCTCCAGCCCCACGCCCCGTCTGCCCCGCACTCACCGCGGCCCCCAGCAGCAGGAGGCGCAGCGCTAGCCCCATCGCGCCCGCTCCGCGCTCCGCCGTCCGCTAACAGGGCAGCCTCGCCCTGCGGGGATTGGCCGAGAGGGGAGCGGCCCGTCCAATAGCGACGCGCGGGCCCGGCGCGTCACCGGTCGCTGGGCAGATCCCGGCCGGGCAGGTTAGTTCGGGGAAAGCGAAAGTCTCGGCGCGGCGCCGGGGAAACGGGCCGCTCCCTGCCCCCATCCCCCGGGCACCCCCACCCGGGACCGGAGCGTGCCAGGGCCGCGGGCCCCGCCCCATGGCGAGTGCACCCAGATCCGCCGGCTCGGGCAGCCGGGCCGCTCCGGGGTCGGGAGCCCGCCCGTTACTGCTCGCGAGCGTCCGTTTACACGGGGCTAACACGACACCGCGCCCTGCGGGAAGTGTCCCGGTTGGTGTCTTTGGGAATCTGCAATGGGGAAAAACCCTCCCTGGGCTCAACGGGCCGAGAGGGGTCGGTGGAGCCAGGAAGGTCCCAGGGTCCCCCACCCAGGCCAGTAATTTAGTTACAAGCTGGGAAAGTCGGCTCCTTACCTGCCTCTGAAGCTGTGAGCCCAATGCCTGGATGGGGTCAGAGCCAGTCCTGGGCAACCACAGACCCCCCCCTCACCTCCGGGGTTAGACATGGGGCATATAGGGGAAACTGAGGCACACCCTGCCTAGATACGTAATGGGAAATTCCCCATGGTTACACAGGTGACCTGGAGAGGGTTTGCAATCCCCGTCTCGGGGGGTTTAAGAACAGGTTGGACAAACAACCGCCAGAGATGTTCTAGGGTGACTTGGTCCTGCTGGGGACCGGGGCCTGGACTTGGTGACCTCATGACATCCCTTCCAGCCCCACCTTGCTGGGAATGGGGAATAGGGCATTGAAGACGATTAGGAACCAAACAGACACATATTCCTGTCCCCCAGACTGCCTCTGCCTGATGATGGCAAATGGCCTGATCAGCTGCGACTAGCCCCAGCCATTTACCTATTATAATCATGAGATTTGACAGAAAAAAAATCCATCCACCACCCTGTATGCAAACAAGTCATTACTGTTTATAGACCCAGTGTGCATCACAGGGTGTACGAACAGCACTGAGTGAAGACATTCAATGCTAGGAAATTTAAAAAAATGTAATGAAAGCTAATGTTAAAGTCAGCCAATACCCCATTAAGCTAAGAGTTTCTGTACAGCTGGGTATAATGCATCATACATCATCTGCAATACCTGAATTAAGGCTAATAGATTTAACAGTACAGTTAAAATATTAGCAACCAAATATCTGGGTATGTCACTCATAAAAAATTATACTAAAGAGTAGCTTGTGTAAAGGAACCACTGCCCGTAATGTGAGCTCTCAGGGTGAGGACTGTGCACTCCGCATTCTCGACCGACAGTTATTAGGGTCACATGAAGAGAGATTTACAGTGCCACAATTTTAAAAAATTACATCCATCCCATGCACAATCAATGATTTGAGAGCAGAACCGGTGCTTTGTCTACATACAAACTATCACCAGTTCAGGCAGCAGACACTGGTTCTAGCAGAAGAAGCGGCTTTTTGGATGTCATTTGAGCCACTTGGAATCAGTTTAAATCAAACAAGCCATGTCTCACAACAGAGCAAGAGTGTCCACGCAGATGTAACTGACCACGTTAAACGCACACCTTCAGTTACATCAATGCAAATCACACTATGGACAAGGTGTGACCCGTCCGTGCCCAGGGTAGCCCACTGATAATGCCAGGGTCAGGGCAGGCTGTAAAAGGAGAGCGAATTCTCCCAGCACTGGTGGGTGACACTGGAGTCAGACTTCCCAACCAGCCACAAACAGTGCTTCTGATTCCTCCACACTGGTTATCAAGAAGCCCCTGTGCAAATACACACAGCCCCCTTTACTGCATTTCAGTCTCTGGCTCCTAAACTGACACTAGGTCCAGTAAAGAGGCCAGTCATTTAAACTCTGTGCTCTTTACTAAAAGATTCCCTCTGATCCCAAAGGACCAGCCGCAGGACCAGATCTTACCCAAAATACCACGCTGCCAGCCAATCCTTTAGTAACTAAAACTAAAGGTTTATTAATAAAAGAAAAACAAACAGTAAGAAAAGTGTTAAAGGCTTAAAGCAATCAGATACATACAGATGATTTAAATGTCCATATACATCAGGTTTCTAGAGCAATTGTGGAGTTGCAGGCTTGTATAGTCCCTCTGGTGTACATCCAGTACCTGGATGGGTCTAAGTCCTTCAGTTCAGTTGCAAAGTGTGTTAATCCAGAGGTGTGTCCGCAGCTGGACAGGAACAAGGACACAAGACAAAGACAAAATGGTTTCTGCGGTTTGATCTTATATACCCTCTGTTACTGGCCATGTGGCTTGTGGAATTTTACAGGAACCAAAATGAAGTCCATAGTCACATGGGCCAATCCTGGTAACTCTTCAGGTATGCCTTTAGCTTCTTCCTGGGCCTTTGGGCTTCTGTAAAGGTCTTGATGGGCCATTAAGCCGGCTATTGTCCTGCCGCCTCTGTCTGGGGTGTGTCTTCTACTAGCACAGTTTGAAATACAGGATATCAAAGATCTCCATAACTTTCCTCACACATATTACACATGAACACAAATATTATCATCTTATTCAGCATATCATAACCTTTCTAACAGTACCTGACATGGCCTGTCTTACATGAATTATTATGATTTTGACATATTAATGTCAAATAACACAAATGCCCCCCCCTTCCCAATCCAGTCTGCATGACACCCCCAACGCGAGACTGGTGTAGAAGGGAGTAATCGGAGCTCCCGAATACACCTCAAGGGCTCCCCCCATGCAAAATTGATGCAGAAAGGAGTGTCCCTATACACTGCTGAATGCAGCACAGGAACTTTCCCTTTTCAGTTTTTATGTTAACACAGTTTTTAACATGTTTCAAGGGTTTTTCAAATTATCAGGCACATGGTACATTTCTACACTTCTTGCACTAACAACAAATTAACTACGAGACTTAACAATGGCACACATATTAGCAAAATCATGTTTAACTAAAACAGGCTTTATCTTTGTAAGGTTTACAATGGAGGTAACAATGTTATTCAATTTTTTTAAGTTGTAAGGGTTTAGTTAGTTCACTAGTAGCACATGCTTCACCACTGGTTGCTCTGTTACTTCTGCATTACTCTCCTGCTGGGACTAGGCTTTGGACCTCCACTCTGGCCCCCTCCAAAGAAACACTTTTTCGTTGAGCCCTAACAAACTCATTCTGCATGTGGCTCCAATTCAGAGCTGTTCCAGGCACGCCCAACTCAGGTTTAGTTGGCTACATCCAAGAGGAATTCTCCTTGCTAATAGCTATGGGTGGATCTTTCTCCCCCTTGTCAGGCAGGTAATTTGCATCTACACTCCCACTAGCTAGTTCACTAGTTTCCAAATTCTTAACTGTTACCCCTTTCCAGTCTGGACTAGGTTTTAAAGAGGCATCAACCCTTCTCACTAGCATCTCATAAACAGGGTTCTGTTTTTCTTTCATTGTCAATCTCTGATTCCCCATAGCATCAAATGCCCCTGAATCCACTAAGAGACTACAAGATATATCCAAAGCATTCAGAGGTGAGAGTTTGCCTACCACCCCCTGCATTCTCAAGAGATCAACATCACACCTGTTCTGCTGTGTAGCTCCAGCTGCCCAGTCCTTTCTCTGAAACTGAAACACTGTCCAATCACTTACAGAGCTAACGACCTGGAGACAGTCATGTTCCAACATCCTTGTCTCCCCCTTATACTGACCAAGCCCAGCCACACAGGGCTGTTTAAACTTCTTGATACTTTCCACTCCATTTCGAACCTTTTCCAAGATATCCAAACTGGACCTCTCTAAAACAAAGTCAGTGAATCCATCCACATTGGAAAAACTTTGGCAGTTAGAAACTGAACCACTTTTCCCCACATATAAACTGTTGCTTGCTACAGGCAGTGACTTATCCTGAGCTAACTTAATCAACTCACTATCACACCCCTCCCTTGCAGAAAACTGCTTGCAAATGCTATCAGGAGGTTTTATTCCTTCAGGAGCATTTTTAGGCAACAATCCACTTTCCACAGAAAAGCCCTTTCTTTCTTCAGCTAGAGACTGCTCCAAAGAAACATTTTCCTGAGCCCTGACAGACTTTTCCTGGGTTTCAGTTAGATCCAGAACCACTTCTGGCACAACTGACAAATCCTCAATCAGAACAGGCTGAGAGGCACACTCTGTCTGCTCTTTAGACAGAAGTTTGGAGACAAACTCTCTCTCAGCAGATAAACTGCTAACCTTAACATCTCCTTTGTCCCAGCCCACATGGCTGTTCCTGGACAAACCTTTGGAGACTGGGGCAACTCCCTCCATGGGCAAGTCTTTACCCCCACCAGACGCAGGCTTAGGAACACTCCCTTCCTGGGTTTTAGCTGAATCCAGGATTACCTCTGGCACAAGTGACACATCCTCCACCAGCATAAACTGTGAGGTACTTTCTGCCTGCTCCACAGACATTACACTGGAGACCAATTCTCCCCCAGTAGATAAACTGCTATTCTTAACATTCAAACAGTCTGAAATTTCCTCCCCTGTGTCCCAGCCCACATGGCTGTTCCTGGACAATCCTTTGGAGTCTGGGGTAGCTTCCTCCATGGGCAAGCCATCACCCCTAACAGACATTACACTGGAGACCAATTCTCCCCCAGCAGATAAACTGCTATTCTTAACATTCAAACTCTTTAAACCTTTTTCTCCCTTGCCCCAGCCCGCATGGCTGTTCACAGACAAATCCCAGGAGAGTGGGAAGGTTTCCTTTACAGGCCCAGAGCTCTTTCCCACAGACAAGCTGCTATTCTCCACAACCCCAAGGCTAGAGGCACCCTCTTCCTTGTTACAGCTGTTATGAGAATGTTGTCTCCCCTTACACAGCACACCTGGCTAGACACAGACAACTTGGAGTCATGCACCCCCCCTTCACCAACTTTCCTGTTGATTACAGACAGCACAGAAGATTTACATTTATTCTTTCCCAGGGACTGGGTGCCCTTAACCAGGTTACAAATATTTATCACATCAGTATCAAACATCTCACACTTGCTATAACCTGGAGAGATTATTTCCCAATAATTCTTAAAAGAAGCTGGGCTCCCAGAAAGATACATTTTCTGATTTTCCAGGATTTGGAGTTCCATTCTGGCTTTTTCCATCCGCTTTTGATGCTCTCTTTCAGCAATTTCTTCTTTTCTCTGATCATCCTCTGCCTTCTCTGCCCATTCTTTCATCCGTCTTTCTCTTTCAGTTCATTCATCATTTCCATTTTGGCAATTCTTGCGTCAGACTCTAGTCTTAGCATTCTGAGTTCCTCCTTGAACACTTTATCTGATTGTGAATCACTCATTTTAACTAACTTTAATCTTTAACACTCTCAATATCAAATTTTTAAATTTGGAATAGCGTGGGGTTCTGATCCAAAACCCAAATGTTCTGGTTCTGTGGATCCTGCTACGACTACGCCACTGTAACCCGTCTGTGCCCAGGGTAGCCCACTGATAATGCCAAGGTCAGGGCACGCTGTAAAAGGAGAGCAGATTCTCCCAGCACTGGCGGGTGACACTGCAGTCAGACTTCCCAACCAGCCACAAACAGTGCTTCTGATTCCCCCACACTGGTTATCAAGAAGCCACTGTGCAAATACACACAGCCCCCTTTACTGCATTTCAGTCTCTGGCTCCCAAACTGACACTAGGTCCAGTAAAGAGACCAGTCATTTAAACTCTATGCTCTTTACTAAAAGATTCCCTCTGATCCCAAAGGACCAGCCACAGTACCAGTTCACTATAAGTTTGGATCTTACCCAAAATACCACGCTGCCAGCCAATCCTTTAGTAACTAAAACTAAAGGTTTATTAATAAAAGAAAAACAAACAATAAGAGAAGTGTTAAAGGCTTAAAGCAATCAGATACATACAGATGATTTAAAAGTCCATATACATCAGGTTTCTAGAACAATTGTGGAGTTGCAGGCTTGATTAGTCCCTCTGGTGTACATCCAGTACCTGGATGGGTCTAAGTCCTTCAGTTCAGTTGCAAAGTATGTTGATCCAGAGGTGTGTCCGCAGCTGGACAGGAACGAGGAACAAGACAAAGACAAAATGGTTCCTGTGGTTTGATCTTATATACCCTCTGTTACTGGCCATGCGGCTTGTGGAACTTTACAGGAACCAAAATGGAGTCCATAGTCACATGGGCCAATCCCGGTAACTCTTCAGGTATGCCTTTAGTTTCTTCCTGGGCCTTTGGCTTCTGTAAAGGTCTGGATGGGCCATTAAGCCGGCTATTGTCCTGCCGCCTCTGTCTGGGGTGTGTCTTTTACAGCACAGTTTGAAATACTCGTATATCAAAAATCTCTATCACTTTCCTCCCACATATTACACATGAACACAAATATCTTCTTGCTCAGCACATTATAACCTTTCTAACAGCACCTGACATAGTATGTCTCACATGAATCACTATGATTTTGACATACTGATGTCGAATAACACAAATGCCCCCCGCCTTCAATCCAGTCCGCATGACACCCCCAAAGTGAGACTGGTGTAGCAGGGAGTAATCGGAGCTCCCGAATACACCTCAAGGACCCCCAAAATTGGGTCAGCATGACACAAGCCACTGGAGCGCCCAGTGACCTGACAGGCAGGATTTAGAGGAGACACGTCATCGTAATACCTTCATCAGTGCCGAGATAGAAACCTGGGGCCATGTCCAATGAAACACACAGAAGAGCCACCGCTGCCCCCAGCGCTCTGCTACCATTTCATCCCCATCAACCCTCGGTACTTCTGCACTAACAAGACCCGCAGCGCTGGAAGTTAATATTTTCAAGCCCAAGGTAACTATGCAGAAATCAAACGATAAGCCACCCGACACCCAGCCCCAGCGACTGCAGTTGGAGCGTGGAGGCTGCAGCTGCTGTCTCGCAGGCGGGCGTCCCCTGGGTACAATCGCGGCAAAGGGCTGTAGCGGATGGCGGAGGCGCTGATGAGCTGTGGCATTCCCAGGAGTCTGATCTGCTCCGGTCTCTCTCCTGGCGTCTGGGATCCCCTCAGCAGGCTGGGCAGGGGCCGACCGGCTCCGTTATGCTGCAGAAACGAGACACACAGACCAGGGCCATGGGTCAGGGTGAGCAGAGTCAGCGATGCCAGCAACACGGCTTGGAACTCGGGGTGACGCTCCGACCAGGGGTACAGCCTGCGCTGAGGGGTGTAAAGCTGTGCGGTGCGTCCCGAGCTCCAGCGATCCCTGGCCCCTGCAGCTAGCACAGCAACAGGGACAGCCCAGATCCATCCTCTAGCAAAGTCACCGGGACACAATGTGCCCCCCAGCACCCGCTGCCTGGCACCCCTCCCTGCAGAGGGGACGCAGCCCCCACACTCAGCACCCCAACTGCGTGAGACCAGGGGCAGGGCTCCCCACAGCTGGCTGGTCAGAGGGGCAGGGCCTGGGGTCTCTGGGCAGGGGTCTCCCCCTAGAGGCCGCACTGAGCCCCCCTGGCGGGTTCCCCCAACTTACCCCTGATACAGGTGGCAGATCCCTGGTTGCTTCCTGGGAGGGGGGGAAGGAGAAAGGGGTGTTAGCGTCTCTGGCTCACACCGGGTCCCCCACCCGGCACCTCGTGTCAGCAGTTACCCTATGGCAGGGCGGGTGTGACGTGCTGCCCCAGCTGGGCAGCTGCACTTCATCCTTTTTCCCCCTGATGTGCAGGACGATGAGGGGCGAGCCAGGGGGAACCAGGTGTGGGGCTGGGAACTGCTCCCCAGGCTAATGTACCCTGCATCACCCCCCTCACTAAGGGCTGGGACGTGCTGGGGAGAGATTTTCAGAAGCACCTCGGTGACTCAGGAGCTGAAATCAGTGGGGCTGGGACTCCCACATCACCCCAATCGGTGCATGACACGTCCCACCAGCCCCACACCCAACTCACAGCCACAGCAAGAGGAGGGGTTAGACACAGGCCAGACACTGCCAGGGCCAAGTCTGCAGTGGGGTTGGGGTGCATCTGGCTGCAAACACCCCTGCTGGCACAGCCATGTCCACACACACCCCTGCTGACTTAACAGATTGCCGACGACTGCGGGCTGGGAATTTCAAAGCAGCCAAAGGGAGTTGGGGGCTGAAACTCCACAGACTCCCAATAACTCCCCTAGGTTCCTTTGAACTCAGTCTGATTAGGGCTTGTCTACATGGGGAAATTAAAAAGCCAAGCTCTGGGTGATAATTTAGCTCTGCCCTTCAATTTCCCCATGCAGACAAGCCCACAGTGTCACCGAAACAGCAGAGACACCCCTCCCCCCCCCGCCTTGCCACAGAGGGGCCTCTGGGATGCGTTAACAGGCCCCGTGTCTCCTCCCAGATCCCCCAGGGACAGCCGCCCATCCCCTGGGCTAGCGTCACCGCACGTCAGCTACCGGAGCTGGCAGAGCCTTCGTGAGCTGCGAGGGGAGAAGGAAGCTGGGGTCAGTGTCTCGCGTAATGCAGGGTCCCCGTCCTGCCCTGCCCCACACTTGTGAGACACAGAGACACCCCAATAACGGAGTTGGATGTTCGCGTTTTGCCAGGTACCCCAGTAAGGGGCGACCTACACGGAGCAGCTGGGCCCGGACAGGTATGGCCAGGGCGTGGGTGTCACTGCCCAGGACGGTCGCTAGCCAGTCCCGCCGCTGCAGCTCTCCAGCCTCCGAGAGGCCGTGGGGGACTAGGGGAGGTCTCCTGTTACTGGCCCAGGCTGCCTGGTACAGGGTCACCCAGCGACCAGCACGGGAGGGGGGTTCAACACTTACCTGCAGCCGCTTTGTAGCCGCCGCCTTTCTTCTTCCCTGCGGAGAGAAGCAGATTGCCGTGAGCGCGGCTGCTCCGGGCAGGACCTGGCTGTGATCTGTGTCTGTGACCCAGAGATGAGGGGCCCGGCCCACCCCAGGGGAGGACGACAGGCTCTGTGGGGACTTCACCCTGGGTTAGCACAGACGGCGCCAGCGCCCCCCCAGCACTTACTGAGGCAGAAAACAGCTCCTGCGATGGCAGCCACCAGCACGAGAACCCCGAGAGCGATTCCCACGATCAGCATCACGCTGGACTTGGGCGCTGGAACTGGAAACATCCAGTGAGCAGGGGACACCCCAAACCCTCTTTCCCCGTTACATGGATCAGTCACCTGCCCCCCATCTGTGTCCTGTGTCCCCCTGAAATACCCTCCACCCATCCCAGGCGTCAGTCACCCCCTCCCTGTGAATGCCCATAACCCCCACCCTCGAAACTCCCTCCCTGCATCCCAGGGCCAGTCCCCTCACCCCAGGGCACTCTCAGATCCTCCGTCAGACTCGGGTGCTCCACGCAGCAGGTATAATCCGTCTCTTGGCTGGGGTCAATGTCTATGGTTGCTCGGGTCTGGTAGGTCCCATCCCCACTGGGAAGCACGTCCCAACGCTTCGTCTCCTGTGGCACGGCCACCCCTTTCTTCAGCCACACGACAGCGACGCTGCGTGGGTAGAAGCCGTGGACCCGGCAGGAGATTGTGGTGAGCCTGTCTCTGCTCGGCTGGTCACTCACCTGCACCCGCGGTTGCTCTGGTGGGAGGACACACGGAGTTAGTGGGAACCCCAGAGCCGGCTCTCCTGGACGTCAGCAGCTGAGGGGGCTGGAATCCCCTATGGGAGGCCCCGGCTTTGCCCCCTGCACAGGGAGTCCAGCTGGAGCAGGCAGCGCCCGGGCCATGGAGTGCGGGGACAACACCGCCCTGCCCTGACCAGAGGGACGGGACCTGCTGCAGCCGCGCTCTCACATCTGACTCTGACACACGGGCCCGGCCCAGCACCCCGAGGGCTCTGCTCAGTGGGGGGGTCTGAACAGGGGGATGGGACAGGGGATGAATGGTGGCTCCTGCAGCTACGCTGGGGCCTCGCCCGATGGGGGGGGGAACGGACAGAAACACCCTGGCACAGAGAGCGCTCAGCATGGCGGGTGGGCAGGGGTAGGGGTGGGGTATCTGCAGTGAGGATACACCCCTGTGACCTCCTGGGCCTGATGTGCCCCTCCCTCACCTCTCCTCTGCAGCGTCTCCTGCCCATATGCCAGGTACTTCTCCAGCCACTCGATGCACTCCTGCTCCAGGTAGGCTCTGTATCTCTGAGCGATGCTCCTCTCTGCATCCCATTTCTGTTTGCTGATCTGAGCCGCGTTGTCTGCTGCTACCCAGGTCTCTTGGTCCTTATCCAGGCTGAGGAAGTCTCGCCCATCATAGGCAAACTGAAAATACCCCCTATTGGAGCCGTGTGCCCCACGCTCACAGCCATACATCAGTTGGAGAGTGTGAAACCCTGAAACACACGGAGCCGGGACCCAGACTTGGGTCATGATTTAAGCCACAGGTAGCGAGTCTCTCCCCAACACCCCCAGCCCTCTGTGATGGGCCCTGAGACCCCTGCTGGAGGCCTGCCCCAGGAAGAGAGCACTAGAGGCGAGTCCTCCACGCTGCCTAGAGAGGCTGGCTGCAGGGGAGCTGCCAATCAGGGGGCAGCAGGATGATATAAAAGGAGTGGTGGGCATAGGTGGTTCAGTTGCTGCCTGGAGCCAAAGGAAGAAGGCTAGTGCTGCGAGGCTGCAGGAGCTGCCGGGCTGGACAGCTCAGTGCGGCCGGAGCCCGGCTGCAGGGAAGCGCCTGGGGCTGCGGGACGTGGCCCAGGAAATTCAGCAAGGGAAGGGAAGGGGAGGCCCCTGGCCCAGCAAAGAGGAGCAGGGAGCTGAGGGTGCAGCGGGGGGGAGGCTGACGACAGCCCAGGCAGGGTCCCCTGCACCCTCGCACCCCCCGTTGCACAGACAGCTCCAGCCCGGACAGGCTGCGGGTTCCCCAGCGACAGGGGGAGGGGCCCAGCCTGAGTCAGGCCCAGCGTGGGCGGAGCCGAGCACCCCGCTCGGACACGCAGGGCCTGTGGGCGTCGTTAGGCCTCACCTGGGTCCCTGGTTCAGGCCTGGCCCAGAGCTGCCCGTCAGCGGGGGGTGCAGGCAGGAGCCGACCCCGTCACCCGACCCCGGCAGGCAGGGCTTAGCCTGACCCCGGCGCAGGCTGGACACAGACCCTGTCAGCACGGCAAACCGCAGCATGACGGGCTGGGCTGGCCACCTGGGGCCCCTGCATGGCCCCTCTCACAGCCCAGACACCAGGGTGATGGGCCCTGGCGGCAGGGAGACGAGCCAACTAGAACAAGCCCCTCCCCCCTCCATGCACAGGGGGACGCCTGCCTCGCTTTACTCCCTGTGTCGCCCTGGGCCCCAATTACCCAGCATCTCCCCTGTCCTCACCTTCCGGCTTTCCATCCCTCATTGCCAGCCAGGACAGTCTCCTCCCTGCCCCCAGCTCGGGATGCCCCCTTGATGGCCTCCTGCCCCATGTCACCCTCTGCACCCACAGCTGTACAGCAGCCCCTGCCACCTCCCTGGTCCCACTCCAGACCCCTCCACCCCCCATCTCAGCACCAGCCCCTGCACCTTCTCTGTGCCCCCAGCACAGCGCCAGCCCCCGCTGTCCCCCCTCAGCCAAGAAGCATTTTGGGTGAGGGGGCAATCGTGTGGGTGTGGGGAGAAGGTGGAAGCTCGGTGCCAAACAGCAGCCCCAGAGCTCCTGCAGTGGGGCCAGGACCCCCTGGCTCTGGGCAGAGCCAGCAGCACAGGGGCTGCCCCACACACACGGGGGGGGGGAGGTTCAAATATGACAGCCCCCAAACGGCTCTGGTCTGAACACGTTTTGGGCCAGTCTCCTGCTATGTTGGCACTCACAATTTCTGTCTGTCCGAGGCTGGTCCGGCTGGGCGGAGAGGGAGACGGGCACAAGGGGGGGGCTGAGTCCGTTTTACTTTGCAGCCGCTCTGCACATGTGCACGGCATGGGGTGAGACAGGGTGAGCTTGGGGGGCAAGCAGGGAGCTGGGGGGAGGGGCTGGCAGCCCTGCCCCCTTGCTCAGCCATGAGGCCAGAGGGGGGCACACAGAGGAGGGGCAGACAGGGGTCTGGCCCCAAAGTGGTCTCTCGCCCCAGCACCGCCCCCCCGGTGGTTAGAGTGTGGGTCTGGAGGCAGGCTGGGGGTGATCCAGGCCCTGCTCTAGGACACGGCCCCCCGGGTTCAAGCCCAGCTCTGCCAAGGCTCCGTGTGTGGCTGTGGGCAGGGGCCCAGCCTCTCGGTGCTGTGTGCCCAGCTGGGCACTGGGGATACCTGCCCTGCCCCGCCCCACGGGGTAAGGACACAGATCAGAGCGGGAGGGGCTGGGAGTCCCCCTGGGAAAAGCCTGGCCTGGGAGCTGGGCGTTATTAATGGCATGTGCCAGCGCCCGAGGCTGCACAGAGCGTCTGAACGGCCACGAGCCAGTGAGCGGTGCTGGGGGTGGAGGGGGGGGCTGGGGGCAGACTGGGGAACGGGGGGAGGTGGAGATGCAGGAGGGGAGTTGGGGGCTGCCAGGGAATAGGGGGCTCAGGGGAGGGGAAAGCCTGAAGCTACTGCAAAGGGAGCAGGATGGGGAGTGTGGGGCAGGGGCATGTGGGGAGCACAGAAGAGGGGAGCTGGGGATGGAACCTGCAGGGAGGCAGCTGCACAGTGGGGGCAGGACCCACAGGCACGGGTGTGGGGGGAGGCAGGGGGCTGCTGTCTGCTCTCCTCACTCTGGCTACCCCCTCCCCCCCCACTGACTGGCTGTTCGCTCCCACCCCTCCCGCTAACCCCAGCCCAGCACCAGCCTCCCCCTGGGAGCCAAACCACAAACCACAGCCAATAACCCTGGCACGGCCCTGCCCAGCACTGCAGGGCAAGGCACAGCCCTGCCCCATGGGTGGAGTTTGGGGGGCCCTGGCCCCTGATTTTTTTAACCCCTACCCCCATGCCATTGGGCCCTGCCCCCAGGCGTCCCAGCCTGAGTGGCATATCAAGGGAGTGGGCCCTGCCCTAGGTCGCTGGCCTGGAGGGGGGCACTGACCAGACCCTCCTCAGAGGAACCACCCCCCCACTGACATCCCCAGAGGCTGCCCCAACCCAGCCCCTCTGCCTCTGGGCTCAAGGAGGGAGCCGGGAATGTCAGCAGGGTGGGCCGCTCGGAGGAGGGCCTGGCCGGCACTCCCCTAGCCAAACAAGTACTGTCACCCCCACTTGGTACCCCACTGCTGCCGCACCCACCAGCCCCACAGGGGGGAGCAGGAGACAGTGGGAAATGGGCCCACAGACCCTCCCCCCCACAGGGCGCTGCCACTGCTGGGGGGGGAGGGGAGGGATGTCATGCTCCCCCCATGGGATGCCCTAACCTCCCTCCCCCTGGCCCCCCCAATTCAATATTCAAACTCTGCCTCTGCCTTTCCCCAGGTCCTCCTGGTCTAGGCAGCAGGGCAGGGCCTGTCTCCTTCTGTGTGTGCAGCTCCCAGCACCTCCCGCCTAGCCCCACTGTACGGCCAACAACCATGAAGCATTTTTTAAAAGTGCAGAGCCGGTGCAGTGCGAGCCCCAGATGCACAAACACTTGGTGATTGGGGGGGAGGGGGAGACCCCCCCCCCAAAAGCCTCATCCAGGAGAAGGCAAAACAAACTACCCCCATGTGTTAGAAAACAGATTCCCACCTATGGGAAGTTTCCTCTGGGGGTTATGAGGGCTGCAGATCTGCCCCCCCACTGCCTGCTGCTGCGGCCCCAGTGGCAGAGCCAGACTTGCCAGGTGCTGCTGGGATGGGCGGGGGACTGGGCCAGTACAATGTGGAGCCAGCCTGCAGGGACAGCTTCTCGCAGCCAGGCCAATGGCCCCGAGGGCCAAGCATCGGGAAAGACTCTCTGGGCACGGCCGCAATAACCAGGGAGTCCCTGCGGCAGAGGAACCAGGGGATGGACCCGCCTGGGCTGTTTATCCAACCGGGCAGAGCAATGCTCCAGCCAAGGGGCCGGGTCGTGGGCCCTGGGACTCCGAGGAAAGGGGCAGGCTGGCAGGACACATTTTCCTCTTCTCTCCCAGCTATGAGGCCACAGACCCCGTACCCCAGGGGATTCCCCGTGCAGGAGGCCCCAGGGCGGGTCCAACGAACCAAAGCCAAGGTGCTCAGCTCCTTCCCTGCCATGGCAGACCTCGGCGCCGGCCCCGCCTATGAAGGCAGCGTCGGCCGGTGGCTGAACGTCCAGCTGTGCCGCCATGGGAAGGTGTGACCGGGGCCCAGCAGATCTCACCCTGCAGGCGGAGGATCCCTCAGAACGGACGCTGCTGGTGCTCTAGGTGCGGGGCGTGGATGGCGGGTGTCGGATGTGCTCTGATGTGGAGGCTGCCGGGCTGCAGCCTCTCAGGCATCCTGGCCCAGCAGGTTTTGATGCTGTTTTTCCATTAGCTGGAGGCTGGCAGAGAACAGACTGAGCACTGGCCTAACAAAGAGCCCGTTTCCGACGGACGTGGAGCTCGAGGGCTCCATGAACGCCCAGCGTATGCCAGAGCACCTCCCTAGTGAGCCGAAGCTGGACAAAAAGGGGGAGACGCCAGCCCTAGGCCCTGCGAAAACAGGGGCAGTTTCAGGGCTAGACGCCAAGTCTGCATTTGAACAGCCCCACTCACTGGGGAACATGCAGGGAGCCTTAAGGCATAAGGCCCCAAACTCCCACACCCCAGGGGGAGGGGACAGCTCACAGGAAGGGCACCTGGACATCGTCCTGAGGGGCTCAAAGGGCCCAAGTGGGGCATGAAGGTCCCACGGCCACACTCAGCAAGCGCTGGCAGGATGAAGCAAGGATGTAGCTGTGAGGAACAGCCTCTACCTGCCTGGGGAGGGAAGCTGTGAGATCAGCTGCCGGCAGGACGCCCCTGATACTGCTGGGCCCTGGAGCCGACCCCATAGGAACGCCCAGCTCTGCGCTAGAGGCGGCAAAGGAGAGAGGCCCAGTTCCTGCAGCATGGGTTGGACGGGCCTGGGTTCCAGATCAGGGAGAACCCGCGGGAGGGTCCCTGGATGCCGGCAGGGAGGAGATGAGGCCACGTGAGCATCGCATGAGCCACTCAAAGCCAGCTGTCAGTGCGGGGTGCCCGGCTCTGGGTGACAGCGGTTGCTGGTCCCATCCCTGCTGCCGCAGGCCGCCAGTCACAGGCTCCCCTTCCTACAGTTACCAGGGTTAGCTCTGGGTAACACCACGAATCCCCTCACCCGGCACTGGCACACTTCTGGGTGCAGACTCCAGGCACCCCGGCCAGCACTCCCCTGCCTCGCCCCTCACACACCAGGGTTTGCTTTCCTTAAACGCCCTGAGCTCGCATTCCTGGGGTTTTGCTCCACCCAGGACAGCAGAGGATCGGTTTCCTTCTGCGGGGAGGATGCCTCGTCCCGCCCTCGTTGCAGGAGAGGGAGGGAGCTGCTCACCCATGGGGACAGGCCCCGAGTCCTCAGCAAGTCACTGACCCCACCCAGTTCACACGGTTTCCTCCCTTGCTCCGGGCTGGACTCCTCTCCAGGTGAGCTCCCCGCCCCAGGCTGGCGCTGCATGGAGCATGATCCCATCTAGGAACTGAAGGGAGCTGAGCTGAGCCGAGCCCAGCCACCATCAATGGCTTCTCAGAGCCTCGTGACCTCAGACTCCCCTGGTGCGATGCACAGACGGTGGGAACGACTGGCAAGGTCGCAGGAGTGCTCGATCACACCGCAGTGTGTCCACACACAGTCAACGCCCCAGCAGTGACAGCAGGGGGGCTGAGATGTCCTGCAGGCTGCTGGTCGAGCTGGGCAAAGCAGTGAATGCTCCATCTCTCTGGCGAAATAACCCCCGTGAGACTGTGGGTTGAGCTCTCCGAGGGTGAGGCCCAGAGGTTTAGAAAGAACCCACGGCCCAGGAGCCAGATTGCCTGGGACATGGTTTGTGCTGCTCCCCCTCTGGCTGGAGGGTCACTGAGGAAGACGAGAGGTGACCCCGTCCTGTCCAAGGGCTGCAGCCAGGACAACCGACCCATCGCAGTGACCTGGGGCTGCGGCGAGGCTGAAGGGGACGAGCTGCACTGGACGTGCTGGGACCCAGCGGGGACATGGGGAGACCCACACTCCCGAGGGCCTTGGGCACAGAAAGAAGGGATCTGTGCGTAAGGAGGAACGGGGCAGACCCAGCACATGCTCTCTGGCCAGTCTGCAAACCCCACGTGGGGAGGTGATGGGAGAAGAAGGATCCACACGCCAGAGAAGACGACCATCTGTGCACGGCTCCCTCCCCGTCTGCTCCGGCAGCGAGTCACACGGTGTCTGGGGTGAGCAGTTGGCTTGTGGATGGGTCACCCCTGGATTGGCCGCTCCGGCTCTAGCCCGACCTCCCCTGCAGCCACCAGGACGGTCTGACCTGCCAACGGGCTGGGTTGGAGGCCTGGGAGGGTGGCCTGGTTTGGAACAGGATTTATATCCCCGCCGGCCCTGGCAGGAGCCGGGGTGTCTCTGCTTTGTCTGAGGAGTTGCCACCAGCTCATCCGCCGACTCCCCAGAAAACGTCCCCGTCTGAGCGCGAGGACGATGCTAAGGTCACTGTGGCCTGGGCGGCTCCTCCAGCTGCATGTGCCGCTGGGTAACGCGCTGCAGCCCTGGCTCCGGCTGAGCATCGCAGGGCACCCAGAGGGGAGTGAGAAGTGACGGCTGCTGCAAATCGCTCGGAGAAGCCCTAAGTTCCCTGTATCTCAGACAGTCACACAGGCCGTCTGTCCGGCCAGTCCTGCTGGGCAGTGGAGGACGCGCGTTAGCTCTCAGGGACACAGCGGCTGCCTCGCAGCGTCTCCAGAGGGTCGTGTCCATCCCCCCACGCATGGGGCGTTAGGATTTCATCTCCTTGTTGGGACGTTGCTGGGCCCTTAGCTGGGGCGTCGGCGCCGCGTCTGCTCAGGAGAGAGAAGGGCTCTGCCGGAGGCTGGTGTGCGCTGCACGGCCGCTTAGCCCCCTCGCTCCGTCTCAGGCTCCTCACCCCGAGAGCAATCGGAGGTTGGGTCAGGACCCCTGGGCACCAAGGCTGCTCTTGTGACCTGGCCTCTCCTCTCTGTCCCACACAGGTCCTTGGTCGATCTGAGCTGGAAGCCGCCCTCACACCTGGGTTGGCAGGATTCCCACTGGAGTTTTTCTGCTCTCCCTCCTGTGGCTCCTGCTCCCAGTCCGAGAGCTGTCCCTCCCCCAGGGACACTGAGGGCCTTGTGCCTGCCAGGCCTGGATCTGTGCCTCCTCCTCGCTGACCTGCCCCCCGGAGAATCAGCAGCAGCAGCCGGCTCTGAGCCGGACCCGGCTGAAGGGTTCCCATGCCTGGGTTTCACTCCTCACAGCTACTCTGCCGCCATGGGCCTTGGGGAAGGGGCCTCGCTGCCCTGGGGACTGGTCCCTGTGCCCCATGGCCACTCACCATCAGATTCTAAGGGGGCAGGGACAGCTCTCGCTGGGGGGCTCAGGGGATTCCCTAAAAGAGGGGGAGGGGCCTGCTCCCTGCCCTGACCCCACTGTTTGCCCAGCACCGAGTCCCTGGCCTGCGTCCCTGGAATGGGAGGCTTGGAGCCCATCTGCCCAGCGCAGGCCACCCCAGGCAGACCCAGGTGCATGATGGGAGAGCCGAGGGTCTGACTCTCCCCCACTCTGTGCTGGGCAGAGCCTGGGGGGACCAGAAACCTCCCCTGGGATCCGGCTCCAGCCCAGCAGGGGCGGGAACACCCGGGGCCTGCCCATGGGAGGGGAAGTCCTGGGAACAGGCAGCCTGCGGCATGCTCAGCCCGCACTGGCAGCCGGCTGCTGGGAACCTGGGTCTGTGCTGCCGGCCCCTGACGTCACCCCCAGCCCTGGGCACGTCTGTGGGGGGCGCGTGGGACGAGCTGCCTGGCCTGCGGCTTTGCTGGTCCTGGCGCAGCAGAGGGATCCCTGCCCCGGCCGGCTCTGCTGAGATGTGCAGGGCGGCTGGTCACAGAACGCAGAGATCCCCAGCCGGGTGCCGACAGGGGTGGGGGGGGTCTGGTGACTCCGCACCTGTCCCTCTTCTCCACACTGCACCCCACAAAGGTGAGAGGGGGTCTCAATGAGGGGTCGTGTCCTTCTGAAACCCTATCCCCAACTCCCCTGTGTGCGTGTGGGGGGCAGAGCCCGCTCTCTGCTCTGCAGCAGGGTCTGGGGACCTCCCTGCAGCCCCGGGGGCAGGTCTGGCTCTGCCTGTGTAGCTGCAGCTGCTAGGACGGAGCAGGGGCAGACGGAAGAAAACGGTTTGCAAACCTGGTGCAGTAGAGGCTGATCTCCTGAGCACGCTGGGTTTGACATGGGAGTTTTGGACACTCGGTTTGTGATGCTGATCTCAGCCTTTCCTCACGGCTTTGGGGAGCCGCCTCCTCAGAACTCTGTCCCTGTGGGGCCTCTGCCCCACTTGCACATCCACCTCGGCCCCACACATCCACATGCTCCTTCCTGCCCCACATGCACTGCTCCTGCCCCAAGTTCCAGCGCAGTCCCTTCTTGGAGGCTCTCCCAGGGCCCCACATGGTGCTGCCCTGTAGGTGGGGAGGATGGGGGGAGAGGAGGCAGGACACCCTGCGGTGGGGAGGAAGACAGCCCGAGGGGGGGCTGGACATTGGAGGAAAGGCTGAGACCCACATGGAGACTGGGGGGGGCCCCCCACCTTCTGTTACTGACTGAGGGAAGCCCTTCCCCAAGACCTGCATCAGTCCCTGCTGCAGGGCCCTCTGATACTGCCCCACCAACTCCCGTCTGAGCCAGCAGCAGAGGAGGAGGTGGGGGGTGAAGCTCACTCCTGTTTTCCTTCCCTCCCGCACTCCCTTGGGGTCCCCTCCCTCACCCAGGAAGGCAGTGAGTGGGGGGGGGGCAGGCAGGGACTGGAGGGGCAGAGCCGCCCCCTGGCTGGGGGAGAAGCCGGGTCAGCAGCAGAGATGCCCTGAGCCCTGGCACCCGGCCCCGCTCCGATAACAGCCTGGGACTGGGGGGGACACGGGGTGGGGAGGCGGGGCGGGGAGCTGTGGGGCACAGGGGGCAGGCGGCTCGGGGAGCAGCCCCAGGTGCCCGGGCGGGACAGGTAACCCAGACGCTGTGGGGCGGCGAGGCTGGACCCGTGCGGGCTGTGGGAAGCGAGGGGGCAGGGCCGGCGGGGGGAGGGGGAGGCGGGGGCGGCGCGGGCCGGTCTGGGCCGGGCGGAGCCGCCGCCGCGATGGGGCCGGGTCGTGGGGCGGGGAGCGCGGGGCAGCGCGAGTCGCTGCGGAGGGGCCCTGATGTCCGCCCGACCACCCCGCATCCCCCGCCACAGGCCCCCCGCCCTCCATCCCCCGCAAACCCCCCGCTCACCCGCGCTCTGGTTGTAGCGGCCCCGCAGCGTCTCCAGGCCCACTCGGAAGACGGGCTCCCAGCTCTGGCCGTTCCGCGTCTCCCGCTCCCAGTACTGCGGGCCCTCGCTCCGCGCCAGCCAGTCCGCGCGCGGCTCCGCGCTGCCCCGCGCGCCCTCGTAGTCCACGAAGAGCTGCTCGTCCACGTACCCCACCGTGATGAACTCGGGCAGCCCCGGGCCGGGCTCCGACACCCCGGTGTAGAAATAGCGCAGCGAGTGCGGGCCGGGGTCTGCGGGGAGGGGGAGGGTCAGACCCGCCGGCACCGACCGGCCCCGATCCCGTCAGGGAGCGCCTTAGCGGCAGACCCCGCCCGCCCGGGGTAGGCGATGGGGGAGGGGCTGGGAAGCGGGGGGCGGGGCGGGCCCAGGGCCGCAGGCGGCGAGAGGGGCAGGGCCGGAGGGGGCGGCAGAGCTGGGGCCCGTGGGGAGGGGGCGGTTATGGGGCAGCTCAGCACATTGTGCCGGGAGCCGCCCCACCGAGGGGCAGGAGACGGGCCCGGGGCAGCAGCCGACGCTGGGGCAGGGCCGGGCTGTGCCCAAGCTGCAGGGGGGGCCCGGCGGCCGTGCCCACAGTTTACCACCATTGAGTCACACGGGCACTGCCCCCAGGGCCCCTGTAGGGATCGGGCCCCGTTGTGCCAGGCGCTGCATGGCCCTGCCCCACACAACTCACAGCCTGGGCCCCCTCCCTGCTGTCGGGTTCCCCCCACAGATCCACACCCAGGATCAGGCCCAAGGGGGCAGAGGCACAGATCCCAGATAAGGACTTGGGGGTGCAGAGACTGACCCTCGGTCCCCTCCTCTCTCCACACCTTATCCCTGGGCAAAGTCACCCACAAACACAAATTCAGCTACCACCATCCCCAGACCCACAGCTCACAGATCTGCCTCTGCCCCACACCTGCTTCCTGCTGCCCCAGCTACAGTCTGGGCCTGTCCCTGACATCTCCCTGCGGGTGTCTAGTCACCAGCTCAGGGTCAGTGTCATTAGAACACAGCTCCCCATCCTCCCCCGACCTCCCTGCTCCCCTTTGTCAGTCCCTGAGCACAACTCCCCCATCCTGCCTGTCAGTCACACCCATAACCGGGCTGTCATCTCGGCCTCACACCTCTCCCTAGCCCCTCCATCCAGGCCACGTCTGCATCTCGCTGCTGCTTTCTGCAGAGCATCTCTCAGACGTGGCCTTTCCCATCCATCCCCACAGCTGAACTCTGGGCCAGAATCTCCTCATCTCATGTCTCAGCTCACGGGATCTCCTCCCCTCCCGCTGTGACAAACGCAGCCTCCTCCCGCTCAGATCCCCTCACAACGGCTCAAAAACCATCTCCCAGCCCCTCGATTTGAGCACCTCTCCCTTCACTTGGTGTCACCCCCTGCTCCATCTTCCATCACATCAAACAGCAGCTGCCTGATGTCACTTCTGAGGCCCTTCGTGGCCTATCCCTCCCTGACCCATCATCTCTCATTTGCTACCAAAATGTCACCTTTCACCCCCCATCAGCCCACAGCCCCAGCCTTCATGGTGCACTTCTTATATTTGCAAGCAAGGCCCATTCCCAAGCATGGGGGCAGTGTGGCAGACAGTGCGAGGAGCTACCCAGAAACGTCCGCAAAACTACCCCATCATCATCATCCACCTCCAAAATCCTCCACAACACTCTCCTTTGCCAGGGTGCCAACAAAACCAGACACCGGCCACTGCTGCGCAGAGACCCCAGCCTGTCACGCTGCCCTGTGTTGCCCCATTGTAGGCCCCCATCTGTCTATATCCCTCTGTCCTCTCCTGTCTTATACTCAGACGGGACCATAGTTTGTTCTGTGTCTGTACAGCACCTGGCGCAGTGGGGGCCTGCACTATGACTGAGGTTCCTGGGCACCACCAGATACAACAACCAATAGCGATGGCAGCAGGGCAGACGGCTTTACTTTTAAAAATGGCTGGTTCTTCCCCTTAGAAAGGCCCATCTTGTTGGCCGTTTTTCCTGAAAGGCTCTATGGGGCAGTCGGAGACTGTGGGCGGAGGGGGGGAGAAGAGGAGGAGACGTGACACCCAAGAACACACGAGGGGAAGGAATTCTTATTTCAGACTGGGGTAGCACGTATTAACTTTAGTCGTGCTGGGGCCCCACCATATTGGGCATTGTACAGACACAGTGAGTGACAGTCCCGGCTCTGAACGACTCACACTGTAGGCCCCAGCACTGTGGTACAAGCTTGAACCAGAGCAGGCCCAAACCACATGAATATGACTGGAAGCTAGTAATTGAAGTTTAAGGGTTAACTCTCACACTGACAGGAATAAAATTTGGCACTGTAGATAAGATGTTCCGGACACACTAAATGTTTGCGCCACCTCAGGCTCCCCTCTGATGATTGAATACTAACATCGCTCAAGTTAGGACACTGCCCAAACAGTCTGTGATTTAACATTTATGACACATTGGGGCCCTGCTTGTAAATAGCTAAAGCATAATTGTTTGGGAACATCCTGCAATCCAACTACCATAAGTTACAGATGAAGGAAAGTGCTCACTGCATATCTGGAACGTGGTTGATGTGTAAATCACGGGGCAGTGAGAGCGCAAATGAAATTCCTTTACATTCTTTTTGTTAAATTAATATTGATAGAATTGGGAACCTGGTATGGGTATAAGGATTGTATTGTGTTAGTAAGAAAATATAAAATAGTACGCCAATGAAATGGAATAAGAATGTAATGATTTTTAGTTGTATGACTGAGGAGTGAAAGCAGTGTGAATGTGTGAAAGATAAGAGAGAGATAAGAGAGAGATGATGCTTTGTTTAAAGAAGTTTTACAACCCAGGTGGCCGAAGATCAAGATAACCCTGGAGGACAGCAGAACTACAGGAAGAAAACAAGTGTAAGACAGGAATGAAGGAAGGCTGAGAAAGCTGTCACATTTATACCAAACATAATTGACAGGTACATCAAACAAGACGACTATCTGATATGAAAGAACCCATAGACCCGAATGGGGATGGATGAGTATAAATATCAGAAGAAGAAACCTGGACTTTGGGCTCGTTCTGCATACCCCAAGGAGCAGCGTGTCACGAAGGACAGGGCCCGGCTCCTCCCTCGCGTCTGACTCACCTGGCCAGTGAGTTAGCCTGAGCAACACAGAGACTGGTAATTATAGCTCTCGTGTGTGTAAACGTAGGGGAAGAATCTGTGCCGGTGTCACTGTGTCCATGTTAAGTGCTTGTATAGAGTTAGCTATGCTGGTTTCGAACTGTATAAAGGTGGTGAAAACACTGTGTGTCGACCAGTCCTAAAAGATTTATTCCAACTGTTTAGACTTCGCTGTTAACACCTTGGCCTTGTCTACACACAAATTTACACCAGTTTCAGTTGAAGTGTGAATTTAAACTGGTTTAGTTAAACCAGTGCAAGAGTCTCTCTGGACGCTCCCATTCCAGTAGAGTGGCTTTTTTCAGTTTCGCTTAAGTTGGTTAGGCTTTGTCCATCTGGAGAGTTGCACCAGTATAACTAAATGGAAACTAGTTCAGTTAAACTGGTGTGAAGTTCACGGTGGAAAGTCTTATTCCAATAAAAGAGTGGCTCCCCCCCCCCAACCAATGTAGGCTTCCCCTGTCAGTATAGGCTAAACTGTGGCAGAATCAGTTTAAACTGACCCGAAGAGAGCCCCTCTTCTTCCAAAATATGAGGGTCCACAAAGGGGTTTGCACTGATTTAACTAAACCAATTTAATTCAACCAGAACAGGACTGTCTGTGGAAAAGGTCCTACTTAACCAAAGCACCCGTCTAGCAGTAGGAAGAAAAGCTGTCCCTGGTAAAGATTTAGTAGCCTGTGGCCCTTCATTTGAGGACAGAGAATTCCCACCCCAGGGCTCTGGTGCTCCAAGGAGACCCCTGGCAACACAGGGAAGGGGAGACTTATAATAAAACAAGCAGGGGAAAAAACCCGTTGGGGCCTTCACTCTCCATGAGGGAGCAGGGGAAATGGACACAAGCCCTATTTCCCCCTTAGGTCACCTTTCATGTAATGGGCACGGAGGGTTTTTCCGCCAGTGAAGAGGGCCCAGCCAGGCACTGAGGGGAACTAGTGCTGGACACAACGTCATTAAAAAGAGCCAGACCCTCTGTGATCCCATTAACGTCCTTCTCCGCACCCCCGACTCCACAGGCCCTAGGTCAAAGCTCTGCCCCACTGGGGTTACACCAGTCATGGGTGTGACCCCCTAAGATGAGGCACAGGGGCAACTGCTTCCTGCCTTCATTCCCTGCCCTTAATAGGTCTCAACCTGTGGGGTCAGGCTGCACTGGGGCCCAGCCCTGTATGTATCAAACCAAGGCTGGGACTGCGGTGCCACGAGGGAACAACGCCGCGGCTTGAACCACTTCAAACAAACCCCCAAACCCAGAAGCAGCCTCACTCAGCTGCACACGGGCTGCGAGCTCCACGGCCGGGGTGTAAGAGCTGCTGCTGCACTGAGCACACTGGGCACAGCCCCTGCCAGGGCAGGTTGACGTCCACACTAGAAAAAGCAGGAGGTGGCTGCCCCTCTCCCCGCCCCACCCCACGGGGTCCCAAAGCTCTTTCTCCGCCTCTGACAGGGGATCCCAACAGCACAGACGCAGCAGCCATTCCGGGCCCTGCAATGGGAGCTTGCACCTAAACTGAGACCCCATTAATGCAAAGATCCAAACTGACTTCTCCAAAGACTTGTCCCCACCACAGACAGGACCCAGGGCTGCCCAGGTGCGGACACAGCTCAGCTGTCGTAGCCAAGGCCAAGCCACGCTCAGGCTCTGCAGACATGGGTTAAAACCAGCACCATACCCCTGGGCCCAGTGTCGCTGGGTGAGGACCCAGATGCCTTTTCCCCTCCCTGACTCATGTCGGGGCGGGCGGTTACTTTGCTCCCTCTCCCCAGCTGCCAGCCTGAGCCCTACACACACAAGTTGTGGCCCAAAGCCCAGCCCATCCTGTGCCCCACAAGATAGAGCAGCCTGGGCAGCGCCTGGCGCGGGGATCCCCCAGCCTGGGAGCAGGGGCAGAAATAGGCGCCCACGGGCCAGATCCGGGCCCAGCCACTTCTGAACAGACCTGAAACCTTTGCGTGTCCTCGGTATCCCCAGCAGCGCCGTTACTGGCGTGTTACAGACTCTGGGCCAGCCCGTGACACAAACGGATGGACGGCCAGGGCCAGACGCCTCCCGGGCCAGTGCGGGGCGTGTGCAGCGCCGAGCACTTCGGCCGGTGCTGAGCAAAGAGCCCAGCATGGTTCCCCCCCTGGGTCAGAGCCAGGGTCCGTCCAGCCCCGCGCCCCGCCTCCCCCCGAGTCCGTCCCGTCTGCCCCGCACTCACCGCAGCGCGCGCCTGGCAGGGCCGCGGCCCCCAGCAGCAGGAGGCGCAGGGCCAGCGCCATAGCGCCCGCTCCGCGCTCCGCCGTCCGTGACCGGGCAGCCTCGCCCTGCGGGGATTGGCCGAGAGGGAAGCGGCCCGTCTCGTCACCGGTCGCTGGGCAGATCCCGGCCGGGCAGGTTAGTTCGGGCAAAGCGAAAGTCTCGGAGCGGCGCCGAGTGCCGCTCCCCGCCCCCACCCGGGGCACCCCCCCGGGACCGGAGCGTGCCAGGGCCACGGGCCCCGCCCCATGGCGAGTGCACCCCAGATCCCGCCGGCTCGGGCAGTGTGGGGATTTATCATCCCTATGCTGCCTTAATGTTTAGGATGTGATGTTACAGTGCTAGGCCCCAAGGACGTGTGAAATAGATAAAGTTGCTTAGTAAGAAGTGGCTGCATGCCAAGGACAAGGGGTAACTCCTTTTCTGATTATTTTGTTGTGAGTAGGAGAATAATAATATAATAATTCTGCTTGTTATGCGAAATACTAAGTAACCTATGAGAATTAAGTTGTGTTCTTGTTTTGTGTTTATGTAATGATTAACCAATCAGCAATCGTGTAATAAGAAGGAGATATATGAAATTGATATATGAAATACTATAAAAGATGATCCTGGTCTATAATAAATGACTTTGCTTGCAATCATATTGGTTGTTGTGCTCTGTCCGGCCCGCATGTATATATAGATAAGTTTTGTTTAGGAACAAGACGCAACAGGGCAGCCGGTTCCCTGCTAGCGAGCGTCCGTCTACACGGGGCTAACACGACACCGTGCCCTGCGGGAAGTGTCCCGGGTGGTGTCTTTGGGAATCTGCAATGGGAAAAAACCCTCCCTGGGCTCAACGGGCCGAGAGGGGTCGGTGGAGCTAGGACACAAACCTCCTCCTCCAGGGTTAAACATAGGGCACACGGGAAACTGAGGCACACCCAGCACACAGAACAGTAGAAGAATCCCCTGTGGTACACGGGTGTCCCAGAGAGGGTTTGCAATCCCCGTCCTTGGGGGTTAAGAACAGGTTGGAGAAACACCCATTAGGGATGCGCTAGAGTGACTTGGTCCTGCCGGGGACCAGGGGTGGGCTTGATGATCTCTTGAGGTCCCTTCCAGCCCCACCTTGCTGGGAATGGGGAATAGGGCATTGGAGACGCGTGGGAACCAAATGCAGATACTATTCCTGTGCCCCAGACTGCCTCCGCTGATGGGCAAATGGCCCAACCAGGTGGGACTCGCTCAGGCCATTTACCACATTATAATCATGAGATTTGACAGAAAAAATAATACGTCAACCCCCCTGTCCACAAACAAATCATTACTGTTCATAGCCCCAGTGCGCTTTACAGGGCGTGCAAACAGCAGTGAGTGAAGACATTCAATGCTAGGAAATGTAAAACTGTAATGAAAACTAACATTAAAGTTAATGTTAATACCCGGGTTAAGGGAAGTTTCTGTACAGCTGGGGATAATGCCGACATTATCCCGAAGGACAGAGGTTAGTTTAAAAGTCATAAAACAGACATCATCTGCAGTACGCCCAATTAAGGTTAATAGCTTTAATGCTAGTTAAAATATTAGCATCCAAATATCTGGGTACATCACTCATAAAACTGTACTAAAAAAGTAGCTTGTGCAAAGCAAATACTGCACCGACTGTCCATAACGTGACTGAGAATTGTAGCTCAGATTGTCCCAGAGTTAATACACTCCCTGGGGAGGAAGCGGTTGCTCGCATCCCACTTGCAGGTCACCTCAAAAGCCTGGCCCTGCTCTGTCTCAGGTTTTCCACATGCTGCCAACGGATGGCATTCTTCGGGATCCTCCCCAGCGTAGCCCTAGCTCTCAGGGTGAGGACTGTGCACTCCGTACTCTCGACCGACAGTTATTAGGGTCACAGGAAGAGAGATTTACAGTGCCACAATTTAAACAAATTACATCCATCCCATGCACAATCAACGATTTGAGCGCAGAACTGGTGCTTTGTTCTTGTGCTTTGTGTTGACACACAAACTGGCACCAGTTCAGGCAGCAGACACTGGTTTTGGTAGAAGAGGCGGCTTTTTGGATGTCATTTGAGCCACTTGGGAATCAGTTTACATCAAACAAGCCATGTCTCAGAACACAGTAAGAGTGTCCACACAGATGTAACTGACCACGTTAAACGCACACCTTTAGTTACATCAGTGCAAATCACACTATGGACAAGGCACTGGAGCGCCCAGTGACCTGACAGGCAGGATTTAGAGGAGAGATGTCATCATAATACATTCATCGGTGCCGAGATAGAAACCTGGGGCCATGACCCAATGAAACAAACAGAAGAGCCAGCGCTGCCCCCAGCGCTCTGCTACCATTTCATCCCCATCAGCCCTCGGTAGTTCTGTACTAACAAGACCGGCAGCACTGGAGGTTAATATTTTCAAGCCCAAGGTAACTATGCAGAAATCAAACAAACAATAAGAAATTGAACAATAAGCCACCCGACACCCAGCCCTGCAGCCCCGGTGACTGCAGTTGGAGCGTGGAGGCTGCAGCAGCTGTCTCTCAGGCGGGCGTTCCCTGGGTACAATCGCGGCAAAGGGCTGTACGCGGATGGCGGAGGTGCTGATGAGCTGTGGCATTCCCAAGAGTCTGATCTGCTCCGTTTCTCTCCTGGCGTCTGGGATCCCCTCAGCAGGCTGGGCAGGGGCCGACCGGCTCCGTTACACTGCAGAAACGAGACACACAGACCAGGGCCAGGGGTCAGGGTGAGCAGAGCCAGCGATGCCAGCGACGCGGCTTGGCGCTCGGGGTGACGCTCCGACCGGGAGCATAGCCTGCGCCGAGGGGTGTAAAGCTGTGCGGTGCATCATGAGCTCCAGCGATCCCCGGCCCCTGCAGCTAGGGCAGCAACAGCCCAGATCCGCCCTCTAGCAGGCACCCAGACACCCAGACACAATGTGCCCTCCAGCACTATTGCCTGGCACCCCTCCCTGCAGAGGGGAGATGCAGCCCCTGCACTCAGCACCCCGACTGCGTGAGACCAGGGGCAGGGCTCCCCACAGCTGGCTGGTCAGAGGGGCAGGGCCTGGGAGTCTCTGGGCAGGGGTCTCCCTCTAGAGGCCACACTGAGCCCCCCTGGCGGGTTCCCCTCACTTACCCTTGATACCGGTGTCAGATCCCTGGTTGCTTCCTGGGAGGGGGGAAGGAGAAGGGGGTGTTAGTATCTCCGACCCACACCGGGTCCCGATCCCCCACCCGGCACCTCGTGTCAGCAGTTACCCTACGGCAGGGCGGGTGTGACGTGCTGCCCCAGCTGGGCAGCTGCACTTCAACCTCCTTTTCCCCTGATGTGTAGGACGATGAGGGGCGAGCCAGGGGGAACCCGGTGTGGGGCTGGGAACTGCTCCCCAGGCTAATGTACCCTGCATCGCCCCCTCACTAAGGACTGGGACATGCTGGGGTGAGATTTTCAGAAGCACCTCGGTGACTCAGGAGCTGAAACCCCATTGAAATCAGTGGGGCTGGGACTCCCACATCACCCCAATCGGTGCATGACACGTCCCACCAGCCCCACACCCAACTCATACCCACAGCAAGAGGAGGGGTTAGACACAGGCCAGACACCGCCTGGGCCGAGTCTGCAGTGGGGTTGGGGTGCACCTGGCTGCAAAAACCCCTGCTTGCACAGCCATGTCCGCACACACCCTGCCGACTTCACAGGCTGCTGACAACTGCGGGCTGGGAATTTCAAAGTAGCCAAAGGGAGTTGGGGGCTGAAACTCCACAGACTCCCAATAACTCCCCTAGGTTCCTTTGAACTCAGTCTGATTAGGGCTCATCTACATGAGGAAATTAACCAGCCAAGCTCTGGGTGATAATTTAGCTCTGCCCATCAATTTCCCCATGCAGACAAGCCCCCAGTGAGCAGGGGACACCCCAAACCCTCTTTCCCTGTTACATGGATCAGTCACTCTGCCCCACATCAGTGTCTTGTGTCCCCCTGAAATCCCCTCCACTCATCCCAGGTGTCAGTCACCCCCTCCCCGTGAATGCCCATAACCCCCACGCTCGAAACTCCTTCGCCTCACCCCAGGGCACTCTCAGATCCTCCGTCAGGCTCGGGTGCTCCACGCAGCAGGTGTAATCCATCTCTTGGCTGGGGTCGATCTCTATGGTCCCCCGGGTCTGGTAGGTCCCGTCCCCGCTGGGAACCACGCCCCACTGCAACGTCTCCTGCGGCACGGCCACCCCCTTCTTCAGCCACACGACGGCGATGTTGCGTGGGTAGAAGCCGTGGACCTGGCAGGAGAGGGTGGTGAGCCCGTCCCCGCTCGGCCGGTCACTCACCTGCACCCGCGGTTGCTCTGGGGGCAGGAGACACGGAGTTAGTGGGAACCCCTCGGATGGCAGCAGCTGAGGGGGCTGGAATCCCCTGTGGGAGGCCCCGGCTGTGCACAGGGAGTCCAGCTGGAGCAGGCAGTGCCCGGGCCATGGAGCGCGGGGACAACACTGCCCTGCTCTGGACAGAGGGACGGGACCTGCTGCAGCCACGCTCTCACGTCTGCCTCTGACACACGGGGCCGGCCCAGCATCCTGAGGGCTCTGTTTGGTGTGCGGGATCTAAAGAGGGGGGATAGGACAGGGGATGAATGGCGGCTCCTGCAGCTACGCTGGGGCCTCGCCCAATGGGGGACAGAAACACCCTGGCACAGCCAGCGCTCAGCATGGCGGGTGGGCGGGGGGGGGGGGGGGGGGCTGAAGTGAGGACACACCCCCCCCCCCCCCCCCCCCCCCCGGCGCCTGGTCCCCCCCCCCCCCCCCACAAGTATCTGCAGTGAGGACACACCCCTCAGTGACCCCCTGGGCCTGATGTGCCCCTCCCTCACCTCTCCTCTGCAGCGTCTCCTGCCCGTACGCCAGGTACTTCTGCAGCCACTCGATGCAGGTCCCCTCCAGGTAGGCCCTGTATCTCTGAGCGATGCTCCTGTCAGCATCCCATTTCCGTTTGGTGATCTCAGCCCCGTCGTCTGCTGCTACCCAGGTCTCTCGGTCCTTATCCAGGCTGATGAAGTCTCGCCCGTCGTAGCCATACTGAAAATACCCCCTATTGGAGCCGTCACCCCGGCGCTCACAGCCGTACATCAGTTGGAAAGTGTGAAATCCTGGAACACACGGAGCCGGGACCAAGGGCTGGGTCAAGATTTAAGCCACAGGTAGCGAGTCTCTCCCCAACACCCCCAGCCCCCTGTGACAGGTGCAGGAGGCCCTGAGACCCCTGCTGGAGGCCTGCCCCACCCTGCCCCAGGAAGAGAGCACTAGAGGCGAGTCCTCCACGCTGCCTAGAGAGGCTGGCTGCGGGGGAGCAGCCAATCGGAGGGCAGCAGGGTGATATAAAAGGAGTGGGGGGGAGGGGGAGTGGTTCAGTTGCTGCCTGGAGCCAAAGGAGGAAGCTGGTGCTGCTAGGCTGTAGGAGCCACTGGGCTGGCCAGCTCAGTTTGGCTGGAGTCCGGCTGCAGGGAAGAGCCTGGTGCTGCGGGAAGTGGCCCAGGGAAATGCAGCAAAGGAAAGGCGAGGCTGCTGGCTTGGCAAACAAAAGCAGGGAGCTGAGGGTGCAGCAGGGGGATGAGAACAGCCCAGCACAGAAGAGGGGAGACCCTGCCCATTGGTGTCCCTGCGACCCAGGGGGGCTGGGGATGGAACCTGCAGGGAGACAGCTGCAAAGCGGGGACAGGACCCACAGGCAGGGGTGGTGGTGGGGAGTGTAGGCCATGAACAGAACCTTGCTTCCCCCTCCCCCCCAACCAAGAGGCACCCCAGCCTGATACATTACCTTTTAAATATTAATTCAGATCTGTCTGTACTTGGTATAATTTTGAGAGTGTTAGTAAATGTCTGTACTATGTCCACTGGCCAGCCTATCTGTTAGTTTTACCTGCTTCTAATCCATATATATTTGTAAAAATCCTATCTTAAGTACAAAAAGCCACACTCTGCAATGCAATGTTTGTATCTCATTGTAAAAGACACTGTCAAAGTGAATATGTGAATTCTTCAGCTAGGAGTTGGCACTGAGGGATAGAAGTGTGCATGGCTGAGCAATTGAGTTGAGTGGAGCGATTGAACAATTGGTCTGAGTGAGGGGCATCAAAACAGACAAGAAAACACCAGCCTCACCTAAAAACATTTGAAGGAAGAAGAAAGGAGTGAAGATAATAGCAACTGGCTGAAGAGGAGTCCACCCTGATGCTTTCAGAGCCAGGCCATTTCAAAGGACAAAATCCGATCATGCTTGCAACAATGTGGGTGATTGAGGATCACACCAAAGATGCAGTTGCAGCATGACAGTGCAAAACCCATAGAGATACATGGGGTCCTTTCCCTATAAAATGGGACAGAAGGATGAAGGCTGGAGGTTCGGGTCTACAACATCACACCAGCCAGGAGTACCGGTGCGCATCGGCAGAACCTCGCTCCTCACCCTCGTGCTACAGTCACCTGGCCAGTGACTACCACAAGCACCTAGAGGCTGGTACCTATAACATCTGTGGGACCCTGTGTATGTCTGTCTGTCTCCCTGTCTGTGTGTGCCTGTCAGTGTGTGTGAGTGTGAATGAAAGTTAGAATTGAAACATGTCAACAAAGTCTATTTTATTAAGCAAGAGTCTCTGGCATTGGAGTATTGATATAATGTTAATGCTATTTCCATAGTGGTTGCATTGTTGATACTCTTTAGTTAAAGCTCAGTGTTGATGATGTTGCAGTGCGGATACTTCTCTTTTCTGTGATACTAGTTACCAAGTTTCCATATTCACAACAAATGCAGCTTGTTGCCTTATCCCCTAAAAAGATCCTATGATATTTGTTGTTTGGGTAACAGGAGGCAGGGGGCTGCTCTCTGCTCTACTCACTCTGGCTATCGCCCTCCCTCCCCCCCCACACACTGACTGGCTGTTCGCTCCCACCCCTCCCGCTAACCCCGCTCAGGAGACGGACGGGCTCTGCCAAAGGCTGGTGCGTGCTGCATGGCTGCCAGGCTCCTCCTCGCACCGAGAGCAATCGGAGGTTGGGTCAGGACCCCCGGGCACGAAGGCTGCTCTTGTGACCTGGCCCCTCTTGTCTGTCCCACACAGGTCCTTGGTCGATCTCCCCTGGAAGCCGCCCTCACACCTGGGTTGGCAGGATTCCCACTGGAGTTTTCCTGCTCTCCCCTCCTGCGGCTCCTGCTCCCAGTCCGAGAGCTGTCCCTCCCCCAGGGACGCTGAGGGCCTTGTGCCTGCCAGGCCTGGATCTGTGCCTCCTCCTCGCTGACCTGCCCCCCGGAGAATCAGCAGCAGCAGCCGGCTCTGAGCCGGACCCGGCTGAAGGGCTCCCATGCCTGGGTTTCACTCCTCACAGCTGCTCTGCTGCCATGGGCCTTGGGGAAGGGGCCTGACAGCCGTGGGGACTGGTCCGTGCGCCCCGTGGCCACTCACTATCAGATTCTGAGGGGGCAGGGACAGCTCTCGCTGGGGGCTCAGGGGATCCCCTAACAGAGGGGGAGGGGCCTGTTCCCTGCCCTGACCCCACTGTTTGCCCAGCACCGAGTCCCTGGCCTGCGTCTCTGGAGCGGGAGGCTCGGAGCCCGTCTGCCCAGCGCAGGCCACCCCAGGCAGTGGTCGCTGCACCTTACCCAGGTGCATGATGGGAGAGCCGAGGGTCTGACTCTCCCCCACCCTGTGCTGGGGGGAAGGAGGAGGACCAGAAACCTCCCCCAGGATCTGGCTCCAGTCCAGCAGGGGCAGGAATGCCTGGGGCCTGCCCACGGGAGGGGGAATCGTGGGAACAGGCAGCCTGCGGCAAACCCAGCCCGCGCTGGCAGCCGGCTGCTGGGAACCTGGGGTCTGTGCTGGCAGCCCCTGAGGTTGCCCCCAGCCCTGGGCACGTCTGGGGTGTGTGTGCGTGGGATGAGCTGCCTGGCGTGTGCCTTTCCTGGTCCTGGTGCAGCAGAGGGGGGCCGTGCCATGGCTGGGTGTGCTGAGACGCGCAGGGCAGCTGGTCACAGAACGCAGAGATCCCCAGCCAGGGGTAGGGAAGGTGGGTCTGGTGGCTCCCCTACTTGTCCCTCTTCGCCACACTGCACCCCACAAAGGTGAGTGGGGGGCCCCAATGAGGGGTCATGTCTCTCTGAGACCGGACCCCCAACTCCTGTGTTGGGGGCAGACCCAGCGAGGGGCAAACACCGTTCTCTGCTCTGCAGCAGGGTCCGGGGACCTCCCTGCAGCCCCGGGGGCAGGTCCGGCTCTGCCTGTGCCGCTGCAGCCGCGAGAACGGAGCCAGGGCAGACGGAAGAAAACGGTTTGCAAACCCCGCGCGGGGCAGGGCGATCTCCTGAGCGCGCTGGGTTTGACATAGGAGTTTTGGACATTTGGTTGGTGACGCTGATCTGCAGCCTTTCCTCACAGCCGCCGGGAGCCGCCTCTTCGGGACTCTGTCCCTGTGGGGCCTCTGCCCCACTCACACACCCACCTCGGCCCCCCACATCCACATGCTCCTTCCTGTCCCACATGCACTGCTCCTGCCCGAGGTTCCAGCCCAGTCCCTTCCTGGAGGCTCTCCCAGGGCCCCACATGGTGCTGCCCTGGGGGGGGGGGGGGGGAGGGGAAAGAAAAGCCCCGCCCCCCCGCGGGGGGGGGGGCGGCCCCCCCCCCGGGGGGGGGGGGGGGGCTGGGCACTGGAGGAAAGGCTGAGATGCACATGGAGACTGGGAGGGCCCACCTTCCATTACTGATGGAGGGGGGCCCTTGCCCGACACCTGCATCAGTCCCTGCCGCAGGGACGTGTACCAGCTTCCACTGCAGGCCCCCCCCCGATACTGCCCCACCAGCCCCCCATGTGAGGCAGCAGCAGAGGGGGAGGTGAAGCTCACTCCTGTTTTCTTTCCCTCCCCCACTCCCTTGGGGTTCCCTCCCTTTCCCGGGAAGGCAGTGAGTGGGGGTGGGGCAGGCAGGGAGCTGGAAGGGCAGAGCCGCCCCCTGGCTGGGGGGAGAAGCCAGGTCAGCAGCAGAGATGCCCTGAGTCCTGCCACCCTGCCCTGCTCCAATAACAGCCTGGGGCTGGGGAGGGCCCTTGGGGGTGGGCAGGAGGGGCAGGGCAGTGTTGGGGGAGCTCTGGGGCTGTGGGGGGCACAGGAGGGGCAGGGCAGTGTCGGGGGAGCTCTGGGGCTGTGGGGGGCACAGGAGGGCAGGGCAGTGTTGGGGGAGCTCTGGGGCTGTGGGGGGCACAGGAGGGCAGGGCAGTGTTGGGGGAGCTCTGGGGGGCACAGAGGGCAGTCACTGGGGGAGCCCCGTCAGTGTGGCCGCGGCTCGGGGAGCAGCCCCAGGTGCCCGGGTGGGACACGTAGCCCAAGCGCTGTGGGGTGGCGAGACCTGCCCACGGGGCGGCGAGGTCGGACCAGCTCGGGGCGTGGGAGGCGGGCGGGGCAGGGCCGGGGGGGCAGCGCAGGGCAGCGTGAGTCGCCGCGGGGGTCCGTGATGTCCACCCAGGACCCAACCCCCGCCACAGCCCCCTTGACCCCTCCATCCCCCCCGCCACTCACCCGCGCGCTGGTTGTAGCGGCCGCGCAGCATGTCCAGGTTCGCTCGGAAGATGGGCTGCCAGCGCTGCAAGTTTCGCCTCTGCCCCTCCCAGTACCGCGGGCCCTCGCTCCGCGCCATCCAGTCCGCGCGCGGCTCCGCTCTGCGCCTCGCGCTGTCGTAGTGCATGAAGAGCTCCCCGTCCACGTAGCCCACGATGTTGAACTCGGGCAGCCCCGGGCCAGGCTCCGACACCCCGGTGTAGAAATAGCGCAGCGAGTGTGGGCCGGGGCCTGCGGGGGAGGGGGTGTGTGGGTCAGACCCACTGGCACCGACCGGTCCTGATCCTGCCCGGCCTTCCAAGGAGCACCCCCGCGGCAGGCCCTGCCCGCTCGGGGGAGGCAATGGGGGAGGGGCTGGGAAGTGGGGGGGCAGCAGAGCTGGGGGGCCATGGGGAGGGGGGTGGTTATGGGGCAGCTCAGCCCATTGTGCCGGGAGCCGCCCCAGCGAGGGACTGGAGACAGGCCCGGAGCAGGAGCCGATGCTGGGGCCGTGCCGTGCCGTGTCCAAGCTGCAGGGTGGGGGCCCAGGGGCCGTGCCCACAATTTACAACCATTGAGTCACACGGGCACTGCCCCCAGGACCCCTGTAGGGATCGGGGCCCCATTGTGCCAGCTGCTGCATGGCCCTGCCCCACAGAGCTCACAGGCTGTGCTCCCTCCCTGCTGTCGGGTTCCCCCCACAGATCCACACAGGATCAGGCCCAAGAGGGCAGTGGGCACAGATCCCATATAAGGACTTGGGGGTGCAGAGACTGACCCTCGGTCTCCTCCTCTCTCCACACCTTATCCCTGGGCAGTCACCCACAAACACAAATTCACCTACCACCATCCCCAGACCCACAGCTCACAGATCTGCCTCTGCCCCACACCTGCTTCCTGCTGCCCCAGCTACACTCTGGGCCTGTCCCTGACATCTCCCTGCGGGTGTCTAGTCACCACCTCAGGGTCAGTGTCATTAAAACACAGCTCCCAATCCTCCCTCGACCTCCCTGCTCCCTCTTTGTCAGTCCCTGTGCACAACGCCACCATCCCGCCTGTCACTCACACCCGTAACCAGGCTGTCATCTCGGCCTCACACCTCTCCTACCCCTCCATCCAGGCCACGTCTGCATCTCGCTGCTGCTTTCTGCAGAGCATCTCTCAGACCTGGCCTTTCCCATCCATCTCCACAGCTGAACTATGGGCCAGGCTCTCCTCATCTCATGTCTCATCTCACAGGATCTCCTCCCCTCTGGCTGTGACAAACGCAGCCTCCTCCCGCTCAGATCCACTCACAACGGCTCAAAAACCATCTCCCAGCCCCTCAATTTCAGCACCTCTCCCTTCACTTGGTGTCACCCCTGCTCCATCTTCCATCACATCAAACAGCAGCTGACGTCACTTCTGAGGCCCTTCACAACCTGTCCTCACCTGACCCATGATCTCTCATTGGCCACCAGAACGTCACCTCTCGCCCATCGGCCCATGGCCCCAGCCTTCATCGCCCCCTTTTTACATTTACAAACATGCCCCTCTTCTCTGTCTGCCACGCTGCCCCCAGGCTTGGGAGGAGCTACCCACAAACACCCACAAAACTACCCCATCATCATCCTCCAAAATCCTCCACAACACTCTCCTTTGCCAGGCTGCCAACAAAACCAGACACCGGCCACTGCTGCACAGAGACAGCAGTCTGTCATGCTGCCCTATGTTACACCACTGTAGGCCCCCATCTGTCTATATCCCTCTGTCCTCTCCTGTCTTATACTCAGACGGGACCATAGTTTGTTCTGTCTGTACAGCGCCTGGCGCAGTGGGGGCCTGCACTATGACGGAGGTTCCTGGGCACTGCCAGAAAAGAACAAATAATGAAGACAGCAGGGCGGATGGCTCTTTTTTAAAAAATGGCTGTTTTTTCCCATTCGAGAGGCCCATCTTGTTGACCTTGTTTTTCCTGAAAGACTCTACGGGGCAGTCAGAGACCTTGGCGGGTGGGGGAATGTGAAACGTGAGTAAACACAAGAGGAAGGAATTATTATTTCAGATTGGGGTAGCACATATTAGCTTCAGTCGTGCTGGGGCCCCGTCATACTGGGTGTTGTATAGACCACAGCGAGTGGCAGTCCCTGCCCCGAACCGCTCACACTGTGAGGCTGGCTCTACCCACAGGTTTTCTTCTGATTTCACTATTTCAGTTTGGGGACGGGACTTGGTTTTTCATTTGTTTCTTTTTACCCAAATAGCACAAGTGCAGTTATACCGATACACTGGAGCGTGACACCAGTACAGCTTTCTCCTGTCAACATAAGGGAAGAATCTGTGCTGGTTTAATTGTGTCCATGTTAAGTGGTCCTACAGACTTAGCTATGCTGGTTTCAAACATATAAAAGTGGTACAAAATCTGTGTGTCAACCAGTCCTAAAGGATTTATTCCAACTGTTTACACTTCATGGCTAACACCTTCACCTTGGCTACACACAAATTTACACCAGTTTATTTGAAGTGTGAATATAAATTGGTTTAGTTAAACCAGTGCAAGAAGCTCTCTAGACACTCCCATTCCAGCTTTTTTCAGTTTAGCTTAAGTCGGTTAGACCCTGTCCACCTGGAGAGTTGCACCAGTATAACTAAATGGAAACTGGTTCAGCTAAACTGGTGCAAGGTTCACTGTGGAGACTCTTATTCCGATAAAGGAGTGCCTTCCCCTCCCCAATTTAGGCTAAATTATGGAGAATCAGTTCAAACTGACCTGAAAAAAGCCACTCTTCTTCCAAAACAAGAGGGTCCACAAAGAGGTTTGCACTGATTTAACTAAACCGGTTTAATTAAATCAGAACAAGAATGTGTGTGGGAAACGTCCTGCTTAACCAAGCACTCATGTAGCAGTAGGAAGAGAAGCTGTCCCTGGCAAAGATGCCGCAACCTGTGGCCTTTCACTTGGGGACAGAGAATTTCCACCGCAGGGCTCTGGTGCTCCAAGGAGATCTCCAGCAACACAGGGAAGGGGAGACAGAATAAAACAAGCAGGAAAAAACCCCTTTGGCCTTCACTCTCCGTGAGGGAGCAGCAGAAATGGAAACAAGTTCTATTTCCCCCTCAGGTCACTGTTAAACCCCGGAGGTTCAAGATGTAACTGCAATGGACCAGCGACACCCACCAAGGAGACAGACACCAAATTTGAGTAACAAGAAGGGGATTTTATAGTAATCTTATTAAAAAAACGTATATCAAAAATAGCAAGGGAAGAGACATATGGTGCAACAAACAACTACACAGTGCCAAGGGTCATGCAAATTACAAATGGGGTAATAAACAGTTACACAGAAAAAACAAGAAGGAAAAGCAAACTATACCAGATACAAATAGGAATTAATTACACTTGTGGACAACACCTAAATGACTTCATAAAAACAAAGAAGAAAAGAATAGATTGAGAGGGGTAGGGTAACCACATCAATTTATAATACCTGTCCCAGCACCATGGTGGTACCCAAAGCGAGGAGGCAGACCAGCTGCAGCATCTCAGTAATTAATCGTTTGGCCAGCAATTCGCAGACACCCAAAGGTCTTGTGGGCGGGAGCTCCCTGTCTCGGTCCGGTCGGGGGATCAGTCCGACCGGTTCGTGACGTGCCCTTTAGCATTCGAGGGTGGGAGAACACCTGAGCTAACCGAGGCAGGAGCTTAAATAGTGCACTGCGTGGCCAGAGTATAAAATAGCCAATTAAAAATGAGATGCAGGTCAGGACCAATGAAGTAACTGGGACCCCAGACAATGATCCCTCCTTTGTGGTGCCAAGAGGTAAACAGGGTGATTGAAACTCACCTGAGAAATTAAGGCCCATCAGGGGAGATCCGTACTTAACATTCTTCCCCCTGAGCCACATAGTCCAGAGATGAGACCCATCAGGGCTATTGACACTTAACATTCTTCCCTGTGGGCTGCAAAGTTTAGAGGGCCATACCAGGGGCGGGGTGGCCATCATGTCTGCCACTTCCATTAACAGTCACCTTCAGTGCAATGGACACAGAGGGTTTTTATGTCACGGACGAGGGCCCAGCCAGGCACCGATGGGAGCTGGTGCTGGACACAATGTCATTAAAAAGAGCCAGACCCCCTATGATCCCATTAACGTCCTTCTCCGTGCACCCCCGACTCCACAGGCCCCAGGCCAGAGCTCTGCCCCACTGGGGTTACGCCAGTGGGGGGCATAACCCCCGAGCTGAGGGCCTCCCATTTCCTCGGGGCAGGGTCAACCACTTCCCACCTTCATTCCCGACCCCAATGGGGCTCGACCCCATGGGGCCAGGCTGCACTGGGGCCCAGCCCTGTATGTATCAAACCAAGCCTGGGACTGAGGTGCCGCGAGGGAACAACACCGCAGCTTGAACCACTTCAAACAAACCCCCAAACCCAGCCACAGCCTCACCCAGCTGCACACGGGCTGCCAAGTGCCGCAGCCGGGGTGTAAAAGCTGCTGCGGCACTCAGCACGCTGGGCACAGCCCCTGCCAGGGCAGATTCATGTCCACACTAGGAAAAGCAGGAGGTGGCTGCCCCTCTCCCGTCCCCTCCCCTCCCCACGGGGTCCCGAAGCTCTTTCTCCACCTGTGACAGGGGATCCCAACAGCACAGACGCAGCAGCCGGGCTGGGCCCTGCAATGGGAGCTTGCTCCCAAACTGAGACCCCATTAACACAAAGATCCAAACTGACTTCTCCAAAGACTTGTCCCCACCACAGACAGGGCCCAGCGCTGCCGGGGTGCAGGCACAGCTCAGCTGTAGGTAGACAAGGCCATGCCACGCCCAGGCGCTGCAGACACAGGTTAAAACCAGCATGACCCCCTGGGCTCAGTGACGCTGGGTGAGGTCCCAGATGCCTTTTCCCCTCCCTGACACGTGTCTTGGGGGGGTTCATTTGCTCCCTCTCCCCAGCTGCCAGCCTGGGCCCTGCACACCCCAGTCGTGGTCCAATGTCCGGTCGGTTCTGTGCCCTGCGGGGTGGAGCAGCCTGGGCAGCGCCTGGCGCGGGGATCCCCCAGCCCAGGAGCAGGGGCAGCAATAGGTGCCCACGGGCCATATCTGGGCCCAGCCGCTTCTGAACCAACCCGAAACCTTGGAGTGTCCTCGCGATCCCCGTCAGTGCCGTTACTGGCGCGTTACAGACGCTGGGCCTGGCCCAGCCCGTGACACAAACCCACGAATGCCCCTGGCCGGGCGCCTCCCGGGCCAGCGCAGGGCTGAGGGGCGTGTGCAGCGCCGAGCACCGCGGACCGCGCCCCTCGCCTGGCACCACGGGCGGTGCTGAGCGCAGAGCCCAGCCCGGCCCCGGGCCGAGCCAGGGCCCCTCCAGCCCCACGCCCCGTCTGCCCCGCACTCACCGCAGCGCGCCCCCGACAGGGCCGCGGCCCCCAGCAGCAGGAGGCGCAGGGCCAGCCCCATAGCGCCCGCTCCGCGCTCCGCCGTCCGAGACCGGGCAGCCTCCCGCTGCGGGGATTGGCCGAGAGAGGAGCGGCCTGTCCAATAGCGACGCGCAGGCCCAGCCCGTCACCGGTCGCTGGGCAGAAGCCGACCGGGCAGGTTGGTTCGGGGAAAGCGAAAGTCTCGGCGCCGCGCCGGGTGCGGCGGGGAAACCCGGGCCACTCCCCCCCCACCCGGGCACCCCCCCGGGACCGGAGCGTTTCAGGGCCACGGGCCCCGCCCCATGGCGAGTGCACCCCCAGATCCGCCGGCTCGGGCAGCCGGGCCGCTCCGGGTCGGGAGCCCGCCCGTTGCTAGCGAGCGTCTGTCTACACGGGGCTAACACGACACCGAGCCCTGCAGGAAGTGTCCCGGTTGGTGTCTTTGCGAATCTGCAATGGGGAAAAACCCTCCCTCGGCTCAACAGGCCGAGAGTGGTCGGTGGAGCCAGGACACAAACCTCCAGGGTTTAACCTCCAGGGTTAAACATGGGGCACACAGGGGAAACTGAGGCACCCCCAGCATACAGAACAGTAGAAGAATCCCCTGTGGTACACGGGTGTCCCGGAGAGGGTTTGCAATTCCCGTCCTTGGGGGTTAAGAACAGGTTGGACAAACACCCATTAGGGATGCGCTAGGGTGACTTGGTCCTGCCAGGGACCAGGGGTGGGCTTGATGATCTCTTGAGGTCCCTTCCAGCCCCACCTTGCTGGGAATGGGGAATAGGGCACTGGAGATGCTTAGGAACCAAATGCAGATACTATCCCTGTGCCCCAGACTGCCTCCGCTGATGGGCAAATGGCCCAACCAGGTGGGACTCGCTCAGGCCATTTACCACATTATAATCATGAGATTTCACAGAAAATATGTCAACCCCCCTGTCCACAAACAAATCATTACTGTTCATAGCCCCAGTGCGCTTTACAGGGCGTGCAAACAGCAGTGAGTGAAGACATTCACTGCTAGTTTTATGAGAAAGTTTGTTCTCTGCTCTGGTCAATGACAAAGCCGGACAACAGAAGGAAGAATTACAGGTTTATTAGCACCTAGAGCTACTGGGTGCGGCCGGCCCCTAGAGGCCATTGCTTCAGATATTTATACAGAGGTAGAAACAACTTTCAGAAGGAGGGGTCGGAGCGCATCTTCACATATAATTGAAGAAACATAGCAGCTGTAAGCATAACATAATACTCTTCTCTACAAACTTATCAGTATGTGAAGGTCAGGGCCGTTAATTGGCGTTAATTGGCGACTACTGTAAATTAGAATAGCTGAGGCTGCCAGAAGAGGCCTACAGACAGTCAAAATACTTTGCTTGGGCTAAAAACACACAGAAAAGGGCCTTGCTTGAAACAAGTCTCCCCTCACACTAGGAAATGTAAAACTGTAATGAAAACTAACATAACGTTAATGTTAATACCTAGGTTAAGGGAAAAGTTTCTGTACAGCTGGGATAATGCCGACATTATCCCAAAGGACAGAGGTTTGTTTAAAAGTCATAAAACACACATCATCTGCAGTACACCCAATTAATGTTAATAGCTTTAATACTAGTTAAAATATTAGCATCCAAATATCTGGATACATCACTCATAAAACTGTACTAAAAGTAGTTTGTGCAAAGCAAATCCTGCACTGACTGTCCATAGCGTGACTGAGAATTTTAGCTCAGATTGTCCCTGAGTTAATACACTCCCTGGGGAGGAAGCAGTTGCTGGCATCCCACTTGCAGGTCACCTCAAAGGCCTGGCCCTGCTCTGCCTCAGGTTTTCCACGTGCTGCCAACGGATGGCATCCTTCGGGATCCTCCCCAGCGTAGCTCTAGCTCTCAGGGTGAGGACTGTGCACTCCGTATTCTCGACCGACAGTTATTAGGGTCACAGGAAGAGAGATTTACAGTGCCACAATTTAAACAAATTACATCCATCCCATGCACAATCAATTTGAGAGAAGAACCGGTGCTTTGTCTACACACAAACTGGCACCAGTTCAGGCAGCAGACACTGGTTCTGGTAGAAGAGGCGGCTTTTTGGATGTCATTTGAGCCACTTGGGAATCAGTTTACATCAAACAAGCCATGTCTCATAACAGAGTAAGAGTGTCCACACAGATGTAACTGACCACGTTAAACCCACACCTTTAGTTACACCAGTGCAAATCACACTACGGACAAGGCACTGGAGCGCCCAGTGACCTGACAGGCAGGACTTAGAGGAGAGACGTCATCGTAATACCTTCACCAGTGCCGAGATAGAAACCTGGGGCCATGTCCAATGAAACAAACAGAAGAGCCACCGCTGCCCCCAGTGCTCTGCTACCATTTCATCCCCATCAGCCCTTGGTATTTTCTTCTGCACTAACAAGATGCGCAGCGCTGGAAGCTAATATTTTCAAACCGAAGGTAACTATGCAGAAATCAAATGATAAGCCACCCACACCCAGCCCCGGCGACTGCAGTTGGAGCATGGAGGCTGCAGTTGCTGTCTCGCAGGCGGGCGTCCCCTGGGTACAATCGTGGCAAAGGGCTGTAGCGGATGGCGGAGGCGCTGATGAGCTGTGGCACTGCCAGGAGCCTGATCTGCTCCGGTCTCTCTCCTGGCGTCTGGGATCCCCTCAGCAGGCTGGGCAGGGGCCGACCGGCTCCGTTACGCTGCAGAAACGAGACATGCAGACCAGGGGTCAGCGATGCCAGCGACACAGCTTGGCGCTCGGGGTGATGCTCCAACCGAGGGTACAGCCTGCGCTGAGGGGTGTAAAGCTGTGCGGTGCGTCCCGAGCTCCAGCGAACCCTGGCCCTGCAGCTAGCGCAGCAACAGTGACAGCCCGAATCCGTCCTCTAGCAGAGTCACCGAGACACAATGTGCCCCCCAGCACCCACTGCCTGGCACCCCTCCCTGCAGAGGGGAGATGCAGCCCCCACACTCAGCACCCCGACTGCGTGAGACCAGGGGCAGGGCTCCCCACAGCTGGCTGGTCAGAGGGGCTCGGCCTGGGAGCCTCTGGGCAGGGGTCTCCCCCTAGAGGCCGCATTGAACCCCGCTGGCGGGTTCCCCCAACTTACCCTTCATACCGGTGTCAGATCCCTGGTAGCTTCCTGGGAGGGGGGAAGGAGAAGGGGATGTTAGCATCTCTGGCATACACTGGGTCCCGATCCCCCACCTGGCACCTTGTGTTTAGCCTACGGCAGGGCGGGTGTGACGTGCTGCCCAAGTTGGCGGCTGCACTTCAACCTCCTTTTCCCCTGATGTGTAGGATGACGAGGGGTGAGCCAGGGGGAACCAGGTGTGGGGCTGGGAACTGCTCCCCAGGCTAATGTACCCTGCATCACCCCCCTCACTAAGGACTGGGATGTGCTGGAGTGAGATTTTCAAAAGCACCTTGGTGACTCAGGAGCTGAAACCCCATTGAAATCAGTGGGGCTGGGACTCCCACATCACCCCAATCAGTGCATGACACGTCCCACATGCCCCACATCCAACTTGCAGCCACAGCAGGGGGAGGGGTTAGACACAGGCCAGACACTGCCAGGGCCAAATGTGGCCAGGTGCAGTTTGGAGGGGGTCAGATGCACCCCAACCCCATTGCAAACACCCCTGCTGGCACAGCCATGTCCGCACACACCGCTGCCGACTTCACAGGCTGCCGACGACTGCAGGCTCAGAATTTCAAAGCAGCCAAAGGGAGTTGGGGACTGAAATGCTACCGACTCCCAATAACGCCCCTAGGTTCCTTTGAACTCTGTCTAGTTAGGGCTTGTCTATATGGGGAAATCGACCAGCTGAGCTGCAGGTGATGTTAGCTCTGCCCGGCAATTTCCCCATGCAGACAAGCCCCCAGTGTCACCGAAACAGCAGACCCCCCCCACCCCACAGAGGGGCCCCTGGGCTGTGTTAACAGGCTCCGTGTTGCCCCCAAAAGCTCTCAGGGACAGCCGCCCATCCCCTGGGCTAGCATCACCGCACGTCACCTACCGGAGCTGGAAGAGCTTTCGTGATCTGTGAGGGGAGAACGAAGCCGGGGTCAGTGTCTTGTGGAATGCAAGATCCTCGTCCTGCCCTGCCCCACACTCGTGATACACGGAGACACCCCAATAACGGAGTTGGATGTTCGCGTTGTGCTGGGTACCCCAGCGAGGGGCGACCTACGTGGAGCAGCTGGGCCCGGACAGGTACCGCCAGGGTGTGGGTGTCACTGCCCAGGACTGTCACTAGCCAGTCCCGCCGCTGCAGCTCTCCAGCCTCCGAGGGCCGTGGGGGGCTAGTGGAGGTCTCCCATTACTGGCCCAGACTGCCTGGTACAGGGTCACCCAGCGACTGGCGGGGGGGGGGGGGGGCGGGGGGCCGGCAGGCCTGGCGGCCAGCACTTACCTGAAGCTGCTTTGTAGCCATCTTTCTTCTTCCCTGCAGAGAAAAGCAGATTGCCATGAGCATGGCTGCTCCGGGCAGGATTCGGCTGTGATCTGTGTGTGGGACCCAGAGACGAGGGGCCCGGCCCACCCCAGGGGCAGGATGACAGGCTCTGTGGGAACTTCACGCCGGCCTAGCATAGACGGCGCCGGCCCCCTCGGCACTTACTGAGGCAGAAGAAAGCAGCTCCCCCGACGGCAGCCAATATCACGAGAACCCCGAGAACGATTCCCACGATCAGTGTCACGCTGGACTTGGGCGCTGTGACGGGAAAGGGCCAGTGAGCAGGGGACACCCCAAACCCTCTTTCCCTGTTACATGGGTCGGTCACCCTGCTCCCCATCAGTGCCCTGTGTATTCCCCTAAATCCCCTCCCCCCATTCTAGGGGTCAGTCACCCCTCTACCCATTAATGACCATAACCCCCCTCACTCAAAACCCCCTCTGCCCATCTCAGGGCCCGTCCCCTCACCCCAGGCCACTCTCAAATCCTCCGTCAGGCTCGGGTGCTCCACGCAGCAGGTATAATCCCTCTCTTGGCTGTGGTCGATCTCTATGGTCGCCCGGGTCTGGTAGGTCCCGTCCCCACTGGGAACCACCCCCCACTGGATCGTCTCCTGCGACAGGGCCTCCTCCTTCTTCAGCCACATGACGGCGATGTTGTGCGGGTAGAAGCCGTGGACCCGGCAGGAGAGGGTGGTGAGCCCATCCCTGCTCGGCCGGTCGCTCACCTGCACCCGCGGTTGCTCTGGGGGGAGGAAACATGGAGTTAGTGGGATCCATGGGGCGGCAGCAGCCGAGGGGGCTGGAATCCCCTGTGGGAAGCTGCGGCTTTGCTCCCTGCACAGGGAGACCCAGCAACTGAGCCCCCCCCCAACCTCTCTGAGCCCCATGCCCATGGCTGCTCTGCTGTCCAGCCGGGCCATGGCGCACGGGGACAACACTGCCCTGCCCCGGCCAGAGGGACGGGACCTGCTGCAACTGGGCTCTAACGTCTGCCTCTGACACACAGGGCCGGCCCAGCTCCCCCAGGGCTCTGCTCGGTGGGGGGGGTCTGAAAAGGGGGGTTGGGACAGGGGATGAACAGTGCTCCTGCAGCTACGCTGGGGCCTCGCCCGATGGGGGACAGAAACACCCTGGCACACCCAGCGCCCAGCATGGCGGGGTGTGGGGGGGTGGTATTGGAGTAAGAAAGATTCCCCCAGTCAGTGCTGCCCCTGGGTGGGATATGAAACACCCTCCTCCTCCCTGGCCCCCACAGACCTCTCCTCTGCAGCGTCTCCTGCCCGTACGCCAGGTACTTCTCCAGCCACTCGATGCAGGTCTCCTCCAGGTAGACTCTGTCTCCCTGAAGAGAGGCCTTATCCTCGTTCCATGTGCGCTGAGTGAGCTCGGCTTCTCTCACTGGTGCCACCCAGGTGTGGGTGTTCGTATCGTAGGTGAGGAAGTCTGCCCCATCATAGCCATGCTGCTGGAACCCCCCAGTGCTGCCGTCAGCCCGGAGCTCACAGCCGTACATATGCTGTAAAGTGTGGAGCCCTGAAACAGACACAAAGGGGGGTCCCCCCAGGCTGGGTCAGGGGCAGAGCCAGCGCCTGCCTCTCTCCAAGACATCTCCCTCCCCCAGTGAACGGAGCCCCAGGACTGCATGTTGCGGTGCCCCCATCCCCCAGGGGAGCCCTGGCAATGTGCACCTTCCATGGACAGTACCCCATGGACTGCTCCTCCAACACGTCCTCAGTGAGGGCAGAGATACGCGGGGCTAGGGAGGGGGAACGTCTCCCGCTTACCCCCTCCCTGGTGTAGAGACACTGCAGGGTCCCTAGGCCCACAGTTGCTCCCCACATGCATATGGGGGTCTCCCTTTGGCCTGCCCAACTCTCTCTGCTTGTCTCCTTCCATCCTCTGTCCCTCCACCCCACACACCCTTGCACCTTTCAGCTGCCAGCACATCTGCCCTAACTCTCCCCCTGAGAACCAGCCCCCTCTGTCCCTTGTCCCCCACCCCCAATTCCTTCTGCACCAGTCCCTTCTCTGGCCCCCAAGAACTCAGCTCCCGCTGAGCCTCAGGTGAAATTTCCCCTCCCCAGCACCCTTCTCCTGTGGGAAAGGCAGCTGGCAGGGAGAAGCCTCCTGCCCCACAACCAATCAGCCGGGCTGGAGCTGGCCGAGCTGGAATAGGGAGGTTGTAGGAAATTCAGGAGCAGTGGGGGGAGGGTGTTGCCGTCTAGGGCTGCACAGAGCGTCTCAGGGCCGTGAGCGAGTGAGCAGCGGGGGGACGCCCGGCAGGTGAAGACACAGGAGGAGTCGGTGGGGAGGTGCCAGGGAATGGGGGGCCCAGGCGAAGGGGAAGCCTAAGGCTACAGCAAAGGGAGCAGGAGGGGGAACGTGGGGCAGGGGCATGTGAGGAACACAGAAGAGGGGAGACCCTGCCTTTCAGGGACTCTAGGGTACATTAGTGTCACTTCAACCCTGCCAGGGGGGCTGGGAAAGGAACCTGCAGGGAGGCAGCTGCACAGTGGGGGAAGGGGCAGGACCCCCGGGCATGGGCCGGCAGGGGGCTGCTCTCTGTCCTGCTCGCTCTGGCCATGCCCCCTCAACTAGCTGTTTGCTTCCTCCCCCCTCCCGCTAACCTCACCTTGGCACTCCCTTCCCCCCCGGGAGCCAAACCACAAACCAGAGCCAATAACCCTGGCACGGCCCCACCCAGGACTGCAGGGGGGCGCTGCCCTTCGCCCAGGTCTGCCTGGTTTAGGCAGCAGTGCAGGGTCTGTCTCTGTGCAGCTCCAAGCACCCTGCCAGCCCCACTACAGTGCCCTCACAAAACACGCTGCATTTTTAAAAAACATTCAAGGGGCCGGGACAGCAATAGGGGAGGGGGCTGACATAGGCAAAACAAACCCTGCCGATGTTAGAAACCTGCTTTCCACACAGTGGAAGTTTCCACATGGGATCATGAGGGGTGAAGATCTGCCACCCGGCCCCGGCTGCTGCTCGGGGGGTGTGTGTATGGGGCAGGAGAGGGGGACAGGCCAGTACAATAAAGAGCTAGCCTGCAGGGACAGCTTCCCACACCCAGGACAAGGGTCCCCCCGGCCAAGTGTGGAGAACGAATCTGTGGCCATGGCCCCAATAAACAGGGAGTCCTTCTGGCAGAGGAACCAGGGGGATGGACCCACCAAGGCTGTTTATCCAACCAGGCAGACCAATGCTCCAGACAAGGGGTCGGGTCGTGGGCCCTGGGACTCCAAGGAAAGGGGCAGGCTGGAAGGACACATTTTCCTCTTCTCTCCCAGCTACGCGGCCACAGACCCCGTCACCCAGGGGATTCCCAGCGCAGGAGGCCCCAGGGCAGGTCCAACAGAACCAAAGCCAGGGCGCTCAGCTCCTTCTCTGCCATGGCAGACCTCGGCGCCGGCCCCTCCTACGAAGGCAGCGTCGGCCGGTGGCTGAACGTCCAGCATTGCTGCGGTGGGAAGGTGTGAAGGGGGCCAGACAGATCTCACCCTGCAGGCGGAGGATCCCTCAGCCCAAAGGCTGCTGCTGCTGCTCTGGGCGGGGGGGGGGAAGCAGGGATGCGGGTGCCTGAGGGGCTCGGATGTGGAGGCTGCTGGGCAGCAGCATTTCAGCCACCCTGGCCCAGCAGATTTTGATGCTTCCTGCCCCCCCCCCCACTGGGCAGAGCCTGTGCGGGGGGGTACCAGAAACCTCCCCCGGGATCCGGCTCCAGCTCAGCAGGGGCCCATGGGAGGGGAAGTCGTGGGAACAGGCAGCCTGCAGCAAACCCAGGCCGTGCTGGCAGCCGGCTGCTGGGAACCCGGGTCTGTGCTGCCGGCCCTTGACGTCGCCCCCAGCCCTGGGCACGTCTGCGGGGGTGCGTGGGACGAGCTGCCCGGCCTGCGGCTTTGCTGGTCCTGGTGCAGCAGAGGGGTCCCTGCCCCGGCTGGCTCTGCTGAGACGTGCAGGGCGGCTGGTCACAGAACGCAGAGATCCCCAGCCGGGTGCCAAGAGGGACGGGGAGGGGGGTCTGGTGCCCCCCCACCCGTCCCTCTTCTCCACGCTGCACCCCACAAAGGTGAGGGGGGGGCCAATGAGGGGTCGTGTCCCTCTGAGACCCGACCCCCAACTCCCCTGTGTGCGTGTGGGGAGCAGACCCAGCGAGGGGCAAACCCCGCTGTCTGCTCTGCAGCAGGGTCTGGGGACCTCCCTGCAGCCCCGGGGGCAGGTCCGGCTCTGCCTGTGCCGCTGCAGCCGCGAGGACGGAGCCGGGGCAGACGGAAGAAAACGGTTTGCAAACCCCGCGCTGGGCAGGTCGATCTCCTGAGTCTGGGTCTGACACGGGAGGTTTGGACACTCGGCTGGTGACGCTGATCTCAGCCTTTCCTCACGGCCTCTGCCCCACTCACACACCCACCTCGGCCCCCACATCCACATGCTCCTTCCTGCCCCACATGCACTGCTCCTGCCCCAAGTTCCAGCCCAGTACCTTCCTGGAGGCTCTCCCAGGGCTCCACATGGTGCTGCCCTGGGAGGGGAGGGGGGAGAAAAAGAGGAGGGGGGAGAAAAAGAGCCATGACACCCCGGGGTGGAGAGGAAGACACCCCATGGGGGGGCTGGGCACTGGAGGAAAGGCTGAGACCCACATGGAGACTGGGGGCCCCCCCGCTTTCCATTACTGACTGAGGGGGGCCCTTCCTTGACACTTGCACCAGTCCCTGTCACAGGGACATGCAGCAGCTCCCACTGCAAGACCCCCCCCCATACTGCCTCACCAACCCCCCATCTGAGCCAGCAGCTGAGGTGGGGGGTGAAGCTCACTCCTGTTTTCCTTCCCTCCCCCACTCCCTTGGGGTCCCCTCCCTTTCCCAGGACAGCAGTGAGGGGGGGTGGGGCAGGCAGGGACTGACTCTGATCCCCGCTCCCAGCAGGGAGCTGGAAGGGCAGAGCCGCCCTGGCTGGGGGAGAAGCCGGGTCAGCAGCAGAGATGCCCTGAGCCCTGGCACCCTGCCCAGCTTCGATAACAGCCTGGGGCTGGGGGTGGCGGGGTGGGCAGGAGGGGTGGGGCAGTGGCCGGGGGGAGGTCTGGGGCTGTGGGAGTAGAGGGGGGCAGGGCAGTGGAGGGGCAGTCACTGGGGTAGCCCCGTCTGTGTGGCCGCAGCTCGGGGAGCAGCCCCAGGTGCCTGGGCGGGACATGTAGCCCAGGCGCTGTGGGGCGAGGAGGGCGGACCCGAGCGGAGGTGGGAGGGGGGCGGGAGCGAGGGGTCAGCGCGGGCCGGGGGGGCAGGGAGCGCGAGTCGCAACGGGGGGCTCGTGATGTCCGCCCGGGACCCGCCCCCACTCACCCGCGCTGTGGTTGTAGCGGCCCCGCACGTTGCCCAGGTCCGCTCGGAAGCTGTCCTCCAAGGCCTGCAGGATCCCCGTGCCGCGCCCCCAGTACTGCGCGTCCAGGCTCCGCGCCATCCAGTCCGCGCCGGGCACCTTCCGCCGCGTCGCGCTGTCGTAGCGACTGATGAGCTGCCCGTCCACGTAGCCGGCCTCGATGAACTGGGGCAGCCCCGGGCCGGGCTCCGACACCGCCGTGTAGAAATAGCGCAGCGAGTGTGTGCCGGGATCTGCGGGGAGGGGGAGGGTCAGACCCGCCGGCACCGACCGGCCCCGATCCCGCCCGGCCCGAACTGCCAGGGAGCGCCCGAGCGGCAGGCCCCGCCCGCCCGGGGGAGGCGATGGGGGAGGGGCTGGGAAGCGGGGGGCCCAGGGCCGCAGGCAGGGGCAGAGCTGGGGCCCGTGGGGCGGGCGGTTATGGGGCAGCTCAGCACATCGTGCCGGGAGCCGGCCCAGCTAGGGGCAGGAGCCGGGCCCGGGGCAGGAGCCGACGCTGGGGCCGGGCCGTGTCCAAGCTGCAGGGGGCGGCCCAGGGGCCGCGCCCACAATTTACCACCATTGATTCACACGGGCTCTGCCCCCAGGGAACCGGTAGGGATCGGGGCCCCGTTGTGCCAGGCGCTGCATGGCCCTGCCCCACAGAGCTCACAGGCTGGGCCCCCTCCCTGCTGTCGGGTTCCCCCCACAGATCCACACACAGGATCAGACCCAAGGGGGCAGAGGCACAGATCCCAGATAAGGACTTGGGAGTGCAGAGACTGACCCTCAGTCCCCTCCTCCCTCCACTCCTTATCCCTGGGCAAAGTCACCCACCAACACAAATTCAGCTACCACCATCCCCACACCCACACCCCACAGATCTGCCTCTGCCCCACACCTGCTTCCTGCTGCCCCAGCTACACCCTGGGCCTGTCTCTGACATCTCCCTGCGGGTGTCTAGTCACCAGCTCAGGGTCAGTGTGGTTAAAACACAGCTCCCCATCCTCCCCAACCTCCCTGCTCCCCCTTTGTCAGTCCCTGTGCACAACGCCACCATCCCGCCTGTCACTCACACCCGTAACCAGGCTGTCATCTCGGCCTCACACCTCTCACTAGCCCCTCCATCCAGGCCATGTCCGCATCTCGCTGCTGCTTTCTGCAGAGCATCTCTCAGACGTGGCCTTTCCCATCCATCCCCACAGCTGAACTCTGGGCCAGGCTCTCCTCATCTCATATCTCAGCTCACGGGATCTCCTCCCCTCCAGCTGTGACAAACGCGGCCTCCTCCCACTCAGATCCCCTCACAACGGCTCAAAAACCATCTCCCAGCCCCCCAATTTGAGCACCTCTCCCTTCACTTGGTGTCACCCCCTGCTCCATCTTCCATCACATCAAACAGCAGCTCCCTGACGTCACTTCTGAGGCCCTTCGTGGGCTGTCCTCACTTGACCCATCATCTCTCATTGGCCACCAGAACGTCACCTCTCATCCATTGGCCCATGGCCCCAGCCTCCATCGCCCACTTCTTACATTTACAAACAGGCCCCTCCGCTCTGTCTGCCACGCTGCCCCCATGCTTGGGAGGAGCTACCCACAAACACCCGCAAAACTACCCCATCGTCATCCTCCAAAATCCTCCACAACACTCTCCTTTGCCAGGCTGCCAACAAAACCAGACACCCGCCACTGCTGCACAGAGACCCCAGCCTGTCACACTGCCCTGTGTTGCCCCATTGTAGGCCCCCATCTGTCTATATCCCTCTGTCCTCTCCAGTGTTATACTCAGATGGGACCATGGTTTCTTCTGTGTGTACAGCGCCTGGCGCAGTGGGGGCCTGGACTATGATTGAGGTTCCTGGCCACTGCCAGATACAATAACAAATAATGATGAGTGCAGGGCTGACAGCTTTACTTTTAAAAAGGGCTGTTTTTTTCCATTTGAGAGGCCCATTCCCTGCCCTGAACCTCTCACACTCTGAGGCTGGCTCTACCCACAGGTTTTATTCTGATTTTACTATTTTAGTTTGGGGATGCAATTTGTTTTTTCGTTTGTTTCTTTTGCCAACATAGCACAAGTGAGATTATATTGGTACACGGGTGCTGGACTCCAGTACAGCTCATTCCTGTACATGCAGGGGAAGAATCTGTGCCAGGACAACTGTGTCCACACTGACTTAGCTATGCTGGTTTCAGTTAAATTGGTGCAAAGTCCACTGCGGAGACTCTTATTCGGATAAAAGAGTGGCCTCCCTCACCCCTTCAGTTTAGGTTAAATTGTGGGGGAATCAGTTCAAACTGACCTGAAGAAAGCCACTCTTCTTCCAAAATATGAGGGCCCACAAAGGGGTTTGCACTGATTTAACTAAACCAGTTTAATTCAATCAGAACAGGACTGTCGGTAGAAAAGGTCCTAATTAACCAAAGCACCCATCTAGCAGTAGGAAGAGAAGCTGTCTCTGGTAAAGATTCAGCAGCCTGTGTCCCTGCACTTGGGGACAGATAATTCCCACCCCAGGGCTCTGGTGCTCCAAGGAGACCCCCGGCAACACAGGGAAGGGGAGACTTATAACAAAACAAGCAGGGGAAAAACCCTTTGGGGCCTTCACTCTCCACGAGACAGCAGGGGAAATGGACACAAGCCCTATTTCCCCCTCAAGTCACCTTCAGTGTCATGGGCACGGAGGGTTTTTCTGCCAGTGAAGAGGGCCCAGCCAGGCACCTATGGGAGCTGGTGCTGGGCATGATGTCATTAAAAAGAGCCAGACCCCCTATGATCCCATTAACGTCCTTCTCCGTGCACCCGACTCCACAGGCCCTAGGCCAGAGCTCTGCCCCACTGGGGTTACGCCAGTCGTGGGTGTGACCCTTGAGCTGAGGGTCTCCCATTTCCTCGGGGCAGGGGTAACCACTTCCTGCTTTCATTCCCGGCCCCCAATGGGGCTCGACCGTGTGGGGCTGGGCTGCACTGGGGCCTAGCCTTGTGTGTGTCAAACCCAGCCTGAGACGGAGGTGCTGTGAGGGAACCACGCCGCGGCTTGAACCACTTCAAACAAACCCCCAAACCCAGCCGCACCTGGGCTGCGAGGGCCGCGGGCGGGGTGTAAGAGCTGCTGCTGCGCAGCCCCTGCCATGGAAGGTTCACGTCCACACTGGGAAAATCAGGAGGTGGCTGCCCCTCTTCCCACCCCAACCCAGGGGGGTCCCGAAGCTCTTTCTACATGTGTTACAGGAGATCCCAACAGCACAGACACAGCAGCCCGGCCAGGCCCTGCAACGGGAGCTGGTGCCCAAACCGAGACCCCATGAACACAAAGATCCTGGGCTCTCACCTCCCCCCAGACACAGGCGGGAGCTGGGAGGTTCCACGTCTCCTCCCTGAGCTGACACGTGTACACACGTGTCCACCACAGACAGGACCAGCGCTCCCCGCGGGTCCCAGGTGTGGACACAGTTACTGGCGCGTTACAGACCCCGGGCCCGGCCCGGGACACGACCTGATGGACGCCACTCGCCGGGCCCCACGGGCGGTGCTGAGCGCAGAGCCCAGCGCGGCCCCGGGCCGAGCCAGGGCCCCTCCAGCCCCACGGCCCGTCCAATAGCGACGCGAGGGCCCATCTCGTCACCGGTCGCTGGGCAGATCCCGGCCGGGCAGGTTGTTCGGGGAAAGCGAAACTCTCGGCGCCGCGCTGGGTGCGGCGGGGAAACCCGGGCCGCTCCCCGCCCCCACCCCGGGCACCCCCCCTGGGACCGGAGCGTGCCCCATGGCGAGTGCACCCCAGATCCGGCCGGATCGGGCAGCCGGTTCACTGCTAGCGAGCGAGCGTCCGTCTACACGGGGCTAACACGACACCGCGCGCCCCGCCCCGCCCCGGGGCACAGTTGGGACAGGATTTCAAGCCTTTCTCCGCACCCACAATGGCTGGAAGCTCGGCTCTGACCATGAAGCCGAGAGTCTCCCACACTCAGGTGACTCCAGGAACTTCAGGGGCTTCCTTAATTTAATAAAATAATTCCCCCCCCCCGCATCCCCTTCGTGATAATAGCATGACCCCAGCACTTCCAGAGCATCGCTGGCCCGGCTGTATGGCCGGGGAGAGGCCCAACGAGGGAAGTGTCTGATGTGCTGTGTGACAACAGCACCGAGGGGAACAAAATCCAGCAGTCCTGGCTCCCAGCCTGTCCTGCTCCAACCACTAAACCCCACTGCCCTCCAGAGCTGAGAGAGATCCCAGGAGTCCTGGCGCCCAGCCCAGCCCCCTATCTAACACCAGGCAATGACAATGACCCAGCCCCTAATGTGTTTTCTTTCCCTTTTCAAGTCACTCGGATGTTTACATCATTTCTGGGCACTATTTTTGGTTACTCTCTGTCACGCGGGCTGCATTAGGAGGGGGGGCATTTGTGTTGTTTGACATTAATATGTCAAAATCATAATAATTCATGTAAGACATACCATGTCAGATACTGTTAGAAAGGTTATGATATGCTGAATAAGATGATAATATTTGTGTTCATGTGTAATATGTGTAAGGAAAGTTATGGAGATCTTTGATATCCCTGT